>CM053620.1:563168-578766 GCA_028646535.1 Procyon lotor
GGGGCGGGGCCTGAGCTGAGTGACAGCACGTGTGCGCGGGGGGGCGGGGCCCGGGTTGAGAGCACGAGGGGAGGGCGGGCCAGGGGCGGGGCCTGAGCTGAGTGACAGCACGTGTGCGCGGAGGCGGGCCCCCCGGGCTGAGAGCACGAGGGGAGGGCGGGCCGGGGGCGGGGCCTGAGCTGAGTGACAGCACGTGTGCGCGGAGGCGAGGCGGGGCAGGCCAGAAACAGCCCGGCGGGCGGGCCTGTAGTGGTCGGGCGGCGGTCCTGGGAGGCAGAGCTCTCGGGGTCCGGCGGTGACGCAGGGAAGCCCTGCCAGGGTGGGGGCTGGGCTAGGAGCTAGAGTGGCCTGAGTCATTCATTTTTCCTGTTGTTACCCCTGAATTCACCAGGCACACTCCTGCCTCCAGGCCTTTGCACTGGCTGTTCGCTGCACCCACAGCGCTCTTCCCGGGGCTGTCCCCCATCCTCCAAGGCATGTTGCTGGCCCCCTTGAGAGGTCTGTCTAGTGCCCACTCCTGACCGCCCTCTTAGACACTGCCACCCACCTGGCACTTCGCATCTTAAGGCACATTCTCTTCCCGTTGATCCTCAGGCTAGCACAGAGCAAGGTCCCGCATAGACCTAGCCCAGGGTTAGCCCTCCCCACCCAGCCAGAGTCCTTCCTTTCCTTCCCCCTCAGGCTTGCTGGGTGGCCTTCCATCAGGTGGGCAGTGATCTGTGTGTGCCCCCCGACAGGCCAGCGCACAGTACCGGACGAGGGAGAGTGAAGGTTGGAGGACCCTGTGGGCGGACGTGTTTTCTCCGGAGCAGGAAGGGTGGGGAGTGTCATGGAGCGGGTCCTGGGCCTCTGCTCTCCTGTCCAGATCATGGGCCGGTGGAGCAGGTGCGGAGCCATCTGTGCCCGTGGCCTGTCTGGAAGGAGGCCAGATGGCCTGCTGGAGCCTCTGGCAGGGACTATGTCCCTGGCACTCACTCCTCCAAGGGGGCAGTTGGCGGGAGCCCCTTCCATCTCCAGACTCTGAGGCCCCACTGTCCTGCTTCTGAGGTTAGGGACCCCAAACATGGGTGGGGCAGCTCTCTGAATGGTTTGGGTTTCTGCCTCCAGGGACTAGCGTAGTGGGGAGGTGGAAGGGAGCAGGTGCCTGGGCCCCTCTGGTTAACCTCAGGCACTCTGAGCAGGGGCGAGGGACATGGCCCTGTTGGATCCCTTCCTCTCTCCCTGTTTGCCCTGCCTCCCTCCAGGGGCCATTGGTCTCAGTCAACAGTCTTGGGGGAGGATTTCCAAGGGGGAGGGTAAGCTAGGTCCGGTCATGGGTGAGCCCCAGGGGCAGGGAAGGGCTGTGGGGAAGGGGTGTGGTCCCCACGCTGGTGAGCAATCCTGCCTGCACCCCCGCCCAGGGCCAGGAAGGGGCGGCCCTCCTCCTGGGTTCCAGTCCTAGCTGCAGGCCCTGTCCTCTTGCTCTCGGCACCAGCCTCAGTTTCCCCTTGTGTCCAAGGGAGGGAGTTGGGTTCCATAAACATGGAGGTCTTGTCCAGGGCTGGTCCACCTCTGGCCAACGGGCCAGTTCACTCTCCTTCCTAAAGGGGGACTGAGCCCTGTCATTTTCCCATGGGCTTGCAGCATTCTAGCCTCTGGACCGTCCATCTTCTGCACCCCACCTCCTGCAGCTCTGACACCACCCCACGTTGCTCCCCTTTCCACAACTCTGCAGCCCCCCTCGGGCAGGGCCCGCGGCATTTGGTTGCCACGGGCCGCCCCTTGGGGCGCCATGTCCCCTCCTCGACCCAAGACCCACGAACCCCGGCAAAGGCCAGGGCTGCTCCCATGCCCCGCCCCCGCTCGGGACCCCTGGGGGGGTGCCTCCTCTGCCTCTGGTCTTCTGTTCTGTGACCCAGAGCGGAACACTGGCAGAGGCCCAGGGACACCTGACATGAAGATGTCGTTCCAGCCCCCAAGTGTGTGGGAGCTTGTTCTGGGGGACAGACCAGGTCACAGGCCGAATGACTTGCCCGTACCCGTGGGTATGCGCCGAGTGTCTGCCTGGCTCCCTGCAAGGGGACCACCGCCACGTCTACACCGCCTGTGGCCCACCAGGGGCTCCTGTGGTGCACAGATCCATTTTGCCCGCAAGGGTCAGTTAGGGTCTCATACCAAGAAAACTGCCTGATGTGGCTACACCGAGGCGCCCCTGCCGACCTGGGGCTCGGGCTGCCGCGGGAGACAGGGCAATGGGACGGGGCAACCCCAACCCCGGGGGCTCGGATGGAGGGTGGACACGAGGGGAGGGGAGGAATGCCGGGCTCCTGAGGAAGGAGGTGACCTGACAGCAGGTGTTGGCCTGGGCAGACAGCGGGCCGTCCCTGTGGAGATGCTGGAGGCAGCTGTGTGTGACGACAGCGAAGGGCTCCGGGTCCCATTCTCACCCCCACGCGGCGGTCTCTCGGGGCCCCTCACTTGGGGGGAAAGAACAGGGAGTGTGGAGGAGGCCAGGAGAGGGGAGGCCGGGAGCCCAGGCCAAGCCTCAGTAATGGGGCCTGGGCTGGAGGTCAGGAGGGAGGCTGACCCCAGGACCCTGCTCCGTCCTTCTGCAGTTCCCGCGCTCCCAGGCTTTAGTGCTGACAGAGTCCTGGTGGGGCCGCCCTCCCAGGGGGGTCAGGAAGCACCCGCAAATCCTAATGTGGAACCTGGTGCCACAGCACTGGGGAGCCCTCAAGGAGCCGGGCAAAGGTGGGCAGACAGGTGCAGAGCGAGGGGCCCTCCACCAGCCCTGAGTAGCCCCCCCGGCCTGGACAGGGCAGTGGGGTCCCAGGAGGAGAGGCGCGCGGGTGGGCGAGGCCGGCCTGGCCTGCGGCGGGACAGGGGTCACGGAGGCCCAGGCCACACCTGCCCTCTGGCGGCCACAGGACGCACTGCAGCCGGCGGCCGTCAGGTCTGGGGGCCCTTGTCTTTGTTCAGAAACCCAATGACAACCCCCTATACACTGAGTGGTCATTCCCAAGCTGCTCTTAACGTCTCGGATGCTCAAAAACCGCAGACAGCAGACAGAGGAGATGCAGGGGGCGGGTAGAGGTACCCCGCGGGCTCTAGGTCCTGGTCTCCCAGCCCCCAGCCTGCCCGCAGCCGCCCGCCCTGCGGCTCCCCTCGGCGATGCGGATTCCTGCCAGGGAGGGGCCCCAGGTCCCCAGGACGAGGCTGCCTCTGCCCTTAGGTGATAATCAGCCCTAAGGCCTGGGTGGGGTGGGTCAGGGTGGGGAGGGAGGCCTGGTGTCCTCGAGGCTCCTAACACCCTGGGGACACCAGCAGGGGGCAGTGTGGCTCCAGGGACGCGGCCGAGGCAACAGGGGGAGCGGGCTGGTTCTCCCACTCTGGCCCAGGGGCCGGGTCTTTCTCGCCCCCACCCTGGACACACTTGTCCTTCCCCAGGACCTTTGGGAATGGAGCCCAGCGGCGACCCTGCAACCCCTCAGCCCTCCCGGGGCGAAGGGACCCCAGCGTGAGGTCGTCGGCCCTGTGGCTCTCCCAGGAGGGATGAGGGAACGCTGGGCACAGGGTCAGCTCGGATTCCTGCCAGGTCCACCCCAGAAACGACCTTGGGCTGCCGGCCCCTCGCCCACCCCTGCTGGGCCTGGGGCAGCTGGTCTAGCTTGTCCCCAGTGCTGGCTACACGGAGCCTGGGCTCCTCTCCGCAGCTGGCTCGGACGTGCGGGGGCAGCCAGGCCAGCAAGGGCTCGGGGCACGGCCTCTGTCAAGGCGACTGTTGTCGGCTGGGGCCGGCCGCCCCACCCAGAGCCCCACGCCCCCGAGGTCAACCCAGGAGTGCTCAGGGGACGCCCTGGTCACAGTGATGGGGGCAGAGACAGGACACAGAACAGAGGTCACTGGATGCAGATGGTCAAGTTTTAAAGGAATTTGTAAGCTGTCTGCAGAAAGTCAGTTTTGAAGGAAAAACTCCAGTAAAAACACAGTAAGACAGGCCGGGAGGCCCATGCTCCCCAAGCCCCTAGGGCACGTGTGTAGCCCCCCAGTCCTGCTCACTCAGTCTCAGGTGCTGAGGACCCAGGAGAGGGGACGGTGTGGGCAGCTACCCTCTGAGCCGGGCAGAGGGGCACAGGCCAGAGACACCTGGGGAAGCCCGTGGGCGGGGGGCAGGGCAGGGGCACCGGGCTCGGCCTCCTTCACCGGCGTCTTTGCCCCCAGCTGGCCTGCTGTGCCCGGTGGGCGCTGGCAGGGACCGGCCTGGCTCCCGCACACGGAGCAGGGGGCAGTGGGAGCGTCCTCAAGGGGGGACGAGGCTATCGAACCTGTTGGGGGCTCGCCCCCTTTCTTCAGTGCGGCTGCCTCCTGGCCAGTTCACGGGGGCCCTGAGTCCCGACTGGAAAAAGCCGCAGGGCTGAGCTCCAGGCCAATGAGGACACCTAGCGGCCGGTCCTTCCCGGCCGGGGAGGCGGGGAGGCCAGGGCCGTCCCGGGGCCCTGTGGGCGGTCTGCGGGGCTGCAGGCCGTGCCCAAGGCCCTGTGGTCACCCGTCCCCTCGTGAGAAGCTGCCGGCGAAGCTACGTGTGGGCCCCTCCTCAATCCCAGTGGGGGAGGGGCGGGTGGGGGGTCCCTGAGCCCAGTGAGCACCGGCCCCGTGGCCCCCAGCTCAGCAGCAGGCATCCCCGTCTTCCGACCAATATCGAACGGCCTGGTGACAAAGGTGGGCGTGGAGAACCCAACGACCGGACGAATCACAGAACCGACCGGCCCGCCGGAGCCCGCCGCGGGGACAGGAGCCCTGTGGTTCGGCCGGAGCGGCAGGGCCAGGTTGGGGCAGACGGGGGGCCCGGCCCAGGAGCCCCCACCTCGGCCAGGACTGCAGGCTGCCGAGCGGCCTCCCTGCCTCCGTTTCGGCCCTTCTCTGTGGTGCTCACGCTCCCCGCTTTCTCCCAGACGCGGGGCCTGCGGCTCCGACCCCGGCTGCCCCCACTCGGGGGCTCTGGTGGCTGTCCAGGCTTGCCCAGGCTGTCACTCAGTGTGGCCAGGCCTAGCCCCACCCCCGCTCTCTGGCCCCCAGTTCCTCCCCAGAGCTGCAAGCCCCAGAACATTCCGCACACTCCTCCTCCACCTCCCACACTCAGCATCCTTGAGCTAGCAGGCACCTCCCGTCCTTTGGCCCTTCTGGAGCCTGCTGGGACCCTGCCCCGGCCCCAGGCCTTCAGGGCTCTGCCCTGGGCACCTGGCTCACTCCCAGCACCGTCCTCGGTTCCAGAGAGGGTCCGGGTTTCCCGTCAGGCCACCGCTCTGCCCCACTGCCGGGGTCTTGCGCTCCCCAGCCATGGAGGCACGTGGCCAGTGGGGTTAACTGCCCGGACCTAGTTACGTTTACTAGTGGCCTCATCTGACAGAGAGGCGTCGGCTCCGGGAGTGTGACGAGGGGACTCCCACAGATGCAGGCTGTGACTTTGCAAAGTGCCCGAGTCTCCTGCGACGCTCTCCTCGTCAGGTGGTGGTCTAAGCGTCGGTGGGTGGCCGGTGGGCAGACGTGTCTTCCCCTGGAGGCCGACCCCATACTTGCCTCTCCCCGGCCAGTGGTCCTGTTCCTGCCTGGAAGGAAGTCACGGGTGGTGGCCCAAGGTTCATGGCAGCTGAGAGGAGCAAATTCAGAACTTTCTAGAGAGCCTGTCCCACTAGCTGCTCTGACAAGATAAGCCAAGGCCTCTGCTGAGCTCTGGGCTTGTTGGCGAGGGCGCTGAGGGTCTGGCCGGGCCCCTCTCCGCACAGGGGTGGGGCTGACTTCAGTCACCCCAGGCAGGTGGGCTGAGTGGGGCAGGGCCGAGCCGAGTGCACTCCCCTGCAGGTCTCTGCGTAAAGAGGAGTCTTTCTCCGGAGTCTTTCTCTCCAGCAACGGGGAGGACGAGAGGACCGGGGCTGCTCATCGGAGGGAGGCTCACACTCGCTGGGGGTTTCCATAGGGTACATGCACCATCATGTCAAGGGGCCAAAGAAAACCTTAATGGCACCAGAAAAAAAAGGCCCATGGCCTTGGAAGACGCGAAGGCCCAAGGCACCAGAAGCAGAGCTGCAGGGAGGCGGGGAGGGGACTTCCTAGACCCAGGCAGCCCGTCACTTAAGAGTGAGGACAAGATGCCCCGATATGTGAAGGGGAAGCAGTCTGACCACTCGGAGAGGCTTACAAAACCCACAGTCACAGAACATTATTTATTATAAGGAAACCCACCAAGCCAAGGTCACTAGATTTATCCACTGACTGTAAAAATAATGCCTATTAATTTCTGTTTCCAAACCAACAAGACTGAAAGTCTGGAGAAGCATATCAGGCTCGCGGCGGGGCAGGGAGGAAGGTCTTGTGCCAGCCTCGGGGGCCACGCATGGCAGAGCTGTGAACTCCGTGGAAAGAACTATCGGTGTTACAGTGTGCTTTTGAAGTTTTAAGGGAACTCAACAGACATTCAGTATTTATTTACTTATTTATTAAGTCCTCTCCGTGCCCACCATGGGGCTCGAACTCATGACCCTGAGATGGAGAGGGGCATGCTCCACCAACTGAGCCAGCAGGGCGCCCCAGAAACTTCATTTGTAAATCCCAAGGAAGCAATGAGAAAGAAGTAGAGAAGATCATTAATACAACGAAAGAGAAGGCAACACAAACAAAAAATCCGTAAGGCAGCGGGCAGAAAATGCAAACTGAGATGGTAGAAATAAGTTCAAATACATCAATCATCACAATCAATGGACTAAATTCAGTAACTGCAGAACGGATCCTCCACGGGACGTACAGACGTGGGCCCTGCTGCTTACAGGAGACACAAGCAGACCACACGGACAGGGAGGACGCGGCACCAGGACGGGCGGTCTGAACACACGTTCCCGACGGGGGAAGAGCAAGGTTTCTCAGAAAAGAAAACTTCAGGAAAAAACAGGAATTGGGATAGAAATGTTAACTAACAATTCACCAAAAATATATAATAATCGTGAATAAACGGGCCAAAGAACATAGTGTTGAGACACACCAAGGAAGGCTGAGCAAGCTCACCATGTGGTGATTTTAAGGGGCTGTTCCTGGGGGGCGAGGGGCACCCCAAGGTGACCCTGCGGCGACCACACCATCATGTGCTCAATGCGTGGCCACGTAGGGGGCACGAAAGGCGCCCTGGGTTTCTAAGAGCTGGGCCCACAGGCCGTGCGCTCGGGATGCCGAGAGAGCAGCGGGAACGTGGGGGCCTGACGGGTGCTCCCCAGTAACTCGTGGACGCAGAGATTGTGTCAAAGTAGAAACGACCAGTTTGGAATCAGAAGTACCACGTGTGATGACAGTCCCGTGGCCCGAGAACAAGCCGACGGCAGCCGGCCGGGGGGGGCCCGGCCAAAGCCGCCACGAGAGGGTGCCAGGTGGCCCTCGGGAGGCAGGAGGAAGCGTGACGGCGGACGATCGCAGCGCCAAAGAAACTGCGGCGAGGATGAGCTAAACAGACGGCTCTGCCGCCATCAGCCGAGGAGACACACAGTGCTGGGGTCGGGGGGCAGGACACGAGAGGGTCAGGTGTCAGGACAACCGACCTGAAGGCCGCACGGCGGGGAAGGTCTCACAGAAGACACAGCGAATGACACGGACTCTCGAAGAAGCAACACGTGTGGACAATCCATAATCATTCAGATCAGATCAGTGATTAAAGACGCGCCCCCCACTCCTGCGCCCGAAAAGGCCACCGGCCCAGCAAGTCTCGGGCCGCTTTTAGCACCGTTTCAATTCCTCAGAGAAATGCAGGCCCAAGTCCCATATCCACCCCCCGGGTGAGAAGTGTGTTAGGACTCACAGTTCTCCAGAGGTTTGAAAGGCACACGTGCCACGGGACGTGGGACGCCACCAGGGTCTGGGCTGGCACGGGGGCAAGGCACAGACTGCAGCCAGCTTCCTGTCCGCTCGGGCGGCGGCGGCAAAGTGACGACAGTCCTCCCCGGTCCGCAGGCGGGGAGCCCGAGGTGGAGCCCAAGGAGGAGAGATGTGCTAGTGGGCAGGTGTTGGTGGCCGCGGCAGAAACGCACCCAGGACTGAGCAGGGGCTGCAGGACGGAAACCCAAACGCGGAGAGTCCCACTCAAGGTTCCAACAAAACCAAAGTGGACCTGTGACCGCCCCTCCCTATGACTGAGAGGGCGACACAATGCGAAGGAGCCCGAAAACTTGCAGGGCTGGCCATGTTTGTGGACTAGAGGGCGCCCATGTGTGAGGACGTCAAGTGTCACCAAATTAGCTTATAAATTCTATCACCTTGGATAATACCTCCAGTAAGGGTTTGTTTTTAAAGATTTTTATTTACGTGGGGGCACCTGGGTGGCTCAGGTCATGATCCCCAGGGTCCTGGGATGGAGCCCTGCATTGGGCTCCCTGCTCAGCCAGGAGCCTGCTTCTCCTTCTTTCTCAGATAAACAAACAAATCTTTTAATTTATTTAAATTAAATTAATAATTAATTAATATAATATTAATAACTTGTTTATAATATGAATAAACTTGTTATAAATAAATCTATATTAATTCATAATATAAATAAATTTACTTATAATATATTGTTATAATAAATTAATATTAAGTCAATTAATAATTAAATTAAAATTATTTATTTAAACTAAATAAGTTAAATATATAATTTATTATATATAAATTATAATTAACCATATATAAATATATATTAAATATATTTAACATTATATATTAAATATATTTAATGTTTAATATAATTATTGTATTTATATTATATATACTTATATTATGTATAAGATATAAATTTATAATTTACATTATGTTTATATTAAATATAAATGCACTTAATATTTAATTTAATATTAATAAATTAACATTAAATATTAAACACATTTAATATTATATTTATATATAATTGATTACAATTTATATATAATAAATTATATATTAACTTAACTTATATATTATATATATTATATAAAATATAATTACATAAAATACAATTATACAAAATATATATGTTAAATATTTAATTATAAAAATAATAAATTAAATAATTAAAGATTTAATTAATCTTATTTGAGAGAGAGAAAGCGTGCATGCATGCATGGGGGGGCAGAGGGAGACAGACTTTCACGCAGACTTCCCCGTGAGCGCAGAGCCCAATGCAGGGCTGGAGCCCACGACCCTGAGACCAGAGCCTGTGCTAAAATCAAGAGTCAGACACACGACCTGGGGGCCTGTCCAATATGATTTTTTTCAAAAAGTAACTTTAAGCTGGTCTTGAAATTCAGATGGAAGAGCAGAGGGCCAAGAACAGCCAAGACTCTCCTGAAGAAGGGCGTGGGAGCAGAGCTGTGCTTGGAGACAGGACGGAGTCTGGGCACAGCCTAGGGCGTGCACACCCGGTGCTGGGCAGGGCGGAGGCCATGCGAGTTCCACGGGCAAGCAGAAACGCCAGTCATTCCACACGGGACAAATCAGGGCCTTCCACACTACATGTGAAAATAAATTTCCAATGACTTAAGGGCTTACATGAACAAAGCAAATCTTTGTACATGTAGATGAACATATGGGAAAATGTATTTAAGAACCTGGGGTAGGTGGGGCACCTGGGTGGCTCGGTGGGTTAAAGCCTCTGCCTTCGGCTCAGGTCATGGTCTCAGGGTCCTGGGATCGAGCCCCGCATCGGGCTCTCTGCTCAGTGGGGAGCCTGCTTCCCCCTCTCTCCCCGCCTGCCTCTCTGCCTCCTTGTGATCTCTCTCTCGGTCAAATAAATAAATAAAATCTTAAAAAAAAAAAAAAAAAAGAACCTGGGGTAGGAAAGGAGCTTTCAGACAAGAAAAACAAGCCATAAAAAAATGAATGCATTTAAACACATTAAAATTTAAAAATTCTTGGGGCACCTGGGTGGCTCAGTGGTGGCTCAGATCTCTGTCAAATAAATAAATAAAATCTTAAAAAATAAAAAAGTAAAAATTCTTTATTACCATTAAACAAAATAAAAGGCAAGCCACATAAGTAACACATAATCAAGCAAATTACCAACCAAATTGGAAATGGGCAAAGAAAATGAACAGGGAATTCATAGAACAAAACCTCAAAATATTCCACCCAAGCAGCCACGAGAGGAAGGCAAATGAAAATAAAGAGATCCAAAGTAAAATAAAATAAAAAAAAATAAAGATACTCCTATTTCACATCCAGCCCCGTGGCAGAGATGAAAAGTGTGTCCATCTGTGTTGTCCGGAGGCCGTCTACATGGCATGACCTTTTTGGGAAGAGGCCTGTGCTAATGACCAATCCACGACGGTGCCACGTGGGAGTGGGAAGGCCTCCTCAGGTCCACGAACGCTGAGCCGTGGGCCGGCAGATCAGTGCTGGTTCTGAGACACCTGCAAGGGGCCCGCTCAGCTTCGGGGGGCAGGCGGGCCGCTGGGTTCCGTCCCGGACAGGGTATGCGGCGAGTCCTGCCCGAGCCCCAGGCCTGAGGGGCGGGGTGGACGTGGACCCAGTCTTCTTTCTTCTGTCCTCAGTGTTTGAAACGATTTAAAAAAAACATGTTCTCGTTCCTGTGTGAATAGATTTCACCGATCTGGGGTGGGAGAAGCTGGGGTCCCCGTGCAGACTGCTTAGGGGGCATGGGGTCCCAGGCTGGAGCCTCGTGCCTCCCGCCGCTGGCCCCCAGAATGCCCCGAGCTCTCCTTGACCCTGCTCGGGGGTCTCTGGCCACTGGGAGACCAACGGCAGCGGACCCCCAGCAGGCAGCTTCAGGGCCCAGACCTGCACTGCACGTAGACATTCGCGTGCGTGTGTTTGTGTGCACGTACGTGTCTGGGTACGCACGCACGTCTGCTCGGGTGTGTCAGTCTGCACGTCCACACGCACGCAGCCTGCACACCCGGTGCCGTGGGGCGTTGCCCTCTAAGAGCTGGCTCCTCCCCGCTGAGGCAGAGCGAACGGCAGTGTCCCCGACGCGGTGGGATGCGGCTGCTTGGTGGTGGTGCTGGTGTTCCCGCGGTCCCACTGCACCCTGGCGGGGAGAGGGCTGCCAGGCGGGGGCGAAGCTGACCGTCGGCTCACGGGCCTGCAGCCGCATGTCTAAGAGCGACGGTCAGCGGACGGCCTGCCCCGAGAGCCGACGACAGATGCTGGAGCCTGGGAGGGCCGCCGGTGAAGGAGCATGTGGACGCGCAGAGCACACAGCCAGGTCACGCCCAGAAGTGGGCACGTGGGCCCAAGGTAGGGCTGCCCGTCCGTACAAGTGCACGTGCTCACCCCCTCACGGGCACCCATGTGCACACGTCACACCCACAGGGAACCCCACATGCCAGCAGATGCAGAGGGAAGGAGCCTTCGGACAGGGCGGAGGCCACCTGGCCCAGCTCCACGCGGAGGGCCGCACGGACTCAGGGGAGACCAGGTCAGGCGGGAGCTGCCCTCACGGACTCTGCTCTGTGCTCTGCCATGGCCACCATGCAGGGAGGGCCCCACCTCGGAGATGCGTCCTGGGTCCCCGAGCCCCCGTCATCTCGAGCTCCCGTCCCTGCATCCCGGCTTTGGGGCCGGACCCTTGAATGAAGGACCCGGAACACCCACCTGTTCAGGGGTGAGGGCCACGCAGGGAGGCCCCCTGCCAAACCTGTGGCCTGCGCCGGGCACAGGGAGGGACCTTCAGGAGTGTGATTTCCCCCAAATCCTTCTGCCCTCATGCGTGGGCACCCTTGTTCCTGTCTTCCTGATGAGACAGGCTCAGAGAGGTATGCGGGCTGGCAGGCGAGGGTCAGGGCTGTCCCCAGGCCCTGGCCACCCACCGTGGTGCTTTCCCCTTGAAGTGTCCCCAACCTGGAACCCAGAAGAGGAAAGGGAGAGCGCAGTAGCTGGGAGGAGAGGGTCGTGTGTAAACAAAAGACACTCTGTGCCCTGTGGGCAGCATGAAGGGCTGCTCTGCTCTCTGCACACAGGCTGGGGGGGGGACACACGGGCCCCAGAGGGCCAGCAGGCCGGGGTGCAGTGGTGCCGGCGGGCAGGCACTGCTTGGGCTCCGGAGGTTCCAGAAGGGCCGCCTGGCAGCCGCGGCTGTGAGCGCAGGACCGGTGCACGAGGAGAAGACGGTGCCCCTGTGGCTGCCGGGGACACCGGAGGGGGGGGGGGGGACGCGAGCCTGGTGTCCAGAGGCCCAGGGCAGGAGGGGCGGCAGGGAGAGGTGGGCACGGACAGACGGTCACCAGAGCCGAGGTCACATGCAGGTCAGGCCACACTAAGAACTAGAACCACAGTTTTCAAATTCATCCTTCAGGGCTTGAATCTTCTTCAAAAAACTTTTTATGTAGAAGCTCCAGATGAGACCGAACAGCAGCCGGAGGCTCAGAGCATGAGTGGACTGCGGAGGTCCGCGCAGTAACTTCTGACCGGCCTGCCCAGCCCAGGGGGTGGGGGTGCCCAGCGCCCCGTGCAGGTGCGTGCCCCCCCCACCCCAACGTGGGGCTGCTTCCGTCTGCCAGGCTGTTTCCCACGGAGACACTATCCTCCCAACAGACGGGAGCAGAGCCCGCCTGTGACGCCACCCCTGACGGGAACGCCAGCCTTCGCGCCCCAGGACTGGGCTCTCAGCACCGCCCGGCCTCCGCGGGCCTTGGATCGCTCGTGCCACTTCCTCCCTTGGGGGCAGGTGGCTCCTGCCCTGGCTGCGGGGGGTCAGGGGTGGTGTCCCAGCCTCACCTCGACCGACCGGGCACAGACACAGCTGGAGCGTCCGGTCCCCGGACCCCCACCCCCACCCCGGTGCCAGGGGCACCTGTCCCGACCCGCGGGGCCAGCACTGACCCAGGAAGGGGGCTGCATTGTGTCCTTAGCGACACACGTCCCAGAGACAAATCAACGTCCTTCCGTGGCCTCCTTAGTCGAAGATGACTACTTTTTTGAAAGTACTTGATATAAATCATAGCATAAATCAAATAATTACATAAACATTTCTGGGAATCAAAGTGTTCAGTACTAAAAGAGCTACAGTGTCAGGTCACGGGGTTAAGAGAAGACCCCGCAGGGCTCTAGCTGATCTTGCCGGCGGCACGCGTGCCCTCGTTACCGCGAGGGGGGACCACGGAAGCCGGGAGCCTGGCACGGGGTGATGGGTGTGACGCAGACTCCCCGAGTTCTGCTGGGAGACCTGCTGCCCCCTGGGGCCACGGCTGGGCCCGCCCGGCACACAGCACACGGCACACGGGGCTGGGCGCCAGTGTGGGGCCGAGGGTGGGCACGGAGCCGAGGTCTGACCAGAAGCCCCGGCTGACGACCCTCGCCTCTGGAGGCCCCAGCTGTTCCTTCTGCGGGAGCGCTTCTAGTTTAGAGGGGCCGCCGGCTCGCCGGTGCCTGGCCTTGGGGCCCCCTGGTCGGCCGGGTAGAACTGCCTGATGAGGTCCCTCTTGTTGATCTTCCCCATCTGGTTCCGCGGGATCTCCTCCACCAGCAAGAACTCCGAGGGCACAGCATACGGGGCCAGGACGCCCCTGCGGAGACAGGCAGGCTCTGAGCGGCGGGCACTCGGGCTGCAAAGCCCCCTCCCCCAGAACAGGCAGCCTGGTCGCCCGGGCCCACCGGCCCCGGGAGGGTGTTGCGGCTGCGATGCAACACGGAGACGCGGGGACCGGGTTCCAGGCCCACCCTCGGGCAGAGGACGCGCCCTCCTCAGGGCCAGGCCTCCCGGAGTTGGAAGACAAGGTCCCACTCTGGTCGCAGCCGGCCAGACGGGGGAGCAGGCAGGTGGGCAGACCCCTGGGCGCGGCAGCCACGTGGGCTGGGCTGTGCTCCCCAAAGAGCCCGAGACGAGCTGTGGGGGGGCTGGTGTGTGTCCAGGAGCTGTTCCCCTGCCCGCACTCCCCCTGAAGGGCCCCGTGGGCTGGTCTGGCCACCCCCAGGCTCTGCTCAGGAACATCTCCTTAGGCAGCAGGCACGAGATTTCTCTGGAGGCCCCGGCAGAGCCCCTGCTCCGGGCCACGCCCCCTTGGTGAGGGAAGGGCCGGGGCCGGGGCCGCAGGTGCGTGTGGCCTTTCTGGCCCGCAGGCTGTGGGGGCGAGCTCAGCCGCGGGGCTGGTATGGTGGTGGCGGAGACTCTGGCTCTCAGCCTTGGCCACCGGGCGCTCGCGCAGGAACACGGCTCCTCGCCTTCTCGGGCGGGTCCACACGCACACAGGCCCCGAGCGCGGCATCAGCGCATGGAGGGCACGTCACCCTGGGGCGGCCCGTGCTGACCGCAGCCGCCGCAGCCACACGGGGGAGCTCGGGGTGCAGGGGCAGGCTCATGGGGGCAGAGGGGGCCCGCCGGCACATGAGGGGAGGACTGGGCTGGACCTGACAGGGTAGGCCCCCGGGGCTGTCCGAGGGCCTCTGCGGGCCTGGAGCTGGCGTCAAGGAGCGCAGCCCCTCGGAGCACCCGGCCTGCTGCGCGAACCCCGTGCCCCTGCTGGTCCCGGGCTGGGCGGCCCAGTGAGCAGGCAGCGGAGCCCCACCCCATCTCCTGGGGAAGCATCCTTCAAGAACAAAGCCAAATTCGAGGCACTTCCAGACGGAGACACCGACGGTCCCCAGGGGCAGCTGCCAGGAACCCGGGCCCGGGGCACAGGCTGGGACGCGCGTCACTTCCTGGGGCCTGAACCCTCTCGGAGAGACGATGCTGGACAGGAACAGCTGACCCTCAACGACCCTGGGGTAAGTCACGTCAATCCTCATACGTGGGGATTTTTTGATAAAGATGGCAAAGCACTAAAAATGTGTTTGGTCTCCCTTGTGATTTTCTCCCCATGTTCTTTTCTGCAGCTTACGTCCCCGCAGGACACAGGACACGGTGGCACAGTGTACAAACCGCGTGTCGGTCGGAGGCGCTCGGGGGGCAGGGGGCCGGTTCCAGGGCCAGCCGAGCTAAGACCGCGGCAGAGACGGCAGCCTGCGCACGGGGGCGGGGGGGGGCGGGAAGTGGGAGCCCGGCGTCAGGAACCCTAACCCACAGCCGCTGCCGAAACAAGGAACAAGAGCCACAGAAGTTAGAGGACGTGGAGCAGCGTGAGGAAGGGCGGCCGTGGGCCCAACAGCAGCCCCGGGCACTGGGCTGAGGCTCTGCCCCAACCGGTCCGTGTTAGGGTTTGCACAGCAGGCCCCGCACGGCAGACCCCGGGTGCCGGCCCGGGACTCCCCAAAGGGCCAGGCTTCAATAGAAACCTGCAGCATCGTCTCAGGGCACAGCCGGGCTGCTGCTGGGCAGGTGTCCTCCTGGGAGGAGGGGCGGCGGTGCAAGGGATGCGTCAGACCAAGCCCCCCATTCCTCGGCTCTCCTCAGGCACAGCTGTGCCTCAAGACCCCGATCCTGGATTCCTCCCCAGGGTGTGAACCCCGCGTCCCTTTCTGACTGGGTATCCGGGGGATAGAAGGGTGGTGGGTGGGCCGTGTCCTGGGTGCCCTGCTCAAGGGGACGAGGGGAGCACAGACTGAGGGAGGGATCTTCAGGAAGGAGAGCGGCGGGAGTGCAGAGCTGACCGGGAGGGGGCGCACCTCCACTAGGACCATCGGGGTGTCCCCACCCCACCCCAGGCGCGGCGTGCCCCTCTCCAGTCTTCCCGCAACA
>CM053620.1:588139-615957 GCA_028646535.1 Procyon lotor
CTGCCCCCACTGGCCCCTCCTACCTGTCTTGAACCAGCCATCACAGGTGAAGGCGCGTCTTGTTTCTTCCGGTTTGTCCCAGTATCCTCGGAACACGGATGGCCCCCTGACCAAGAGCTCCCCCTCCTTTTCCTTGAACCCCGGGGTCACCTGCAGCACGGGCGACAGCACACACCTCTCAGGGCAGGGGTCCGGCGGGGGTCCACCTGCCTTTCTCGTGACCCCCCAACAACCACACCCTCTTCTGAAATCGGACACTTCGTCGGAAATGATTGCAAAATGCATCTTTCAACACTGGGACTCAATTGGACGGCCGGGCGGGGAGCCGTGTGTCACCATGTTCGTCCTGTAGACTCGAAGCCACGAGTCACTGACCCACGTCACGGGTGGGGCCCGACCGCTTCTCCGTGTGCTCCTGGCACCCATGACTCTCCGTCCTCAGAGCGTCGCCCGCACAAGCCACGCGCACGGGAGGCTTGGGGAGGCGTGGCCAGCAGCCACATACGGCTTCGGCGGGCCCGTGGGGCCTTCCGGCCCAGTCACTGCGCTTGGGGAGGAGGCCGAGCACGCAGCCGAGCCAGAGAGGGCAGGCCAGCCCCCGGTGCCCGGGACAGCGCGGCACCCACATCACGAGGTCCTGGGAAGGGGTGGGGGTGGGTGCACGTCTCTGCTGTGACCACGGGGCCGGGCAGGAGGGAGGCGGGGTTTTATGAGAAATGAGCAGGGCTCCAGCGAAGCCAGAAGAAGGCGCAGAGGCCGTGCATGTCGGGGGGCCGTGCGGGAGGCCATCGTCACACAGAGCGGAGGTGACTGAAGGGAGGCCAGGGCCCCTCCGTTCTGAGGCATCCGCTCCTGCCCGGGACGAACTAATTCTGGGGAAGGACCATCCCCCAATTTTAAAAAAACACCAGAGACCCTTCGAAAAGGCCGTCACAGTGTCGACCTGGTTGTCACACTTGCAAGGCCGCGGGCGGGTGGGCGGGCGGCCAGAGCCTGTCCTGCGCCCACGGCTCTCCGCTGACACCACCACCCACGTGCCAGGTCAGGGCCCAGCCGCACGCCCGCCATCCGGCCTCCCTGGAGGAGGTCTGCTTTCCAAGCCGACCAGCCTTTATTTCACCCACTTTCCCACTGCTGCCCTTGGTCTGACCCACTGCCAAGGTGAGACTGTCTTCTCGCCGGAGACAGGGGACCTACTTCCATGCATCGGCCCTGAATCCCAGACCCAGTGAAAGTAACGTTCAGGGGGCCCCTGGGGGGCTCAGTCAGTGAAGCCTCTGCCTTCGGCTCACGTCATGGTCTCAGGGTCCTCGGATCGAGCCCCACGTTGAGGTCCTGGTTCAGTGGGGAGCCTGCTTCTACCTCTCCCTCTGCCCTTCACCCCGGCTTACGCTCTCCCTGTCTTTTTCTCACACCAATAAATAAATAAATAAAAATCTTAAAAAAAGAAGAAAGTGCTGCTCAGGACGGAGGAGAAAACAAAGACGGCTGTAGAGAATGAGGAAACAATAGAGCTCGTGGCCGGCTGATCTCATCTCAAGCATTACCGGGGAACATTCTTCAGACAGAAGGGAAATGATGCCAGAGCTAACATGGAAAACTCAGAAATGCAAGAAAACCAACAGAACCCATAAGTACCCGAGTAGCACTGACTCAGGTGGGAGTCGGGGAGGCGTGGCCAGCAGCCGCACGCACGAGTAGGGCTCGTTGTAAAGACACACGAGCTCTTTAAAACAACCTGGGAGGCAGAAGGCAAACGGGGTGGCACCACCTCACGGGCTTTCCAGCCCACGCAGACATTCCACACGACAACCAGGCGGCGTAGGTGGGCGGCAATGTGCCCCACACGGCAGCGACAAGGACTCTGTGCCCGCCCAGGCCGCAGTCAGGCTCCCGACCCTTCCCCGAGGCCATCTGGGCCCCTCCTGTGAAATCCCTGCTCATCGGTTTAGCAAGAGTCCCCCACCCTGATCCACGGTCACCCTCAAATCCGCCATCGCCCCCGGGTGACAGCTGATCGCCCCGGCCTGCCCTCAGCAGGGATCTCCGCAGGTCAGTTTAGCCAGAACCCCCACTCAGCCCCGATGTGTCCCCTCAGCAAGTGTCCACCCGCTGACCCCCCCGCTGCTTGGGAGTGAATGTCCACGGGCCCGCGCGACACTCGGAGCTGGGAAACGCGGCTGCAGGGGCCCCGTGGCCTCCCGTGGTCCCGGATACAGTCTGCCTCACCACCTGCAACAAGGGTCACCGAGCGTCTTCTCTCTACCACAGCAACTCTACTTCTTGGGGTTGTTAGGTGCTGAGTCGAAGTAGGTCTCAAAAAGGGAAGTATGTATATCATAGTCCCTAAAACTACTAGAAAACCGTACAAGAGCGTACGGTCAAAAACTCAACAGCTAGAAGACAATGTAATAGTAAAGCACGAGTCCAGAGAGACTGTGCAAGGGCAGCTGAGCAGCGAGGACCCGAGGGAGCACACCGCGGGGGCAACGCGCGGCGGCAGGCAAAGCTCAAGCATCGCGATAATCAGGTTAAACGGAAGCACAGCTCTAAACATGCCAGTTACAAGACTACTGGAATGGAAAACCACTCGTGATCCAACCCTACACCATCTGTAAGAAACTCACTTTGAGGGCAGCTCCACAGGCTGGCGAGAAGCAAGAGGGTGGGACCATCCAGGCCAGCAGACACCGATCAGAACAAACTACACTGACTCCCGCTTGGCTAACACTGGACAAAGTCAACATAAGAGCAAAGAACACGCAGCGTCAACTGATGGCACAGTGGCCAGGTCGCCGCGAAGACAGAGCAATTACAGACGTGCAGACGTGCATTCACCAAGTAAGAGACTTTCAAAATACAGGAGCAAAACTCCAAAACCAGAAACATAAGAACTCGCTATATCATAAGTAGAATGGAATTTACAAAAAGCCTACAGCTAGGGACACCTGGGGGGCTCAGTGGGTTGAGGCCTCTGCCTTCAGCTCAGGTCATGATCCCAGGGTCCTGGGATCGAGCCCCACATCGGGGTCTCTGCTCCGCGGGGAGCCTGCTTCTCCCTCTGTCTGCTGTTCTCTCTGCTTGTGCTCGCTCTTGCTCTCTCTCTAACAAATAAAGTCTTAACAAAAAAAAGTCTATAGCTAATGTTATTTTTAATACTTTTCCATTCAACATCACACTGGAAATCCTCCTCAGGGCAATTAAGGCAAGAAGAAATAATGAAAACATACAGATTGAAAAGAAGGAAGTAAAACTGCTCCCACTTGGAGAAAACTTGGTCATTGATATAAAAAATGCTAGAAAACCTAAAAAAATACCTTCTAAAACTAAAATGAGAATTTAACAAGATCACTAAAGGATATGAAACCACTGTACTAAAATTCATTATATTTCTATATCCTAGCAACGAACAATTCAAAAACAAACAGAAAACTCCACACCTACAATAACTAAAAGAGAAGAAAAGGAGGAGGATGGTAAGAAGGCAAAGGGAAGAGAGACACCTGGTTGTAAGTCCAGCAGGACACGGAACACACACCAAAGCAGACCCAAGTG
The DNA here is from genome assembly GCA_028646535.1 of Procyon lotor. Classification (NCBI taxonomy): domain Eukaryota; kingdom Metazoa; phylum Chordata; class Mammalia; order Carnivora; family Procyonidae; genus Procyon; species Procyon lotor. Next base: position 591,695 of record CM053620.1, read on the forward strand.
AGCGCAGAGGGACACCATGTTCATGGGTCAGAAAAGTTGGCACAGCAAGGATGTTAATTCTCCCTAAACTGATTTACAGATTTAATGCGATTTTTTTTTTTTTTTAAGATTTATTTGAGAGAGGGAGAGAGAGAGAGCAAGTGAGAACACAGAGGGAAAGGGAGAAGCAGGCTTCCAAGGAGCAGGGAGCTCAATGTGGGGCTCATACCCAGGAGCCTGAGATCATGACTTGAGCTGAAGGCAGATATTTAACAGACTGAGCCACTCAAGCGCTCCTTTAATGCAAGCTTAGTTATTTTACATTTTATTTAACTTATTTTAAAGATTTTATGTATTTATTTGACAGAGAGAGATCACAAGCAGGCAGAGAGGCAGACAGAGGGAGGGGGAAGCAGACTCCCCGCTGAGCAGAGAGCCTGATGTGGGGCTCGATCCCAGGACCCTGAGATTATGGCCTGAGCCAAAGGCAGAGGCCCAACCCACTGAGCCCCCCAGGTGCTCCCTTTAATGCAATTTTTAAAAATATTTATTTGAGAGAGAATGAGAATGTGAATGGGGGAACAGAAGAAGAGGGAGACAAAGAATCCCAAGCAGACTCCATGCTGAGCAGGGAGCTTGATGTGGGGCTTGATCACATGACCCCAAGATCACGACCTGAGCTGAAACCAAGAGTTGGACGTTTCGGTGACTGAGCCAACCACACACCCCAGATTTAGTGCAGTTTTGATCAGGACCCCAAAAGGAATTTTTACAGATGTAGACAAGCTATTTGTAAAATTGGTGTGGCAGGCGGGGCTCCTGGGTGTCTCAGGTCATGATCCCAGGGTCCTGGGGCCGAGCCCCATGTCCAGCTCCACTCAGCAGGGAGTCTGCTTCTCTCTCTGCTGCTCCTCTTGCTCATTCTCTCTCTCAAATAAATGAAATCTTTTTTTTTAAGATTTTATTTATTGGGGCGCCTGGTTGGCTCAGTTGTTAAGCATCTGCCTTCGGTCCAGGTCATGATCCTGGGGTCCTGGGATCGAGCCCCGCATCGGGCTCCCTGCTCGGCAGGAAGCCTGCTTCTCCTGCTACCATTCCCTCTGCTTGTGTTCCCTCTCTCACTGTGTTTCTCTCTGTCAAATAAATAAAATCTTAAAAAAATAAAAAAAAAATTAAAGGTTTTATTTATTTATTTGAGAGAGAGCGTGGGAGAGAGCGTATGAGCAGGGAGAAGGTCGGAGGGAGAAGCAGACTCCCCGCGGAGCTGGAAGCCCGATGTGGGACTCGATCCCAGGTCTCCGGGATCATGATCTGAGCCAAAGGCAGTGGCCCAATCAACTGAGCCACCCAGGTGCCCCCCAAATAAATGAAATCTTCAAAAAATTGGTACGGCACACAAAATAACTAGACAAGCCAGAACAACTGTGAATGAGAGAACAGAATTGGTGGCAGGACGCCATCACTCTGAGACTCACCATAAAGCCACAGTAGTTACGACCGGTGTTGGCGGAGAAATAGATGCACAGGCCAGCGGAGAATGTATCAGCTATGCTCACACCCTGCCGAACGTGCGGTGCCCAACACAGGTTCAACAGCAGAAACACACACCTTTCTCCCAATCCTAATTTCTGCCCCTATTTGCCAGGGAGTCTCTGGTCGAGACAAAGCAAGTGTCAAGTAACTAAGAAGTGCCATCATTTTCTTTATGCTGGGGAAAAAAAAAAAAAGAAAAAGAAGACAAAGCATTTTTCCTTTCTCCAAGGAGAGAGCAAAGAGAACCAGCAACATGAAGGTGTAAAGACCCCCATCACACAGACCCTGGGACACCACAGTCAACCTGATCTCGGTGTAAAGACCCCCATCACACAGACCCTGGGACACTACAGTCAACCTGATCTCGGTGTAAAGACCCCCATCACACAGACCCTGGGACACTACGGTCAACCTGATCTCGGAGTAAAGACCCCCATCACACAGACCCTGGGACACTACGGTCAACCTGATCTCGGTGTAAAGACCCCCATCACACAGACCCTGGGACACTACGGTCAACCTGATCTCGGTGTAAAGACCCCCATCACACAGACCCTGGGGCACTACGGTCAACCTGATCTCGGTGTAAAGACCCCCATCACACAGACCCTGGGGCACTACGGTCAACCTGATCTCGGTGTAAAGACCCCCATCACACAGACCCTGGGGCACTACAGTCAACCTGATTTCGGTCACTGACATGCACACAGTTTAGAGACAAAGGTGAGAGGGGCTACCGCGAGTGAAGATAAATCCAGAGACAGGGGGCAGTCTGAGGGGAGCAGCACCAGACGGTAAGTAACGTAAACTAGTGCACGACGATACACATCCTCGGAGACTAAAACCCACGGGCCAGATTGGCAGGTCGAAGCAGAGCCAGGGCCCTGGGGGGGGGGGGTTCAACCTACTCAGCATTAACACCCTGCGTCTGCTGGGACGAGAGCAGTTCTGGGCACCCCACTGTTCCCGAGGACACCGGGTGCGGGCTGGAGGGGCGGAGGGCCAGACTGCGTGCCCAGCCGACACCACGTGGCTGCTCTTTTCACAGGGGCCTCCTGCCTTCGGGCTCTGCACCTGTGCCGGTGGGCCCCCATCTTACTCCGACCAGTGGCCATGCTAGCGACCCCCCAGGCCTGGAAGGAAGGCTTCCTCATCTGAAAGCAGCCTGAACGTCTTCTCTGTCAGCAGCAGGTGTGGGGAAAGCCCCCGACACCTACCCAAGTTCACGCCAAGGGGTCTGCTCCAAACTTGTGTGGAGGGAGGCATGGCGGAAGGCGATGCAGGACGGCAGGCGGGTGGGCTCTGGGCCAAGGAGGCCGGTGAGGAAGGGCGGACCCAGGACAGAGCTCTCGAGCCTGTGGGTCTCTCCTCAGCTGTGGGCTCCCACTGCATCGTCATGAATGGCCGTCCACTTCTCAGGCCTCAGGACGTGGCTGGACCGGGAGGCTCCGGACGTTTGCGCAGCGATGAGGCCCACGGCGGGAAGGGGCAGGCTTCTCAGGGGCACCCGGGGGCAGGCTCTGGTCGCCGGGAACAGGGAGGCCCAGGGCGGCTAAGTGCTCACAGACGTTCATGGGGCACGTCAGGGCCACTGGCCTTCCCCCTTCCTTGTGAAGCTTCCCCGTTTGGGGCAGTGCCACCTCCTTCCTGGTCCTCGCCTGGGAGGGACTGAACCCGCTGCATCCCAAGAGACCAGGGACACAGGGCTGCGGACGGGCTGCTGTCTGTCGAGGGTAGCCCCTCTGCGGGAGCAGTTTGGGGAGCCCACCCACCGCCGCAGGGCCAGAGCCCAGGCCCTCCGGCACTCCCGTCCCGGTCCTCGCCCTGCTGTGGGTCGCGTGCGGCGGTTGGTGGCAGGCAGCTGTGACAGATGGCAGTGACAGGCAGGGGCGGGAGGGGACGCGGGAGGGGAGCCCGGGAGATGCTGGTGGCCGTCGAGGGGAGAGGCAGCCGAGCCAACTGCTGTCCACCGTGACAGCTTGCATATGGACAAACAACAAGATAATTAATTTTTAAGGGGAAATTGAGGGAAGCCAAGCTCGCCGCAGCTGCCCCAGTCCAGCCCGGACAGCGGGTGCGGCGAGTCTGCGTCCTCAGCCACAGAAGATGTTTCCGGACGAAGGCCAGCGGCTGCCTTCAGCCGTGTGGGCCTCTCTACAGACAGACGTGGTGCTGGGCACACCCTGGGCTCTCATGAGAGCCAATGCTTGGAGAACAAATACACGGACAGAGACGGCGAGCAACCTGCTCGTGGGGTTTAAAGGCGAGGCCGGCAAGCAGCCACGGCCTGTAGAAGATGCACCACAGCAAACAAGGCCACGGGGTCCCACGGGCGGCTGTGGCATTCACCACAGCCCCACAGGGGGAGGGCACAGAAGCCAGACGAGGCAGTGGAGGTGGAGCAGGAGGCCTGTGCAGGTGGGGGGGCCCGTGTTTCCAGCGCCAGACTCCTGCCAGACAGAGCTGCAGGACTCCGGGAGCAGGAGCACAGAGCTGTGCACGGCGGGGACGATGGGGTGCCCGGGCTCTGGCCACGTCACCACGCAGCCACGGCCCGGGCAACCACATGATGGGGACCCGGCTGAGACACGCCGGCTTTGCCACACAAGGGCCCGGGGTGGGAGCCCACACTGTGCCCTCCGGGGAGCCATGGCCTGGGCTCCCACCTGAGCCTGCCCCCCCAGCGGGCGAGGCCTTTCCGGAGCGCCGGCCCCACCCCGCTGCCTCGGCCCTGGGACCGCAGGAGAGAGGGCAGCCTCACGGGTCCCCGCACTGCACACGGGGCCGTGGACCCTGAGGCCTGCGTGCAGTCATCGAGGCAGCTCTGTTCCGGTCACACCATCCCTTGACCAAGCTGGGAATGTTCTAGAACACCATCAGGAGCACGGGATCCCCTGCCTTCCTGTGGGGGTGTACGCATTGGCTGCCCTCTGAGGAGGAGGGACGCTGGCTCCCTCAACCCCTCCCGTCTCCACGACCCCCAGGGCACACACGCTTCCTTGTCTGCTGAGGGCGGGGCTGCCAGGTCCTCCCAACTGAAGTGGCTCCCAGCGCAGAACCCTCCTCAGACGGCGACAAGGGAAGACGGGGAGATGGACGACAACACAGTCAGGCGGGCGGGCTGCCTGCACTCCAGGGGGAAGCAGCTAGATTTCCTCGCTGTTTTCGAGGCAGATGCTCCCCACGTGCGCCCAGAGGCCAGGTCGCCAGGGCATGCGCCCGGAGGACGCACTGGCAGGCAACGCTGTCTGAGCTGCTGACCAGGGCCACCCCGACCCAGCAACAGGCGGGGTGTCCAGTGGGGAGGCCGCCCACCACTGCGCATGGCGGTCGGGTCACCTCTTTCTTCATGTCGCCCTGAGCGTTACCACGGGGTCACACCTAAAGCACCCCGTGTGCCTGGCAGTCTCCTCACCCCTCACTTCGGACGCGGATGCGGAGAACACAGATGAGACCAGTGCCGAGCAGCTCGCCTCACCTGGCAGAGACCATCCCATGGGGTGTCAGGTCTGAGCATCGGCTTAGCCCAGCTCCTCTTAATCTGGATTCCAGCCCCTTCCCCCAAGGTCTTCCATGATTCCTATGTCCTCACGACCAGCACATTGCAGCTACGGGAAGCTTCAGGAAAGCAAGGCAGTAACGCCCCCTCTCCTCCTGCTGGCCCCCGGTCACTGCAGTAACCACCACGCATTCCAGTGGCCAGGGCTCTGGGAATTGCCCGCACCCACGCCAGGGTCGCCGAGCGGGTCACTGGGTGGGGATAGGGCCCCGCCAGGATGGGTCTTGTAACCAGACGGTGCCTACAACCCCCGTTTTAACAAGGGCCACGTGACACTGTCCCGACCTGGCTCGCATCGTCCCCGGGGGACAGAGCCTGGGGCCAGTGGGCAGATGCTGGAGGTCGGGCCCAGCACCGTCCACACGGTCCCAGTGCCTGGAAACACCAGCAGCCCTGCTGTCCGGGAGAAGCTGTCCCTGCACGGTGGGGGCTCCACCCCCGAAGCACAGACTCCCGCCCTCTGGTCACGGCCACGCGGTCACAGCCGTGGGATGCTGTGTGCTGCCCACCTGCGTCTCCCTTTCGTTTCCTTCCGCGTGGAGCACGTAGGGGCAGCCCTCCTTGTTCGGGTTTTCCGAGACGATGCGCACCTCGACGCCTGGCAGCGGGGTCCCCACGGAACCTGCCGGAGAGAGCGGAGAGGATGCACGGAGAGCAGAAGACCCCGGGGCCAAGGGTACAGGGCTCAGCGCCACAGCCTGCGAGGCCCGGCTCCGGACACTCCGCCTCCTTGGGGAGGCTCCCGGCCTGGGGCGGCCGCCGCTTCCCTGCCAGCAGCTGGCTGTGCGGTGAGGCCCGGGCGACGGACGGCCCCTGCGGCACAGAGGGCGCACAGGCTCGGAAGGCCCAAGAGGGGCGGGGCTGGCAGGTGGAGAAGGCAGCAGTCTGGTGCACTTACTGCTCAGGGTGTGCATCCCTCCCGGAGCACCCAGTAGAGCGGCCTGTCGTGCCCTGAGTCCCCAAGGCAGGCAGAGGTCCCAACCCCAAAGCTCAGCCTCTGTGAGGACTCATGTCAAGGGCTTCAGGCCCTTTATCTTAATCCCTGGAATCAGTGGGCGCTTGTCCTGGGACTCGTGCCCGGGGAAGCTGACTCTACAACCTAACATCTGCTTGGGATTCCGGGACCCAGCGTCCTGGGCAGCTCAGTCCCACGGGCTGCGTGTCTAGGCATGGCACCGCACCGTCGCCGTGGCCAGTCTGCTGCACCTGAGGCCGGGGCCAGACCAGAGGGCTCTCGGCGGTCCTACTCCCTGGTGGCCTTGTGCCTCTGCTCTGGTCGGGGCCCGCGTCCTTGCCCGGCGGGGAGCACACCAACCAGCTCCCTCCCAGCCCTCTGTCTTCTCGGTTTGCTTCCAAAGATTTTGCAAATCCAAGTTAAGTCTATATGAGATACAACCATCGCAGCATTCTGCACACTCAGGACGTTGGGCCACTGGCACCGCCCTCTGGCTGCGGAACTTCCCTCACCCGGAGGAAACCCGCGCTCGCCCCAGCCCCAGCTCCTCTCCCCGGTCACCCCCACCCCTGCGTGCGTGGACGTGCCTGGTCTGGACTTTCCCTGGGACCCGGCCTCCCCAGGCCTGCGCTGCTGTCAGTGCTCACGGCTTGTGCCCCCACAGGCACCGGCACACGTGAGAGGCCGGCTGGGGCGCGAGGGAGGGACATCCCAGGTGCGAACGAGACGCGGGACCAGACGCGAGGGCCTGAGCGCCCGGCCCCTCCAGCCCCACTTCCGGCCTGGCTCGCACTGGCGGGTACAGACCAGATGCCACACCACACGCGGTCTAGACACGCTCGCCAGGTGCCCCCGAGGTCGTTTCCTTTTTTAGATTAAGTGAACAGTCCCTTTCCCTGTGGATTCTTTTCAGTGACAAGCTGAACCCCTCCACTGTGTGTGCTACTGTCCCCAGCCTCGGGCCCATGCAGGAGGGCCGACCGGCGGCCGGCCAGAGGTCCTCACAGGGCTCCCAAGTGCTGAAGGTGAGGGCCGGACCTCAGCAGGTGACCTTGCTGTCAGCCCCGTGACCACAGCGTGTGCTTCTGACTCACAACGAAAACGTGTTAAAGCCACAGGGCAGGTTTAGGGGAGGAGGCTGATGGAGTGTAGCAGCGGGAGGCCGGTGTGGGACTGGGGGCCAGCCAGGACAGGCCGTGCGGACCCCACCCACCCCGGGGCGCACACGACGCTCCCGTGTCCCTGACAGCACGACGGGTCACTGCTGCTGCTCCGGGCGGGGAGCCCCAGATCTGGGGGCACACCCGAAGGCCCCTGCTGACTGACCCCTGGGGCCGGTCCGACGCGTCCTCGGGAGCCTGCAGAGGTGGACGGCCCCACGGATACCCGACAGCCAGCAGGAGGACGGGGCACCCGTCAACCCAACAGAGAATCTTGCGCAGGAGCCCGGCCTCCCTGAGGAACAAAGGCTGGCTCTCCCTCTCCGTTCCCGCTGAGCTCCTGGAGGCGAGGTGTGCGGGCCCTGCTGCCAGTTGGGGAAGATCAAGGGCACGACCCCAACAAGGCCTGCGTCCGAGCCAGTCACGGTGGCGCGTCCCCGGATGACCCCCAACTGGCTGGCTCGGCCAGTGAGTGGAGCTTCCCGGGACCCCCTCCCCGTGGGCTCGGTAATTTGCTGGAGCAGCTCGCGGAGCCCAGCGGAACCCGCTGTTACCTACCGCCACCTTCTTATGAAGGACACGCCTCAGGACAGCAAACGGAAGGGCTGCCCAGGAAGGGGGGTCCCGAGCCCCTGTGCCCCCGGGGCAGCCCCTGGCACCTCCTCTGTGCGCCAGTGTTCTTGGGGTTTCTACGGAGATGGCCGCTGCCTCGGCCCACAGCCCCCTCCCCAGAGGCTCCGGCCCTCCCGTCGCCCCCTTGGTCTAGGCTGTGTCCTGAGCATGGGGCAGGCCTTGGGGACCCTCCGTGGCTCCCATCGCCTCAGAGATTCCAAGGGTCCCAGGACCTCAGCGCCAACTCTGGAGACAGAGACCAAATATCTGTTTCTTACAGAAGAGGGTCCTAGGACCGCCCCCGGCACCCCGAGAACACCAGCCCACCTGCCATCCTGCTCACCTCCTGTCAAGCCAGTGCTTTCTCCTGCAAATATTTTTGTAAAAGGAGGAACCCTCCCCCAGCTTCCTCCTGCTCCGCTCTGGCCCTTCTCCACCTCAGGAGCAGACGCTGTCACAGCCATTACGAGCTCTGAGGGAAGCTCTGACGGAATCCTAAGTAACAACGGCGTCAGGCACGATGACCCCAGCCCCCAGGCCCGAGGTACTGCAGGGTGAGGGTCACACACGGGAGACGCTGCAGTCCGCCCGGGGCAGCCCCAGCCCCAGACCACGTCCACCCCGCCTGAGCGGGCCGGACAGAGCAGGGCCACCAGCGGCAGCCCTCTCCTGCCCCCCGGGGCGGCGTCCCCCGCGGTGTGTCCCCCCACCCCCTCCCAGGCAGCAGTCAGGGCCACAGAGGCGCACGTCGCTCTTCTGAATCTCCCCAAACGGCTGTCGGCTCCTCCCAGATAAGCGTAACTGGCCCACGGCCCCGCCAGCATCTAGGAAGGGAGGCCGTTGTGCAGCGGCCCTGAGAGCACGGCCACGGGCGCCTAAGGTCCCGGAGCTCCCGGCAGCGCCCCACGGGGCCCGCCGCGGGAGCCGTTGGGGCTGCTGGTCTCCACCCCCAATTAGCACGTGATGAGGCCCCGCCGCGCCAGGCCACCGATTATCTATTCCTGCTCATGGTAACCACTGGGGACGCAGAGAAGGAACACTCAGAAGATGACAAGGGGCACATGACCCTCTCTGTGCAGCAGGTCCCCCTTTCAGGGCTGGCTCGGCCCTGTGCGCCCGTCAGCCTGGAGGACCCTTAACAACGGACCCCGGTGTTCACCGCAGGGACCGTGAGAGCCACACTCAGAGGCTTGAAGTGACCCTGAGCGGGAAGCAGACGTGGGGCCTGGGGGTGGGCGGCTGTGTCCCACGTGCACCCTGAGCCCAGCCCTGGTGTCAAGGCGCACGGACGAGACCGAAGGCGCCAAGGAAAGCCCTCAACTGGGTTTCTCCAGAGATGATGCCACTTGGCTTTTTCCCAAACCGAAGCAGCAGCATTGCACTCGATTGCTGGCGGCCTGCTGGACGGACACGGTCATGGGCATCTGGTCCCGAAGCTGGACGGGCGACTGCACCCACACCCCCATGAACCTCACAGTGTCCTCGAGGGTCGGGCCACAGCTGCCACCACCGCCTCGGACCCAAGGGTTTCTGCCCGATAAGCTTTGGGGTTCAGAGCCTTCCTCACGGGAGGCTGGAAAAGGCCAGGTCAGTTGGGGACCCCCTGTGACCTCTGTCCTGACCTCCGCTTTCCCCGCTCACCTGCGGGTGCTCCCTCCAGCACTCCATCCTGTGCCAGCGCCTGGTCTTGTGTTTGCTCTTCTAATGGGCCAGAAGCCTCCCCCTGCGTCTCTGTACCCCTCCCTCCCCCCCCCGCCGGTGTGCTCCCGGCAAAGCAGGTGTCCCCGTGCAACAGTGCGAACGTCCGCTCTGTCCGGCGCAGGTGTGCCGCCCCGGGCAGCTTGTGTGGTTACCTAGAGCTCGTCAACAGGGCAAGGTCACCCCTGCATCGGAGGCTGCTCTGCACACCGTGCGGCCGCTTCTGGGGAGGATGAGGACTCACCTACCCTCTGGCTGCCAACCCCACTCTGGGTACTGACCCATGATAAATAAAGGCACATGTTTGCACGGAAGCTGTGCACACTAATGTTCACAACAGGCCTGAACTGGACATAGCCCAGTGTCCCTCGGCTGGGGACAGGCTGAGAAACTGGCCTGTCCCCACCGTGGAAGCCTACTCAGCAAGGAAAGGAGCCCGCGTCCACATGGCTGAGGCTCACACACATCCCGCTCAAAGACCCACAGGCCAGGCCTTGGAGCAGTCGCTGTGCGACCTTCCAGCAGAAGCACAGGTACCAGAAGAGAGAATGGGTGCGTGCTCGCCCAGCCTGGGGTGAAGGACATGCCGAGTCGCTGGCGCCTTCCGTGTCTCGAGCCCAGGTCCTGTGTTTCCAAAACCTCACAGAACCAGACGCAGGAAGGGTGAGCCTGATGGTGCGTGCGAGACAGCCGATGCAGGGTTGGAACCAAGGAGCCAGAGCTGTGCTGCCATGACGCCCCCCGAGCTGCAGGCCCCCGGGAGGGGATGGTGCGCGGAGACCGGGAGAAAGCCGAGGCCAGGGCTGGGCGCGTCCACGCCTCCAGCCGCGGCTCTGCTGGCGGATCCCTGCTAAGCAGCCAGGATGTACGAGTGTGACTTCCCTCCCATCAGATGGCCCGTCTCAGAGAAGGGGGGACGGTGAGCCCAGGACACGAAGCCCTGACTGCGAGTGGGTCACCCAGACCCGGGGAGCCCCTCCCCCGCTGCGCCTGGCCCTGCACAGAAGCCGCGCCCGCCCTAGGAGGCACTCTCCAGAGCACGTGGATGCTGGTCATTCCCCTTCCGCCCACCGGTCACCCGAGGACACTGATGTCCTGTCCCTGAGCAGCCACGGGGGAGCAAGGTGAGTGCCCACAGGGGACAGGCCTCAGCCGCCCCAACGAAGGTCCCGAGCCCGGCCTGGCTGAGGGCTCGGGGCCGAGAGCTTGGATAACGCCGGCAGGCGCCACTCGTACCTGGGATGCGTGGGGAGGTCAGGGGGTTGGACAGGGCCATGCCGATCTCCGTCATGCCGTAGCGCTCCAGCAGAGTGTGGCCTGTGGCGCCCCGCCACCTCTCCAGCACGGGCAGGGGCAGGGCGGCCGAACCCGAGACCATCAACCTGTGAGCACAAGAGACGCAGCCTCAGCTTCCCCTGGGTGGCCTCGGTCCTCTCCATTCAACGCCAGTGTCCCCGAGCTCACGGCAGGAACGCCAGCCGCTGGCTGACTCTGAGCTCTGTTCCTTTAGAAGTTCACTGGTTGCACCTTCAAGTAAAACAGGTCTTCAAAGAAACAGGTGACTAAGCTAAAAAAATAATTTTAGGGTCTTTGGAGGCCTTTGCACACGACTGATATGCGGTCTGGAAGCAGTCCTAAAACATGGCGATGACAGTAAGAACTTGGTTTGTGGACAAACTGCTTCCAGGTCTGAGGAGCGGGAGAGGGAGATGTGGACACATCCCAGAGCCCAGCAGCCGGCGGGCTTGCGGCAGGACACCTGTCACCCACACCGCACTGAGCGCGGCCCGTTCACGCCAGCCAGGCTGCGTGCTCTGTGTGCCATGAGAGACTGTGCCTGCCGCGGGCCGCGTGTCCCATGGCTCTGGTCCCAGCAGAAATCGCCAAGCAGGGCGCCGGGGTGGCTCAGTTGGTTGAGCAATGCCTTCGGCTCAGGTCATGATCCTGGAGTCCCAGGATCAAGTCCCGCATCGGGCTCCCAGCTCCACAGGGAGCCTGCTTCCCCCTCTGACCTTCTCCCCTCTCTGCTCTCTCTCGCTAATAAATAAATAAATCTATTGGAAGGAAGGGAGGGAGGGAGGGAGGGAGGGAGAGAGAGAGAGAGAGAGAGAGAGAGAGAGAGAGAAAGAAAGGAAGGAAGGAAGGAAGGAAGGAAGGAAGGAAGGAAGGAAGGAAGGAAGGAAGGAAGGAAGAAAGAAAGAAATCGCCAAGCCCTGTCCTTCCGACTGGACCCCCTAAGACAGATGGAGACAGACTCAGAGAGAGATCACAGACACGCAGAAAACACAGCTCACTACAGACTTTAAAGGGCTGGAGAATCCTGTTTCCTGCCCCTTGGGCCTATTTTGCGGGACATACGTGATGTCAGCTGAAGTCTAAGCCTTCGGGGCAGGAGGGCCGGCGGCTTCCGTTTACCTGATCTTCTCCTCGCAGACGGCGCGGACGAAGTCCTGGACGTGCAGCTGGGTGAAATGCCTGTCGTAGTAATCCATCAGCTTGGCGTAGATGGTAGGTACCGCCATGAACACATTAATCCGTGGACTCTCACAACCTAAGAGCTTTTCCCAAACCTAGAAAGGAAGCAGGAGGGAACAGGGAGACGTGAGAAAACACGCTCAGACGCAGCCAGACACGGCCGGCTCCCGCACGGCTCCCCGAATGGAGGCCGCTCCCTTCCCTCAGCTTTAAAGAGCCTGGACGTGGCTCCCACAACAAAGCACGTCACCTGGGTGACTCTGGCCGTTCCCACGGGAGCCCCTGTGCTGAGGACACCGGCGTCCAGCTGCAGGGTAACCTGTGAGGGGGGACTGCCCGCAGGGAGAGCAGGGGCACGACTCTGGCCTCGGCTCTGCTGTCGGGAGAGGTGGCACCTCCCCCTCTCCCGGGTGGCACCGGCGAGCCTGTGGGTCGGCCCCAGGCCCAGCCCCAGCAGACGTGCGGAGACAGTGGACACATGACCGTCCGGTGAGGTCAGAAATTCCATGTGTGTTCTGTGTTTCATTGGGAAACAGATGCTCCCTGTGTCCATGCAGAGATGCTCCAAGTGCCTCTCTGATGGCAGAGTCTGGGGGTTCCCCCCATTCCTAGAGAAACCAGCACGGCGCACTCCGCCCCCCCCCCATCGCTGCCGGGTTAGCCTCCGGGGACTCGCCCCGAGGCCTTCCAGGGGCTGGTCTCGCACACCCTGACCCTTAAGAAGAAGGGCTGCGTGGAGGGTGGGCATATGGGGTGGGGGGGATACCATCCTTTTAAAGACAACGATCAGCACCTTCCACACGGCAAAGCATGTAGGAAAACAGGGAACGGTGACCCATGATGACGGAGAAAAAGTTGACAGAGGCTGACCCTCAGAAGATCCAGATTAATTATTGGAATTAATCAGGCAAGGAATTCAAGGTTGTTAAAACAAACAGGCCTATGGAATTTGGAAGAAATGATGAACAAAATGAGGGAAAATCAAAAAAGAACCGTTACAAAACAGTGAGACATGTTATCTGAAGTCACGAGCTCACCGGACAGACCCAGGCACAGAAACGGAGAGACAGAGGCTCACGGAAGAGGTCCGTGCTGAGGGGGACAGGACAAGACAGGAGACAGAGAGGAGCGGGAGACGTGCGGGCCACGGAGGAAGCACCATACGGCACAGCTGCGGGCCTGGCAGGGACACCCCACGTCTGTGGGCTCGTGGCCTCGACACGGACCAGACGGTGTGTCTCCCCGACCTGAGCTGCAGCATCCGCGCACCCCCCCAGAACCCCAATGAGCTCCTGGCGCAGAAACTGACCAGCCGACCCGCCTCTCACACGGAAGGGTAACGACCCGAAAGAGCCAAGACAAGTGTGCAAAGGGGGAATACACGTGGGGGACTCACCTCTCAACTCTCGACCGTGCTCTGAACAAGAGTGACCACTGCAGCGCGGTGCGCATGGAAGACCAGAGCCCAGACCCATGGAGCAACCGGAGCCCAGAATAAGCAACTCAGGCAGATCCCGTCTGTGTGTTTGTAAAGTTTCTATGTATCTATTTATCTGAGAGCGAGCGAGTGAGCCAGCAAGCATGGGCAGAGGGGCAGAGGGAGGGGGACAAGCCGACTCCCTGCTGAGTGCGAAGCCAACGGGGGACTTGACCTCACGACCTGAGCTGAAACCAAGAGTCAAACGCTGAGCCAACTGCACTACCCGGGCGCCCCACGGCCAACTGGTTTTGGACGAAAGAGAGCCCTCACTTCAGCTGGGGAAAGACCGATCCTTCAGACAGACAGCGCTAGGGTAACCGGACACCCGCCTGCAGAGGATGGACTTCAGACCTTCGCCAGACACAAAAATTCACCCAAAGTGAACCAGCAACTTAAATGTATGAGCTCAAACTAGAAAACTCCTAGGAAAAAATCTCCACGATCTCGGTTGAGCAAAGATTTCTCAGATATCACACCAAAAGCATGATCTATGAAATTAACTGGTACAATGGATTTCATCAAAACTAAAAACATGTGTTTCAGGAGACACCATTAAAAAAATGAAGAGACAAGCCAGACAGGGAAAACATGTGTAAACCACCTCTCTGACCACAGACTTACATCCAGAACGTATAAAGAATGCTCACAGCTCAATAAGATAAATAACCCAATGCAAAAATGGGCAACAGGTCTAAATAGTTCACCAAGGAAAAAACATAGATGCAAATAAGACCTTGAAAAAATGCTCAACATCACTGCTCATTAAGGGAATGCAGATTCCCGAGGGGCGCCCGGGTGGCAGTCAGCTAAGCGATCGACTCTTGGCTTCGGCTCAAGTCATGATCTCAGGGCTGTGGGTTGGGGCTGCGTGGGGCTCTGCATTCACTGCACAGTCTGCCCCAGGTTTCCCCTCCCTCTGCCCCTCCCTGCTCACACTCTCTCTCTCAAATAGTCTTAAAAAGAGAAAAAGAAATGCAAGTTGAAACCACACTAGATCTCCCCTTCTAGCTACTAGAAAGACTGGAACAATTACGTGAAACAACAAGGGGCGGCTGCTCACGGGGAGAGACGAGGGGCACCTAGTGTGTCCTAGTGGCAGAGAGATACCTGCCAGTGCCGGTGAGGCTGTAAACAGCAGCCACGTGTAAAACAGTTTGGAAGCTTCTTAACACATGAAACATACACTTGCCCTATGATCTGACAGTCCCATTGCTGGATCTCTCTGTAACGTAAATGAAAACATGTCCACACAAGGACCTGGGTGCAAATTTTCACAGCAGCGTTATTCTTAACCAACCCACAGCACATGAGACGTTTCCTGGGCAAAGAGAGTGCGTGCAGCCACACAACGGGAACAGAAGGCAACCCGTGCCCCACATCCTCCAACGTGGGTGAAACTCTGAGATGTTGTGCAGAAAGGAGGAGGCCAATAAAACGCTGCAAGTCATAGGGCTGGTGCACCCGCACTGTCCAGGAATGCGGCTGTGCAGAGACGCACGTGGTGCTGGTCACCAGCAGGCCCTGGGACAGGTGAGACCACGGCGGACACCTCTAGATTTCTCGAGAACCACTGAAGCATTTACAATACTGACTTCCACGGTACGCCAGTCACACCTCGACAGGGCTGCCAGAGACGAGATACGAACACCGGAGGGAAACAGGCTGGGAGACTGGTGGGCCGAGCCCAGAGCGGCTCAGCGGAGAGGAGTGCAGGGAGCCACAGAGGGGAGGCCTAGCAGTCACTGTCAAAGTCACGGACCCTGACCGCTTGAAGCCACAACAGTGACGGCCCGTTGTGAAGACGAAGGAAGGAATGACGGATAGACGTTGAAGACACAGAAACCACAGGTGTGTCAGAGAAAAAAGCCTCTGACACAAGAGTGACCAAGAGAACAGAAGGGAACATAAACCACCAGGTCAGAGCTAAAGGAGACACCAGCACAGGTTCCAGATGCACTAAAAGCACAAGGAGAGGACTTACAAACTACAGTGAATTTCACAATTGTGATGAGATGGACAATTTCCTTTACAAACCAAAACTTACCGAAACTGACACAAGAAACAAAATATAAACAACAGAAGTTTGTATGTGTTAAAGACACTGAACCCTTACTTAAAAGCCTTCCTGGGGAGGTCTGGCCCGGACACCGGGCTCAAGCAAACACTGGGGAAAACAGTCTCAGCCCTCCACCAACCTGCGCGGGGAGAAGCCCTGCACAAGGGAGCACTACGCCGACGCAGGAGCCCAGCTGTAGGAGCCTCAGACATGCGCTCCTCATGGTCACACACGCAGAAGCCTGAGCAGGACATCAGCAAATCAAAACTAGCAGTATAGAAAATGGCAGTATATCCCAACCCTAGGAAGTCTGCTGCAGGAGTGCAAGGTGGGGAAGCTAGAAACGCGGAGGACGCTCACCAGTGTAAGCAACCGCGTTAGCAAACTACGACTGGGGGGGGACAGAAGGGCAGACGCCATGTGACCATCACTGTAGACACGGCCTGTCTGCAATACTCTGTCCTCGCAGAAGGGCTCTCAGCAGACAAAGAGGCGCCGGTACGTCCTCCAGCTAACATGGGCATCTACAAAACCAACAGCTAGCATCACACTTATGAAATGTTAATGAAATGTTAATGCTTTCCCCAGGACGGTAAGTAAGTCAAAGACGTCCACACCATTACCGCTTCCAAATCAGTGCTTCAGAAGTAAAAATTCTCTGTATCACAAGGCACTATTTAAAAAGACAGTGGGGGGGGGGGGCGCCTGGGTGGCTCAGTGGGTCAAAGCCTCTGCCTTTGGCTCAGGTCATGATCTCAGGGTCCTGGGATCGAGCCCCGCATTGAGCTCTCTGCTAAGCAGGGAGCCTGCTTCCCTCTCTCTCTCTCTACCTGCCTCTCTGCCTACTTGTGATCTCTCTTGTCATATAAATAAATAAAATCTAAAAAAAAAAAAAAAAAGGCACTGGTTTGCTAAACAACAACTAGACTGGAGAAAGATTCACAATATGTAATTCTGACAAAGGCCTTATAACCAGAATATATAAAGAACACCTACAGATCAATAACAAAGAGCTCAATTTAAAAAGTTCTTTGAATGACCAACAAGCACACGAAAAAGTGCTCAAGACAAATGCAAATTGGGGCGCCTGGGTGGCTCTGTAGGTTAAAGCCTCTGCCTTTGGCTCAGGTCATGATCTCAGGGTCCTGGGATCAAGCCCTGTGTTGGGCTCTCTGCTCAGCAGGGAGCTTCCCCCTCCCTCTCTGCCCACTTGTGATCTCCCTATCTCTCTGTCAAATAAATAAATAAAATCATAAAAAGTTTTGAGACTTGTGGAAGGGGATTAGATTAGGTTATTTCTCTAAAGGCCCCTGAAACTAATACAGTACAATTCTTTACAAGCAAAGAAGTGAACTAATATTTGTTAGCAAAAAATATTAAGAATTGATGTTCAATCAATATTTGGTATGACCAAGGAAGTTCACTTAGGGGAACATGAGCCCACTTTCTCATTACTGAGCAGAGAAATGAGAAGTGAAGATAAAACACGGGCCTGGTGAGCTTCCTGCCGCTGAGCAGAGAAGGAGATGTAGCGGCTCCGGATCACGGGATGCTGAGCCGAGAGCCCAGCAAGGACGGAATCCACCAGGACGGGACGGCTGCCCGACAGCGCCCTCGTGGCCCAGGTGTGGCCATGAGCTTGACCCGCAGCTCTGTCTCCCCCCAGCCCCCCAGGGCACTGATCTGGACTAAAACTGCAGGCGCCTCCCAAGTTCCAGAAGGCAGGTCTGCTGGAGAGTCTGCGGCCTCTTACTTCCCACCGCTGGTAAAGACGCATGGGGCCGCCACACTGGCGCTGCCTGTCGCTGGGGAAGGCGCGGCCTTGGGAGGAGGGCAGCTGAAAAGAGCGAGGCTGTCCCGATCTGCACTCACGTGAGGCTGAGCTGCGTGCAGGCCCCTCTGGCTCCTGGCCCGATGAACCCCGACAACACCTCCCCTCGGCCAGACCTCGTTCCGCCCACCAAGGGCTCACCTGTTACCAGGAGCACGCGGACAAGAGCGCACACCACATCCCAGGGGAGGCACCGTGGGCAGAGCTCCTCCATCACAGGCTGCCTGGCACGGGAGGGGGGAGCACAGGCCCCACGAGCTGTCCATGCAGTCGGGGGTGCCGCAGTCCTGGCCAGGCCTCCTCTCTTGGCGGTACGCGTGGTCCCAGGCTCCCCACGCAAGGTTAAGGGAAGGAGGGAACGCGTGCCGGCCGGTGCCGCGGTGCTCCAGGCTGGCCTCTGACCCCCAGCACACTGGTGACACCTACCCTGATGCCGTCTCCGAGGACGCCTGTCCTGGAATTCACCCGAGTCAGCAAAGGGGGCGGAGGCCGTCCCGACTGCCCGGGAAACGAATGCTCGTCCGTCTGGGGAGTCCATGCACAGAGCAAGCTTCCCGAGGCCCTGCCTCTCGCCTGCGAGAGCACTCCTGAGGCAGCCAGACAGTGGAGCGCTGCTCGGACGTGACTGGTCACGGCAGGTCAGACAGTGGTTCCCAAACCAGGCTGCCCACAGGAACCCCTGCGAGCTTGTACACTTGCTGAGTCAGGGTGCCGCCCTCCACGGAGGCAGCCCTGTGAGGGGTCTGGGCACCTCTGTCACACACCCTCTCCCCCCTGCGACCTACTGTGTCGCCAGGATGGGAAAGCGGGCTCCGGTCCCGACCCCGCGGGACCAGGCAGGTCGGGGGCTGCAGGGAAGGCTTGACCAGCAGCACGCAGTGACCCCGAGGGTCAAACCATCACTCGTGTTTTGGCAATCCTGAACAACATGCAAAGCTGTTCCTGTGTTTTGAGGTGCTCCGACCAAAAGTGGACAGTGAGGCCACGGCTCCTGTAGTCCGTGGGCACACCCTGCCCGAGAGGCCCCCACTGCGGCTCCGACCCAAGGCCACGGGACTGTCACACACTCTGCCCCCCGGCTCTGCGACATCCTGAGCACATCTGGCCTGAAAATATGCCCCCACCCCCACCAAGATGCCCATTTCTCCGATCCCAAAATGAACATGGTCTGGGGCCACAAGCCTCCCGGGGCAGCATGGTTACCCCAGGGAGAGAGTCCTAGGTAGGGCGGGGACCCCAGCAGCCCGCACGGCTGAGCCCCCGGGAGCCCAAGCCCACCTGACCAGGGTTCTGGGGCACACCCTCTGCCCGGCAGGCAGGTCCCCAGGAGGCCCCACGGCCCCATCCTGATTTAGCGCCTTTGGCAGAAATCACCCCGTTGGCCTGAGGCAGAGATCCTGGGGAGGCGGCCAGAGAGGATCCACGGAGACACGGGAGGGGGGCGGCCTCATCAATAGCCAGTGTGTTCTTCAGGCTGTGACGGCAGCACTGGGCCCACCCTGCTTCCCACCCGTCACCCCCCAGCCGGCCATGCCGGGCTCAGTGCAGTGACCGGCAGAGCCCAGGACCCCAGGCTGGCTATCACCACCACAGAAACCTGGTCCCTTACACGGTTTAACAGGAGCTATAAATCCTCTTCTCAGTCCCTGTGATGTAAAGCAAAAAAGCAATCGCTGTTAATTTATATGGAAAACTGTTGAGCGTTTCCAGACCCTCCCAAAAACCTGAGGCTTTCTGATACCTTAGAGTTCATCTTGCTAACGGATACACAAAATAAACTGAGATAAAGCACAGATGATCGCAGACACGAATGCACAGAATGCGTAGAAACCCGGAGCTCTGCAGAGAAGTTACCACTTTAAGGAACCTCCGGATGGATTGTAAGCTGACAACTATGTTACACTGTATGTTTGTGGGATCCCTCACTTGCTACAGCCAAACTGTTATTAAACCAACAATCACACCCCCCACACCTGTGCCACAAATCCATGAGCTCACAACGACTAAGGACAGTGAGACGGTGAGGTCTGCACAGATGTTGCGAGCCTGCTGCCCACCAGTGTGCCCTTGTTGTCCACACAGTAAGAGGGGCCCACGTGCCATCCACTCACCCACAAATGCCCAGACCCTGCGCTGTTTTAGGTCCCGGGGACACCCCGCAAGAGAAGGGCAGGAGGGGACGCACAGGACACCTGGCAGGAGGGGGTGACCAATTCAGGGGTAGGGGCAGAAGCGGGGCCGCGGCGAGGAGGGCAGTGGCCTCGGGCCTTGTGGTTGCGGACACACTTACTGCAGGAGCTGCCCGAGCGTGGGAAGGGGAGGGGGACAGAGGCAAGGGGGCGCGGAACACCCTTGGGGACGAGGCCCGGCTTCGCGGTCCTGGTGGGTTGGCTGGGGGGAGACCAGGGGCAGCGCTTCCTTCCTGTTCTCTCTCTGTGGTTCCTGGGTCTGCGGTTTGGGGAAGGAAGGGCCGGCTTGGTCTCATGCTGCCGCCCTGAAGGGCGTCCCTGCCACCCCCACCAGGAGCACACACGTCACTCCCGAATCAAGAGCTGGGACATGGGGACTTTCATTACACCAGTGTCGGCCGTCAGCCAGGGGCTCCAGTCAGGGTGGGTCGGCCTCTCCCTCTGCTTGAAGGAAATATGGAAGCTTAGGTCTCCAGAGCTCTGGTGCCGGCCCGGCCTCTGCCTCCGCGGGCAGCACGGTAGCGGCTCCTGGGAACGGCTGGCTGGAGCCGAGGGGCTGAGCCCCGGCTCTGTTGTGCCCAGTGCCCTCGGTCCTGGGAGGCCCTCCGCGTAAATGGAGGACTCGGGGAGGGGGGCAGTCTGCATCCCTCAGGGACCCCACTGTGCTCAGGCCCAACCAAGACGCTCCCTGCTGAGCAGCCCCCTGCCTCAGGGGCCCCCCACCCCCAGCCCACTTGTCCAGGCCAGGGACGGGGAGAGCAGGGCCCTGGATCAGAGCCCTGCCAAGAAGGGATGTGTACATGGGGGGCCCTGCACCACGCCTGCCAGGAGGCCTTTACGTCTAGAAAGTGGCCAGTGCCCCAGCCTGTTGCCCTGAAAGGCATCTTCAAGCTGCACTCTGTCCACCTAAGACCACGCGGGACCCTGGCAGCTCCGAAATGAAACGGGAGCGCCGGAGGCCCAGCGCCCTCCCCGAGCTGCGCCCCGGGCTCTCGGGACAGGTCCGAAGCAACCACCTGGGCCTGAGGGCCTCCACCTCCGTTGTCCCGTCCGTGGCCACTCCTTCTCTGACCCCCTCCGACCGGCTGTCAGCAAACACGCTCACCGGCTCACACACGGCGAGCTCCTTCTGGACTGAAATGCTAGCGGCAGCCAAAGAAGAAAGGGTCCCCTTCTGCAGGCTCTGTCTTCCTGGGAGAGCCGCCCGTGTTGGCCGTGACCCCCGCCGTGGTGGCTCGCCGACGCGTCCCCGGAGCAGCGCCCACACTGCTCCTCTTTCCCAGAGGCCGAGACTGAAGGCCAGAGAGGTGGAAGGTCGTCCGGGCTGAGAGGAGGCCAGCCCACCCCCAGAGCCGCCTCCTCCTCACTCCCGACACCACGTGTGGGTCAGGGGAGATGGGGCCTGAGGGACACCGGGAGGTGGACGCTGCAGACCAAGGACCCTGGCTTTCGGGGGCCCCTTCGCGAGAGCCGCCGGGCGGGGAACCCGGGCGCTCCTCCCGACAGACCCTCCGTTGGGCCAGGAGCCCTGAGGTGGCTGGAGCGCTGGGCGAGTGCCCCCCAGTGCCCTGCGGGACGGCCCCCGCACAGCTCCCAAGCCACACCCGGAGCCCGGCCTAGGGGGGTGCCCCGGGCTCTTCACTCCGGCAATCTGGCCAGTCGGTGTTTGAGAACCAGTACGACACAACCTAAACATTCTCTTTCCCACCTTCTCCCTGTGACAAAAAGCTCTATTCATCATGTAAGTTATGCTGAAAATCAATGCACATCCCGGGTCGCTCTCCATCACCGTGCCGGAGCGTCCCCACGGAGGGAACGCTGTCAGTCAGCCGTGCAGGGGGCCCTCCCAGGACGCAGGCCTGGCCGCCGTCACCAGGGCCATCTGTGGGAGCCCGGCCTCGATCCTGACACACGGGAAACTGAAGCTCACACAGAGTCTGGCGGCCAGTTGGCACCCGACCAGGTCTGTCTTCCCTGCAGAGCGGCCTCGTCATCGCTTTGCGCTGCTCCCCGGGGGCCCCTGCCCTGCCATCCTGGCCGAGCAGGGAAGGGACAGCACGCTGCAACCAACCCAGGGCCCCAGCTGGACCTCCTGCTCTAGAACAAAGGAAGGCCGGTGTGCTTGGCTGAGCAATGGGCCCTGAATGCCCTGTTCTAATCCACACAGACACACCACCTCGCAGGCCAACGGGACTCTGCCGATGGGGTTCAGGCTTGTGAGAAAGAGGGTGCCCCGGACGCGCAAGCCGACCCAACAGGCTCACAGGATGCAGAGGTGGCCGGCAGGCAAGGGCGCCAGGCCATGGGATGCCAGCAGCAGCAAGAAACGGCCTCTCCAGACGCAGGCAGCCCCGCCCACGCCCAGACGCTCGCTCCCCAAGATGCTCACGAGTCTGGGTGTTGCCTCAGGCCCCCCTGTTCAGGGTCATTTGTCAGGGCAGCAACAGGGACTCGCACGGCTGGCAAAGTCTACGCCACCGAGGAAGGCGCCTCATCCACGGGCACCCAGATCCAGCCATGGCGTGAGCCTGTCCCCAACTTACCAGCTGTGCGTTGAACTCGGGGAGCATCACACAGGTGGCCCCCACCCAGAGGGGACAGAGCAGCTTGTTGACCACGCCGTGCACGTGGTGCAGCGGGAGGACGTGCAGGATGGCGTCGTCTTTACTCCACGCCCACTTGTGGACCAGCCCCGTCACCTGCAGGACGGTAGCACAGCCTCAGACCGGAGGGAAGCCGCCAGGGCCTCCGCAGCTGGGAAGACGAGCGGGGAGGGTCGCGCTCCAGTGGCCACATGCCCGAGGGTCTGCTGGCTCCCCTGCAGCCCCCGAGGTCCAAGAACAGAGAGCTTTGATGTGGGGGCCCCAGTCCTCCACAGGCGCTCTTGGTGGCCCCCCCAGGCAGTCAGAGGCGTGATCCTGGCTCCAGCGGGCCCTGGGGTTCCAGGCATCTGCAGGGTCCAGGCTGGAATCTGAGCGCCCGCCCGACTCGGCACCTCGTCACCCCAGCCGAGCGGTCACAGAACCCGCCTGGGCTTTGAGGGGGACATGACACGAAACACATCTGTTGGAATCTTCTGAACATCGCTGGTGACGACGCCGCCTGCAAGCCCCTGTGACTGCGGGACAGACGCACCCCCTCACAGGTGCCGGTCAACAAGCGTGTCTTGCAGGAGACTGAGAGGAACTACCGATGCGGTCTGCCCGGACTCAGTTTACCCTGCTGCAGGACTGGACTAGGCTGAGATCAGCGGCACTGACCATACACCTCATCTCTGTGGTTCTCTCATTTTAATGCTGCAGGTGAACAAAAGTCTGGGTCACGCACACCTGTAGTTTTTGGAAGCAGGAAGGACAGAAATGGCAGGTGAGCAAAGTAGCTGGAGGGCTCGGCCGAGATGCTGAGGCCCTGGAACAGGAGAGCCGAGTCCTCAGGACTCGGAAGGAGCCGAGCCTTCACTCGGATTTCCCAGAGAAGGCCTGTTCTCCGTGCTGGGCCCACGTCTGGCACGTCCGCTCCCCAGCTGCTGCCTCTGAACCCCTCAGCGGTGGGCGCGGGCCACGCTGGCCCTCACTCGTTGCACAGCCCTACGGAGCCCTCGGGGGACCCCCGCTTTCTCAGAGTCTAACCCACAGGTCTGCGGGACTAGCGGCCACCTCCGGCCACAGGCTTCAGGAAGGGCCGGCAGAATGGGGGCAGCTGTGGGTGGTGGCCTGGGAAAGGCAGGACGGACACCCCTGACGACCCAGCCCCGTAGCACCCCCCGCCCCGGGGGCCCCAGCACTCACCATGGCCCTGATGTTGCGGTGAGTGCTCAGCACGCCCTTGGGCCTCCCCGTGGTCCCGCTGGTGTAGATGATCATGGCGCCTCGGTCTCCCCAGTTTCGCTCCGGCAACCCCCACACCCCAGGCTCCTCTGCGGCTGCACCATAGACCGTAGGAGGGAGGGGCAGCAGGGGCACCCCCAGCTTCCTGACCACGGGGCGCAGGAGCTCCACGTACTCCTGGCCGGCGAGGACCACGGCGCTCCGGGAGTCCCGGATGAAATACTCCAGGTCGGCCTGGGGGTGCTTCCTGTAGAGGGGGACAGCGATGCCTCCGCTCATCCACGAGGCCCACTGCGCCACCACGTAGGAGACGTCGTTGGAGCACATGAAGGAGACCCTCTCCTCCCGGAGGTCCCCGTCAGCACGCTCCAGGAGACGGCACAGCTCCCGGGACAGGCGCAGGCTGTGGTTGTAAAGGTCCCTGTATGTGTGGCGGCCATGCTGGTCAACGAGAGCAATCCTGTCCGCAAAGGCCAGGGCACGGGCGCACACGGGGGCGCTCCCGTTGGCACACACGGCCGGGGCCGTGTGCAGGGGGCTGCCGCTGCCACCTCGCCAGGGGGCCAGCCGCTGGGAGGCCGCAGCGCAGAGCAGGCGCCGGAGGGACGTCACGGGGGGAGGCAGCATCGCGCAGCCCGACGGACCTGGGGCGGGCAGGAGGAGAGGAGAGGAGAGACACGGTCACCCGTCTGTCCGCCCCCCGTCGCCGGCCGGAGCGTGCCCGCTGCCTACCCGAGGTAAGCTCCCCGGCAGGAGGTGCGGTACCTTCCAGATTCACACTCCAACATGCCAGCTCTTGTCTACTTTCAGGGACTTCAAAAGCAGATGAGATGCTAAAACAATGAAACTTGGTAAAACCGAGGAAAAGCAAAGTGCCCTTAAATTCTGAAGAACGGTTTGTTTTTTTTT
>CM053620.1:616457-669185 GCA_028646535.1 Procyon lotor
AAAAATAAAAAAATAAAACTGGAGATGCTTGAACTTCGGTATTAGTATTTTCTTTTACACAAAAAAGACAAAAACAAAAACATTTTGTTCTGGACGGTGGATCTATGGGGGTTTGCAAGTATCTAGCTCTCTGGTTTCTCAGATGACGGAAGCACACGGCCAGGAGAGAGCACAGCGGCCTTCTCTCGGTGAGAACTCCTGCCTCGCAGAGGTTTGTGTGGACGGTGACAGGGTCTGTCCTGCTGCACGCACACGGCGCACGCGCACACTCGTGGGAGGGTAGGGGCCGGGGCGGGACAGCGGAGCTGCAGCTGGGGGAGCCGCTGAGCCAATGGGGTGCCGGAGAGCTCCCACAGGGTAGTTCCTGGAGCAGAGGCCCAGAACAGGCCCTCCCAGAGCTCATCGGGGGGCCTCCCAACAAAAATAACTTTTTGGGGCATCTGGGTGGCTCAGTCGTTGGGCGCCTGCCTTCAGCTCAGGTCATGATCCCGGAGTCCTGGGATTGAGCCCCGCATCGGGCTCCTTGCTCGGCAGGGAGCCTGCTTCTCCCGCTACCATTCCCCCTGCTTGTGTTCCCTCTCTCGCTGTGTTTCTCTGTCAAATGAATAAAATCTTAAAAAAAAAAACACCAAACTTTTAATCTCGGTAAATATGGCCCAAGTCCCCGCAGTGAGGCTGCCCTAACTCGCTCTCGCACCAAACGTGTGGGAGCGCGGGGCCCTAAGTTCCTCAGGTTGGTGACCCAGAACCTGTCCTTCACACGCAGAGCAGAGCGAGATTCTTCAGGCTCGGGGTCGGCCGGCCTCGAGCACGCAAGGACGCCCACCTGTCTGGGGCAGGGGACCGCGTGTCTCCCTCGTGCACACCTCTGGGACCAGAAAGACCAGGAGACCCCTCAGGAAGAGACACGCTGCTGTGAGGGGGGAACACGTCGCTCTGAGGGGGACACGCAGCTCTCGGGGGGGACACGCCGCTCTCAGGGGGAGACGCGCTGGCCCCAGACTCCACAGGAGACGGCCAGAGACGTGGCTGACCGGCCGAGCCGGGGGCCTTGCGGAAGCTTTGCCCGACGGGGGGCAGGGAGGGTGCCACCTGTGGTCTCAGACTCGACACACACGCACACACACACACACGCGGGCACCCGCTCCTCTCTTCCTAGCTTTTTCCCGCGCATCGGCCTTCCCGTCCCCACCTGTCGTACCGGGGCCCGTCCGAGAGCGGGTGCAGGGACGGCCCCACGACAAAGACCACTTCACGGGCGTCACACCTGCGTTCAAACGAAGGTGGCCAGCCCCGGAACCCGAATGTCAAGCGGGTCATACGGCGGCCTGGGAGCAGGGGGACCGCGTTGTCTCCGTGGCGGGAAGCACTCATTGCGACACCAAGCCCGCGGTGGGATTCTGGGGGCTGTTTTCGAACTTACACATATATTTTGAGTATTTGTTAAATTTGCTTCACAGAGAAAGGCATAGAGAGGGAACCCAGCAGGGGAGCAGCAGGGAGAGGGAGGAGCAGGCTCCCCGCTGAGCAGATCCCAGGACGGAGGCTCAGACTGAGCCCCGGGGCGCCCGGCCTTACGTTTTGAGTGACATTCACTCCGCGCTCACGAACACCGCGAAATCTAAACGCCGAAAGGGACAGACCAAAGCCCCGCCCGCGTTAGGAAGTAAAAGGCCGTGTGCAGAAGCTCGCCGCCCGGGCCCAGAGAGTGCGCGGCGCCAGGGCCCGCCGTCAGCTCCCCTCCATCTCCCCCCCGGCCCCCCCGGCCCCCCCGGCCCCCCCGCCCCCCGGCCCGGGTGCTCGCAGGGCCCCCAAATGCCCGGGCCCCTGCCGTCAGCACCTGCCCCAGACTCACGGGCGCGCGGGAGGGGGCCGGCCTCTCGCACGCACAGGTGCGCCCGCACTCCCCAGACGGCGCCCAGGAGGCGCAGGGGCCCCAGGTGCACCCCACACCCAGGTGGCGCGGCGGGCGGGGGCGCGGGACAGAAATCACTGTACGCGGGCGCGGCCCAAGAAGCCCGCCCGCTCCCCCCCCACCCCCCCCGCAGCCAGCGGCGCGGGGCCGGGACGCGGAGCTCTGCGCGGGGACACCCGCGGGCCCCGGGGGCGGCGGGCTCTACCTGGGCTGGCGGGGCGCGCGCTCCTCCTCCTGCCGCCCCTCCCCCGGCCGGGCCGAAACCGGAACCGCGGCTGCGCGCGCTCCCCCCCCACCGTCCGGCGCCCGAGCGCGTCCCCCGGCGCGTGCGGCTCCGGGCGGCGGGTTCCGGGCTGCGGCGGGGCCTGCTTGGAGCCGGTTCAGCGCGACGGCCCGGGCCCTTCCGGCGCCCGCCCTGCCGCAAACGCGCCCGCACACGTGGGACGGGAAGGCCGAGGGACGACGCGCGAATGGGCCCGAGCTGGGGTCCTGTTCGGGAGGGAGCGCGGCTCCGGGGAGGGAGGCCCAGCAGGGCTGCGGCCGGCTTCTGCGCGGAGGGGTGCGCAGTGGGGCAGGGGTAACTGCGAGCGTGAGCAAGGCAGGCCCGAAGTACTGGCCAGGCAGCCCACTTGCCCGCTGGAGACCGTCAGACACTGGACGCGGCCCTGTGTGACCTGGTCTCCTCGATTCTTAGGCTGCGAAGGAACCCCCCATGTGATGCTATCAGCAGGTGGGCCTCGGGGAGGTGCTGAGGCCACGAGGGACCTTCCCGCCTTGACACAGAGGCCCCAGGGAGCTCCTTCGCCCCCGGGCTGTGCAAGAGCCCAGCAGGACCCTGAGCCAGGAGCGGGTCCTCAGCAGACCCGGAGTCTCCGGGCACCTGGTCTCCACCTTCCCTTCTGTCCCTTAGAGCGTACTGCGAGCTCAGCTGTACAGACCCCTTTTTCCTTCCCAGCGGACCTCCCGTCCTGCTCCATTCTCCTTCAAAATCCCTCAGGAGCCAGCCACCCCTGGGGGCCCTGGAAACCCTACTTCACTCAGCCCCTGCTGGCCCCCTGCTGCCTGTTTCCAGTGGCAGCCTGAGTCCCATCCCCGCCCTCTCTGGCTCCTCAGCTCCACGGCTCATTGTGGGCACCCCCTCCTGACAGGGGGGAGTGGCCGTGCCCAGGAAGAGGACACTGGCAGATTCTCTGGTGCGCGCGCTCCTTTGAGAGGAGATCTGAACAAGGGAGGGGAGGCACAGAGAGGGACAATCACATGGAACAGGGATCAGGAGAAAGGGCCACCATTCTTGCAGAGAGCACAGGAAGACACGCAGCCGAGACAGACCACGGTGTCCTGGGAGGCCGTTCCCCACAGCACTTACACTCACCGCCGTGGACACATCTACAAGGTGCCCACTCCCTGCACACGTTGATGTTGACCTAACGAGGTCTATGGCTGTGTCTCGGAAGGACGGATGGGGTGCAGGAAGGCCATGGCTGGAGGGCCGGGGGTGGAGGGGGAGAGAGTGCCGAGTGTCCACCGCAGGAGCAGTGACAGCGGACACTGCTGGAGGCCGTGCAGGAGGGAAGTGGCATCCCCTCTACGAGCAGAAAGGAGAGGGTGGTCCCTCCAACCGGGCATAACTGTGATGAATGGACTATATCATCTTAAAGGGGGAGGGGACAAGGAAGCACTTCACATAAACTTCCCGGCTCCTCTGAGCCCGAGGGAGCTCCCACCTGGCACTGCCACGGGGACTGTGTTCCCGCCTCTGGCCCCTAAATGCACCAAGAGGACCTCCAAGGGAGGGTGTCCTCCAGGCACAGTAAATCCTCATGTCCCCTCAGGGCTTCCACGGCCTCGCCTTGGCCTCGGGGCAATTCACGAGACGGCCGGGTGGGTGTCTGTGCAGATGCCCCGTGTCCCCAAGCATGTTCCAGACACAGATGTAGACCGAGCCCCGTCCTCATGTAGCTCAGGGCTTGTGGTACGGCGAGGGGGTGCGCACAGGGAGTGGTGGGTCCACGGACCTGTGAACAAAGCACCTGCCACGTGAGGTCATGGACTGAAGGTCTGTAGTGCCCCAGAGTTCCTGTGTCCAAACGCTGCCCCTTATGTTAGGAAGTGGGGTCCCGGCGGGGCAGTTAGGGGAGAGGCGGGCGTGAGGCAGAGCCCCCAGGTGAGTCCCAGGAGAGCTCTCCTCTCTGCTCTCCACTGCACAAGGACACAGCAGGTGACGGGTCCTGGCCAGGACGCCGGCTCTCAGCAGACCCTGGGCCTGCCAGTGCACGGGGCTTGGGCTGGTGTGACTGTGTGACCACCCGGCAAGGGCTGCACTGTCCCCGGCTCACAGAGGAGTCCTGGCGCCGTGCACACTCATGCACCCGCCACATGCACAGAACCCACGTGCCCCCCACCTTTTGTGGGGCAGGCTGCCAACCAGTCAGCCACACGCATCCCTTTGCTTTAGACCACACTCTACCCCACATGCCGCCACACCAACTCTCTCCATAAAGAAGGGGTCATCGCCACGAGCTGCGTCCCCGGAGCTGTTCACGGCCACGACGGCCACAAACCAGGAGACACCCCGCATGTCCCACGGCGGGCCCGGCGAGTAGGGGAGCGGAGGGATGAGACACCGTGTCGCCGTGAAAAGGGTAAGAGGAAGCCATACAGAATCCTAGAATTGTTTGCAAGGACCTACGTTTGAATAAAAATAGTGTGAAAGTACTTTCTGGGGCGTCTGGGTGGCTTTGTCGGTTAAGGGCCGACTCTTGATTTTGGCTCAGTTCATGATCTCAGGGTCGCGGGATCGAGCCCCGTGTCAGGCTCTGCGCTCAGGGCAGAGTCCGCTTAGGACTCTCTCCCCCCCGCCCCTCCCTGCTCACGCACGCGCTCGCTCTCTTTCCAAATGAAATCTTAAAAAGACAAAAACAGAATTTTCTTAAATCCTGACATTTAAGAAGCAGAATACAAAATTGCACGTGCAGTAGGATGTCCCACCGTGCGTGCGGCCCGAAGGTGCAGGACAGCGTGAGAAACAGCAGCAGGCGTCCTCTGACGGGCTGAGCTCCTACAGGCCCCTGCACCGCCCTGTGATCCCATACACGCTCCCCGCACTTTTGAGTCCCACAGCCGGCAGCCCATGTCAGCCTGGGAGGCGAGCCCCTGCCTGTCCTGGAGCCCCCCAGAGGGAGGTCCCACCTGTCCCAAACCTGGGCTGCCCGTAGATCTGACCCTGGCGGGAGGGAGCCCTGAGGAGGGAGCCTTGGGTGGGCAGGGCCTCCGTGGGGCTGTGTGACGTTGGCCTGCCCAGGCTGCTCCTGCGTCCGACGGGGAGCCCCCATGAACGTAAGGGGGTGCTGCTGGTGTCTGGGGCTTCTCGTCTGCAGAGGGCAAGGGCGGCCCCTCCCCCATTCCCCAGAACCTCGGGGCCGAGACGCTACCCGCTGTCGCCAGCCATCAGCATCTGGGTCAGCGGCCCCTCCGCGGACTGCCCAGGGCGGGTGCTCAGCACAAGCACGTGGATGTTGGCAGACCGGAGCGGTTGTGGCCTCTGCACGGGCGAGGGGTACCCCAACACCATGGGCGGGGTCACGGGCAGCCCAGCCTCACCCCGAGGCCCCGTCCACTCCCGACCCCCAGCCCTTGCCAGAGAAAGCCGTTCCAGCCGGGGCATCCTGCCAACGGGCAGAGCACGGGGTAGGGATGCCACCCCCTCCTCCTCGATTCTGTTCACACCTCCAGCTCAAAGAGCCCAAACTGCTGGGGGCGCTTGGGTCACAGCTTCTCGCTTGATTAAAGCAGAACACAGGTCTGGCGGGCGGCGGCTTGCACAGAAAGGGAGTGCACGCCCTTCCCGCGGCCAGCTCACGCGGCAGGACAGGAAGCGGGTGCTGGCCGAGGGGGCTGTTCCTCGGCCCTGGATGTGCACACGGGGCTGGGCTTGTCCGCGGGGGCCGGGGGACCCGTTCTGATCCTGCCTGCGGCCACCGGCCACCCCCAGTGTCTGTGCCCACGCAGGTCCCATCCCAAGCGATAGTGCTGGCCCGCGTCAGCACTGGGTTTGCAAGAAGGGCTGTGTGTGACTTGTGGGTGAGCTCGTGCGCGGCATTGGGATCCGCCCTGCTCACTGTCAGCCGCCCACGCGGGGGCCACTGGCCCTCACGCTGCCGGCCGCCCAGCAGCCCCGTGGGCAGGCCCCGGGCGAGGCCCCGCCCACAGCCACGTGAGCGCCCGCTGGGAGCGGCTCCTCCAGCCCCGGTGGGGCCTCCAGACCAGCCGGCGGCCCCTGCCCACCTTCCAGCACCACCTCGGGGAGCCCGCCCGCCCCGCGGAGCCGCTGCTGGAGCCCTGACCTCGGAGACCGTGCGAGGTAACAGGCACGTGTGATTTTAGGTCACTACGTTTGGGGGGCATCTGAGCACAGCAGTACAGAAGGACGCACGGCTCTGATCAGGTAGCACTGTGTGACATGTGACAAATTACCCTCTGAGTCTGCTTCCATCTGAGGCACGCACGCGCACTTCCGGGGGTTATTGTAAAAGTGAAGATTTGCCACATAAAGCCTTTAGCGCGTGCCTGCAACATGGCAAACACTGAGTAAGTACTTTCCCTCTTCATCAGAGCCCGTCTACGCGAACGTCTGCAGTGCAGAACAGGGGGGTCAGGAAGACCTCGGTCCAGACGGGTGGGCTCAAGGAAGGTGTTCTGGGAGCAGCGTCTGGAGCGAGGCTACAAGGACGAGCGAGACTGGACACGGGCGGCCCCGCCGTGAGCAGCGGGAACAGGGCTGAAGAGACTGTGGAGGGTGGCTGGGGTGGCCCCGGGCTCTGGGCTGAAGGACTCCAGAGGTTACACAGTAAGGGCGGGGAGGACCGTGCTCGGCCTGGCCCATCGCGGCAGGGCCATGCCTGGGGCTGGGGCTGTGCCCGTGGGCAGGAGGAGCTCAGGAGACATGGATGAGGGGAGGAAGACCTCCCGACGCTCACATCTGCTCCCCCCAGAGCTCGAGCCGCCGATTCAGACGGGACCGATTATTAGAGAGTGGGACCCGTACTGGTGGGAACCAATAGATCCCCTCTTCGTTCTGCAAAAGCCAGGAAAACAACTCTGGCAGATTCTGTCCACATCCACTGGACAGACGTTCGCTGCTCTACCTCCCATCTTTCCTGCGGATCCTGACTCTGCTCACATTCCTGCCTCCCCAAGAGTCGTGTGCTTCAGGGAAGGGGGTCTCAGACCCCCAGCCCCAAGAGAGCAAATCATGACTGGACCAAACCAGTCACAGTGGGCTCATTTCTCCCTGTAGAGACTCTGGTCTGGGAGATGGGAGGGCAAGCTGGGAATGTTGTTCTCACCAATGAAAACAAGATGCACTGGAAGAAGCAGCCCCTAGCTGTGCATGACGGACGCTGTGTCTGTGATGTCTGGAGCCACAGCAGCCATTTTGTACCCGTGAGAAGCACCATCCCGAGAGTGAGCCAACGGGAGAAGAGGCAGACAGCCTGAGTCCTGGGTGACATGCAGAGCCAGGGCACTGATTCTATCAGGAACCGTCCTGCCTCTGGACTTGTGCTTAGGTGAGCTAAGCAGCTTTGGCTACTCTGAGTTTGGTTTTCCGTTATTTACAGCTGAAGTTGCCTAATGGTGGCGGAGGGAGAAGTGGACTCCTGAACACCCAGTCAGCTAACCAGCCTTCCTCACTGAGCGGGGACCAGGGAGGAAGAAGTGAGAAGGGGCCGTGCCACTGGGGTTCCAACCCGGGGCCCTACAACACAGCCCAGCGCTGTTGAGTATGGACTGGGGTGCCCCCCACAGGCAGGGCTTGGAGGCTGGGGAGGCTCTTGCCCACAGCAGGTGGACCCAGTGTTCAGATGAACTCTCTTCTTTCACTCTTTCCTGAGTCATCCTTGCCCTGCGGTGCCTTGAAGCAGCTGAGCCAGAACCTAGTGGAGGCCACGGCCCCAAGTCCTCAGCAGCTCCCACGCGCCGTCAGGAAACAGCTGCCCCTGAGACTGCCCTTGGACCGCTTACATGGCACCATCCTCCAGAACCCTCTATGACAAGCTAAGTGCACGCAGACCACTTCTCTTGCTCTGGTGGTAAACTCATGTGTCAACCAGCCGGGGCTCAGGGATGAGGACGGTGGGGGCCCCTGCTTTCTGGCCGGGTCTGTGAGGGTGTTCTGGAAGGCTGATCTCTGCACCGGAGTGTGGGGTGGGCCTCATCCAGTGCACGGAGGGCCTGCGTGGAGGGAAGGAATCCGCTCCCCGTGTGAACGGTGACATCCACCCGCTCCTGCCGGCAGACGGCGACGCTCTGGGGTCTCGGCCTCTGGCCTCACCTGGCTCTGCGTGCAGCCTGGGCAAACGGCCCGGGGCCTTCCCAGCCCCGATTCCGGGCAGCGGTTCCAGGAAGAAGTCCCCTCGTGCACACACACCTCCCACGGGCCCTGTTCCCCTGGGGAAGCCTGCAGGACGCCGTGCCAACCACACAACACGCCCGTCCCGGGAGAGCCCTTCCAGGGGAAAGGAGGCTGGGGATGCAGGGAGAGACGTCAGGAGCAGACTCCAACATGGCGCGCGGGACGGGGGGGTCCGCAGGGCAAGCAGGGCTGGCCTCGTGCTCCGTGCTCCGTGAGGGCTCCTGCCGCGCTCCTCCCCTCCTCCCCTCTCTCCCGCGGAGAGTGAGCCGGCGTCTCCCTGCGGGTCTCCACACTGCAGAAGGAGCTGCGTCAGGAGCTGGGGATGCCAAGGGCCCCCACCGGAGCAGAGGTGGGGGCGCACGGGGGCCTGTGAGGCAGGTGAGGCCAAGAAGCTCCAAGCCGGTCGCTTCGATCCTTAATTGCCCCTCGTCCCTTTCTTCCTGCTCCGCCGGGCTTCTGAGGACAGCCACAGTGGCACAGCTGGCTGGCCTCCCAGGTGGGTGCTGCAGGGGGCTCCCGGAGCGGGGACTGGGCGCAGCTGAGCCCGGCAATGCACCTGGGCACCCAGACACCTGCGCGGCCCTTCCTCCTGCTGGCAGACTGGGGCCGAGAGCTCCGGAGGGGGCAGCAGCCAAGGGTCTACTCAACTCGCCGCAGCTCCTGGGTCCAGAAGGCTCTCAGGCTGCCCAGGGTGGTGCTGTGGGGCGGAGGGATGGGGACATGCTGTGGGCTTCAGGGTCGACCCTGGTCTTCAGAGCATGGTCAGTTGGGAAGCTTCCCTTCAGTTCCGGAGCCCAGCTCGGCCTGGCCTCACACCCACAACCGGGGCTCAGCGCGGGCCAGGGGCAGGAGGCGAATGCAGCACAGCGCTGGCCCAGGGAGGCCCGTCTGGCCCCTCGGGAGGTCCAGCAGCCGCTCCTGTGGGGCCTGGCGTGGGCCCCTCCCCTGGCTGTCTCTGCTCTTCTCTGCTGCAGTGATGCGGAATCCCGGCCGCGCTCAGCTCGACCCCCCCATTTCCAGACCCAGAGCAAGTCTCTGGGAGATGTCAGCCACATTCCACCCAGGTTCCCCCCTGAGCAGTCTCAGGTGAGCAAGGAGACCCCGGCCCTGTCCCAGCACCTGCCTGGCCCCGCCTCCCGCAAGCGCGGGCTGTTTCAGTGACCAGAAGCAGCTGGCAGCAACCCACACTGGTTACTGGCCATTGGCAAGGAGCCGGGGGCTTCCTTAGCCTGCCCCGCCCTTGCTGGGCCCCCCACAAGGCCCACGGCCCGCGACACTTCTCCCATCCTCGTGCTTTTCACTGTGGCGCTCGTGGAGTGCAGGTGCGCTGGCCGGAGGGACCCGAGTTCATGAAACGGTCAGCTGAGCGGTGTCTGTCCTGAGCCCCCGGTCGTTCCAGAGTGGGCACAGCACCAGCCGGCCTGACTGTGCTAACACTCTGTGCTTGTACCCTCCTGCCCCCCTCTGTGCCTCGGTCCCCTTCCCTGAATGCAGCAGTGGGACCGGATGGTCCTGTGCCTTCCTGGGGCCCTTCCTGCACAAGACTCTGTCCCGGTCCCTCCAGAACCTCTGCCCCTGGGTCCCTGCATTCGGGAGAGAGTCTGGGGGCCAGCCATCCCCCCAGCACCGTTTGTCGCCACAGCTGCAGGGTCAGGCCGGTTGCTGGCCCAACGCAACGGCAGCCACAGAAGCTGCATATGCAGAGACAGCCGGGCCCCGGGTGAACTGGGCAAGGCACAGGCGGGCCGAGGCGGCAAAGACACAGTGACAACGGAGACACGGGTAGTACACTGAGCCCCAACCCTGGGTCAGCCTGGGCCAAGTGACTCCACGAAACCGTCCCACAGGGACTTCTCAAGCCTGCAGGAAGGCCAGGGTCTCCCTTTCAGTCACGGATAGCAGTGCAGGGAGGACACTTGGAGTGGACAGCAGGCAGCTGTTCCCGGAAAGGGGACACGCGGGCAGCACTGCAGAGCCGTATGGTCAGGGCCTGATGCTCTGAGTCCCTGCTCTACTACTGCCTGGCCGTGCGGCTTCAAGCAAGTTACTCTCTCATCGCGCCTCACTGTCCTCCTCTGAATCAGAGATGATCAGTAGCTACTGCGAGAGTTAAATGAGTTAATATGATTGATGGTGGTGATGGTGGTGATGGTGGTGACATCAGATGTACAGACTGCTGCCAGCCATGGAGTAGGTGCTGTACCATCACCACCATCATCACCATCACCACCATCACCACCATCAGCACCACCACCACCACCATCGTCACCATCAACACCATCACCACCATCACCACCATCGTCACCATCAACACCATCACCACCATCATCATCACCAACACCACCATCACCATCATCATCACCATCACCATCAACACCATCATCACCATCACCACCATCACCACCATCACCACCGTCACCACCTCCACCACCACCATCATCACCACCATCACCATCATCACCATCATCACCATCACCATCATCACTACCACCATCACCATCAGCACCATCACCATCATCACTACCACCACCACCATTAGCACCATCCCCACTGTATCAGCAGACTGTCAGCTCTCTTCCATACTAGCTGCATGGCTTTGGGTGAACTGCTGAACCTCTCAGTGCCTCAGCTTCCTCTCCCATAAATGGAGGCAGCAATACCTTGGCTCCCAGAAGCCTGTGCAGATTAAAGCGCTAACCCGTGCCCACGATATGATGGTGCACATTGGGTTGGTGCCCTCTCTTGCCAGGCATGGGCATAATGTCTCCTCATTTCATCTCAGGGACTTTGGAAGCACCCACTTTACAGATGGGAAAACTAAACTGGGGAGCACAGGGTCCTGCCAAGGCCTTCGGGTCAGTCGGTGGCAGAGCTGGGAGAACCACCTGGGACTGAGCAGAGCTTGGCTCTGCTTATGTGCCTTCCCCGACCTTCTCCTGAGTTGTTCCCTGTGAGCTCCCCAACAATATGTGTGCCGGCAGGGCTGGTCCGGCTGGGGCCTGGGCATCAGGACCTCCCTGGGCTCCCCAGGGCCACTCAAGTTCAGCAGCTGGGGCTGAGCGCCTCCGCCTGAGCTCAGCGTAGGCCCTGGAACCACCCAGACCCCTCTCTGTGATCACTCGGTGACCACCCATGAGTGGCTGGCACCTTGGGCTTGGGGCGGCTGGCAATTCCCGTACGGGTGGTGTCCTGGCGGACCTGGCGCAGGTCTCCAGCTCTGGGTGGGGAGATGAGGGGCTGGGCTGACCCTGTTGGGCCCGGCTCCTCTGGCCAACGCACCTGGCCAACAAGGGCCACAGCTGTGGGGCAGCGCTGAGCGCCGGTGCTCAGGGCCCAGGCTACCCACCCATGTCTGCCCGTGCATGGCCACTCGCAGCCCTGCCGGGAACCGTGGCCCTGCAGACACACACCAGACAGCGGCCCTCCTTGGGGGCTGCAGCCCCGGCGCCCGGCGCGGCTGCGTCATCACTGGCGTGGTCAGGTTCGTCCCCGGGGCTCCCCCAGTGGCTGTCCCCTCCCCAAGTCTTCATCTTACTTTAGCCACAAGGATCATGCAGACACCATCCTTCCAAAAACCAGACAAAATTCTGCCCCCGGGGCAGGTCTGTCCAGAACACGGGGTGGGCGTCTCAGGCTGGAGACGGCAGGGTCAGGCCCGAGCTGCACGTCCGGTCAAACCGCTTAGAGGCAAGTCTTCTGACAGCACAATGAGCACAGTTTTTAAAAAGAATATTTATTTTTGTGAGGGAGGGAGGGAGAGAGGGAGAGACAGAGAGAGAGAGTGCGAGCAGGGAGAGCGGCAGGCAGAGGGAGGAGCAGGCTCCCCGCTGAGCAAAGAGCCCCCTCCACTCCGAACTCATGACCTGAGCTGAAGGCAGACACTTCGTCATCTGAGCCCCCCAGGTGCCCCATGATCAGATTTTTAAATCTGACTCCCTTTGGGTAAGGTGTGACTTCCTGCCCCCCACCCCCTCCGTCCTCGGTCTGCACCTGCGGCAGCCCTCTGTCCTAGTCACTGCTCCTTGTCCTTGGCTGGAGATGCTGGGCCGGCGGCCGGCGGTGAGGGATGGGCTGGCCTCCCCTCACCCACCTCTTCCCCACCCAGGTGACCCCACAGACACGACAAGCGCCTCAAGATGCACCGACACAGTCCCACGGGCAGGACACCTGCCGGCGGTCACTCCTGTGCTTGTGGAAGAGCCACAGGGGCGAGCACGGTGAGGGGCTCCCCCCGTCAAGAGCTGTGGCCGTGAGTGTAGGTAATTCCTGCAGAAGCTCGTGCCCCAGGGACGTCCCCATGAGATGCTGACTTGGGGGACCAGCTCCAAATCCGTCCGGCCAGGCTCTGAGTGACCGAGGGTGGCAGCGCGTGGGCCGGACGGGGCGTCTTTCTCACACCCCCGGGGGGCCCAGCCCTGCAGGATCCTCTGCTGAGGCCGCCCGAGTCTGTGCAGGTGCCTGGGCAGGAGACCAGCCTCCACGCCAGCCCCGAGAAGCCCACCTGTGGCCTGCACACCCTGCAATTTCACTTCCCAGTCCTGGGGGCGGGGCCAGAACATCCCGGCGCCCACGCCCTGCACGCTTGGGTCGGTGCAGAGGCCGCGGGCGCCCCTGCCGGCACAGCCGGGACCGCCCCTCGGGCCCCGGATAGAGCAGGGGTTTGCTCCCCAGGGCAAGGATGGGCAGCGGCCACCGCAGCTGCGTGAGGGCGCACTGGGACGCCACCACCCAACTCCCCAGCCACGACGCAGGGTCAGTGTGTGCAGAGCAAAGCACAAGTTCACAGAAACTTCCAGAAGCAGGGCAGAGCAACCTGGCAGGAGGCTGAACCCTCTCATGGGATGTGGCCCTGGCCATCCTCAGGGTACTTCCTGCAAACCCCTGCAGAAGGAAAACCCTTCTGTGGAGTACAAGGCCTGGTCCTAGTCAGGTGTGGCCCCGGAGCTGCGGGGGGACCCCAGACAAGCCCTTGCCCTCTCTGGGTGGCTGGGGAAATGCAAGGAGGGTGGTAGGGGGTTGGCTTGCTGCAGGCTGGCTGCCTTGGGCCTGGAGTCACCAGGGGCGGTGGTGGGACCTCTGGGTCCAGGCTGCACCTCTGACGTCCCCACAGAGCTGAGCATCCACCCAGAGGTCAACGTGCCCACATCTTGGCACCCCAAGCCCACAGAGTGGGGGGCCAAGCCCTGGGGCCCAGGTGGGGGTGGGGGGCCCCCTGTGTTTGCTCCACCCACGAGCGGACATGGCTGAACAGGCTCTGAACGGCAGTGATGCTCACGCTAGCAGCACGGAGCTCGCACTAGGAGGTGTGCAAAGCTTACACGGCCACACGTAGTCGACACAGAGAAGATACCACCAGTAAACATTTCTCCTTGAATCACCAGAGCCCCCCGAAGGGAGTTCGCTTGTAGGGGAGAGGGGGGAACCTCCCCACCCTGACTGCGCAGGGCAGGAAGGAACGGGGACCAGCACAGGCTCCATCCCAGCCGCGCCAGCTGCGTGAGGGACCTCCAGTCCCAGCCAGCTGCAGAGACAGATGGCGGCCAGTGGGCAGCGGGTCTTGGGCTCCGATCACCACCAGCCCAGCCAGGCCCCATACTGCCCGGAGCCCAGTTAGCGCCTGGAGGGTCCAGCCGGGACCCTTGGTGCCCGAGGGGCCCTGCCTTCCTGCCACTGGCTGCTCCCCACCCCCACCCCCACCAGCAGCAGAGTGGACAGGGCTGAGCCATGTCCAGCCAGGGGTCACTTGCAGAGCTTGGGGCCCAGGTGCAGCCAGGAATGTGGGTCCTCTGGCACAGCAGCAGGAGGGCCCGAGTCCCAGGGGAGCCCCTGTCCCCTTCCCCAGCTCCAGGCCCCTTGCTGAGCAGATGGGTCAGAGCTGGGGCCACGGGTGCTCCCGGGCGACATGTGACCCCAGACTGTGGACAGCTGTCCCCCGGTCTCATGATCTAGGGTAGGTGGGCCTGGGCGAGTCACGAGCTCGGCCTAAATGAAGGTCACTTTGTTTCCGGGGCCCCACTGGTTGTCTAATGGGGGAAACTCCCGCGAGCTGAGCCCGCCCCTGCCCAGTCTCCCTTCCTCTTTCCTGGGCCTGGGCCTGGGCTGGCCGGACCACCCCTGGGGGCCACAGTGCCGACACCTCCCCTTTCTCGGCCTCTTCCCGCTCAGTCTTGCCTCTGAGGGCTCTGCAGAGGCCCCAGCGTCCCAAAGCCTCACCCACAAGAAGGGACTTGGGGTGAGGACCGCTCAGATACCCAGTCCTCCTCGTGCACGGGAGGGGAGACCGAGGTCCAGAGCATGGTCAGCGCGTGCCTCCAGCCACAACAGCCCACACTCAGTACCGGGCCCTGAGGCCCGTCCGGTGGGAGGAGCTGGCCCTCTATGCCAGGGTCCTGGCTCTGTCCTGGGGTCAACACGCGGCTGCCAGGGACCCTGGTGACTGAAGACGCCGCCAGGCTCATGACTCCCACGGCCTCCAGGCCTGGCCCCCAGCCGCACCACCCCTACCCGGAAACCCTCGTCTCCACCCCGCACTGACCACATTCCTCCACGTGGCTTCAGGCGACCTCAGAGCAGAAAGCAGCGTCGTCCTTCCGGGGGGCCCGGCCTCTGAGGGGATACCCACAGGCCAGCCTGTCACCACTCTCTCCGGGGCACGGCAATCCCCATGAACGTCCTCAGACCCTGGCATCTGCGTGCGCTCCAGACCCTGCTCTCTAGCTTCTGCCGAGCTCATCCTCCCCGGACCAGCGGCAGAGTAGCTCCGGCCACACCCACCGGGCGCTCTCGTCCTGCTGGTCCCATCCTCCAGTGTCCACAGCACTCCCTGGGGCCCTTCCTCCCCACTGCTCACCCATGAGCCACGGGCCCCTCAGGCTCCGCGCTCACCCCTGGGCGGGAGACGGCGGGGGCGGGGCTGCAAAAGGTGGACGTGTCCCGTATCTCGGTTGTGGCCACGGGTCCGTTTCCGAACGCATGTTGCAAAACTTAAACCCTACAACTTTAATAAGCGTATTTTACCATATGTCAATTACATCTCAATAAAGCTGGGAAAAAATGGTGTTAGCACCCAGGGGAGCAAACCTCTGGGAACCGCGCCAGAGGCCACGAGAACCTCAGGACACAAGAGGGAGCGTGTGTGGGCAGCGGGTGGGCCCCACGTGGAGCCGAGGACCGTGGCACATGGCACCGACCCGCCGTGGGAGGTATGCTTCTCGCGTAAAGATGAGCCAGCTCACTGAAAGGAAAACTCAGATAATTCTCAGAGGAAAAACTACCTTAGATGGTGAGGCTAAAGAAATAATTCTATTAAATCTCTAGACAGAGAAAAATTTTAAACACTACATCAAATTTGTCATGCCCCTAAGATAATAACTTCCGGAAACAGTAGGGCGGTGTTCAGTTTTGAGAGAAAATCACTCGGATCCAAGATTTTACACACAAATGCAAAAGTCAGAAATTACGCCGCCGGGGAGCTGCAGCCTAACCTGGGGGAAATTCCACCAGAACACGGACGGGGGGGCTGCTGAGGGCTATCTGGCCAGAAACAACCCAGAAGCAAATCCAAATAATCACTAGGATGTGGTTGAGAAACAGGACACCATGGCCATAAACAACCTTCTTAAAGATTTTATTTTTAAGTCATGTCTATCTCTACTGTGAGGCTCGAACTCACAACCCAAGACCAAGAGCTGCACATCCCACTGACTGAGCCAGCCCGGCGTCCCCCGAGGCCATGAACGATTTTAAAAAAGAAAACTCAATATGCTAAAAAACCGACATCAATCAAGTGAGTCTTCCTTCTCTTAAGGTCCCCCCCGAAATCCCGCAGGCCGGGTGGGGGGGGGGCGGGGAGGAGCAGGGGCTGCGTGGGCGGGGGAGTTTCCCCGCCGTGGCCAAGGGGACCCAGCAGCGGCGCAGCTCATTCGGGCTACAGGAGGGCAGGGCCGCGGGGGGCATCTCCCAGCACCTCGTGGCGGAAGCAGCCAACACAGCCGAGCGGGACAACCAGGAAGGCGAGTGCCCGGCACAACGGGGGACGACGCACTCCCACTGCCCCTGGGACAGAGACTTGAACACATCGGACTCCTGTCTCCAAAACAAAGCCTCTCGGGTCTGGTAGGAAATCCAAACCAAAGTCCGATCTGTAAGGAGAGGTCTGAGAGAGAGCAAACCAGACAGATTAAAACGTAAGTCAGACGAGACAGGCCAGGAAATAGAGACCAGAGGAAACAGGAGTTTCGAGGTCAGAAGCAGAATTGCACACA
Source organism: Procyon lotor (assembly GCA_028646535.1). Lineage (NCBI taxonomy): Eukaryota > Metazoa > Chordata > Mammalia > Carnivora > Procyonidae > Procyon > Procyon lotor. Next base: position 633,049 of record CM053620.1, read on the forward strand.
CACGGCTCACGACGAAATGAGCGGGGTCGTCACAATGGGGAGCTCTGGAGCGGGTGCTCACGACTTGCCACGCACAAGCCAGCCTCGGGGAGCCTGTGTGCAGCCCTTGGCCTGGACGCAGGCCCCCCAGACCATCAGAGGCTCGCGAGCCCCTGCAGCTTGTGGTCGGCGTGGACCCGCACGCGGTGGTCAGGAATCAGGCCGAGACCCCGCGTGGTCTTTGTCTGGATTCTCCCAGGGGGGCTGCCTTGCAAGCCTCGGCACACCGTCCCCCCTCGGGCCGCCCTCATGGCCTCCCTCCCGCTCCTGCCCCCGCCCTACCCCTGGCCAACCCCCGCCTGACTCCATCTCCCTAGTTCTGTCCCTTCAAGAGTGACACACGGAGGGACTCACGGCGAGTGTCACCTTCTGGGACTGGCTCCTTCCAGTTCAGCACACCCCACTCGCATCTGGGCTGCCCCTCTGAGCGCCGGGGAGTGTCCCCTGCTGTGGCCGGAGGGCATCTGGGCTGTCCCCAGTTTCTAGCTCTAACAAAGCTGCTTGGAATATCAGGGCACGGGTTTTAGGGTGAGCACAGCATCCATCTCTCTGGGACACACGCCCCAGAGGGCGGTTGCTGGGTCACCTGGAAGTCGCCGCCCAACTGTCCCGAAGGCTGTAGCAGAGAGCCTGGCGGGTCTGCACTCTGGCCAGCGGTCCCCTGCTGTCGCTGCTCGGTGACGTGAGCAGGGACGTGTGACCTCAGCTGTACTCTCATCTCCCTGACACTGATGTCCTTGGACGTCCTCCCCTGGGCTCTGCGGCCACGACCTCTTCCGGGAGGTTTCTGGTCCTTCTCCCCCACTTTCTCATCGGCCCGTCTTTACAGTGCAGGGTTGGGGGGCTCTCTGGACGCCCCGCCACCAGCCCTCCACCACGTGCTTGCTGTGCAGGGACCCCTCCCGGCATGCAGCTGGTCTCGCCATCCTCCCGAGATAATTCATGGAGAAAAGGCTTTTAATTTTGATGAGGTTCAGTTTACCAGGTTTCCCCATCGATGGACCGCGCTTTGCTGTCAGCTCTGAGGACAGAAACCTTCTCCCGGGCTTGCTCCTGCAAGTGCTACAGTTTCACCTTTTGGATTGAAGACCCTGCTCCGTTTTAGGATCATTTTTTTCTATTCTGATAAAATGCACATAACATGAAACTCACCATTTTAAAGTGTGCAGATCAAAAGCACGACACACACTCACGGTGTGGAGCCGTCACCAACACCCACTTCTCACCCCAAATGACCCCCTGGTGCCCACTGGTGGCTGCGCCCCAGCCCCGGCCCCTGGGAACCACATCCAACTTCTGTCTCTCTGGATGGGTCTACTCTCACCTGATTTTGAGTAAATTTTTATAGAATGTGTGAGGCTTAGGCCAAGGTTCCTCTCTCTGCCTGGGGAGGTCCAGTTCTCCAGCCCCATTTGGTGAAAAGCCTGTTTCTTCCTCCACTGAACAGCTTTCACACCTTTGTCAGAAGCCATGTGGGTGTGTCTGATGGGCCCACTTCTGTCCCTACCCATGGAGCCTCTGTCCCGACGTCACGTGGTCTGGATTCCGCAGCTGTATGTGAGGGTTTTAGGTGTATTTTCTTCTTTTTCTCAGGACTATTTCTAACTATCTAGCTCCTCTGCCTTTCTATGTAAGTTTTAGAACATTCTTCTCTATTTTTGTCTACAAATCACCTTGCTGGAGTTTTAATAGAATTCTGCTAAATCTAAGGCTTACTGTAGAGGAGGGAATTGATACCCTTATTGGTTGGCTCTTCCCTTCTGTGACCCTGATACATTGCTCCACTGACGGAGGTCTTTGCTTTCAGCAGCATTTTGGAAGACGCAGCATACAGATCTCATACATATTTTGTCATACTTATACCTTAGCATTTCATCTTTTGGAGTGATTACTTCTTCGGAGTGATCATGACCTGAGCCGAAGGCAGATGCTTAACCGACAGAGCCGCCCAGTTGTCCCTGAGTAAGGGCAGTTTTATTTCTTCCTAATTTGTATGCCCTTTCTTTTTCTTACCCTATGACTCTGGCTAGAACTTCCAGTACTGTGTTGAGTAAGAGTAGGGAGAGGGGACACCCTTGCCTTGGCCTGAGGGGGAAAGATTCAGTCTTTCATCATCAGTTGTGCTGAGAGCCATACATTTTTAGTAGATATTCTTGATGACATTGAGGTATTTCCCTCTTTATTCCAAATTTTCTGAGTGTTTTTTTAAAATCATGAGTGGGTATTGGATGTCAAATGCCTTTTCTGTCTCCACTGACATAATCACATGATTTTTTTCTCTTTAACCTGTTGATCGGCCTTCCAATATGTTGAACTAGCCTTATGGAGGTGGAACAAATCCTAAATGAGATTTATTTTTATACATTGCTGGATTTGATTTGCTAATATTTTGTTGAGAGATTTGGGTTTAAATTCATGAGAGATGTTGGTCTTGGTATTTTTTTTTTAAAGATTTTATTTATCTGACAGAGAGATCACAAGTTGGCAGAGAGGCAGGCAGAGAGAGAGGGGGAAGCAGGCTCCCCTCTGAGCAGAGAACATGATGTGGGGCTCGATCCCAGGACCCTGAGATCATGACCTGAGCCGAAGGCAGAGGCTTTGACCCACTGAGCCACCCAGGAGCCCAATATTGGTCTTGTTTTACACTGTCTTTGTATTTCCTTTTTTTGTATTGTTTTTGGTTTTGATAACCACGTAATTGTGTCCTCAAAATTCTATTGGAGAATGTTTCTTCTTTTGCTTTCCAGAAGAATTTGAGAAAAATTAGTGTTGATTCTTTAAATTCTTGATAGTATTCTCCAGTGAAAGCATCTGGACTTGGAAGTTTATTTTTTGGTTATGAATTTGATTGCCTGAGTGGTTATAGGGCTGTTCAGATGGTCTTTTTCTTCTTGGTTGAGTTTTGATGGTGTGTGCTTTTCATGGAACTGGTCCATTTCTTCCAGAAAGTCAAATGTATGAATGAAAAAAAAATTCTTCATAATATTCCTTGATAAGCTTTTTTGGGGTGGGGGGAGAGAGAGAGAAGGTGTGAACACTGTAGGGGGTCTGAGAGAGAATCATAAGTAGGCTCATGCCCAGCAGAGAGCTGGAGGTAGGGCTCGATCCCATGTCCCTGAGATCATGACCTGAGTTGAAATCAAGAGTCAGATGTTTAACCGACTGAGCCCCCCAGGGGCCCTGATTCCTTGATAAGCTTCTGAGTGGCCAGGGGGCCTGTGGAGGTCCCCTGACCATCCCAGTGTCAGTATTTGAATCATCTTTCATTCTGGTTTGGTCAATCTGACTAAGGCTTGTCAATGTCATAGTAATGAACTTTCACATGAGAAAGAACAGTGCTGCAGTCTGTAGGGTAGACTGGCTTGAGAAAATGTGGAAAAACTGACAGACACAGTAGCAGTGGCCTCACATGAACACACTTCCCTCAGTTTTTGACTAATCAAATTAGAAAGAAAATAGATACAGAGGAACTGAGAAGTATTAATTAAATTAATTAAGTAGATCTAAATTTAAACTCTGGGACCTACACTCGAGAAACACGTCTCTGCCGAGTTCCCTTGTAGCAGCACTAAGACAAGTCCTGCTGTAGGGGACACAGAAAGCCTCGGGGCCAGCTTGTCCTGGCCGCCTGGCACCACAGGATGCGCGTCCTGGGCAGCCCCCCAGTCCCACCCCCGGGACGGCTGGACGCCTCACACGTCACCCAGGCAGGACTCACAGAGTGCACTATGTCAACATGAACAATTACCAGGTGAAGGCCTGTTACAATTCCCAGCTGGAATCTGACACATAACCTAATCGAGTAGAGGAGGGCAAAACTGTCCTCACAAAATGTCAAAAAAATAACACAACGAGGTTCCTAGATGTTGACGCAGTCCCGGCCATCAGTAACCACGGGGCAAACGGCGTCTGGATCAGAGCGAAGACAGTCAGCAAACACGCCCTTTACGGGCGTTTACGAGTCGCTAACACAGCGCGGCTCTATACTGATGGACTCACTTTCTAGAAATATGTATGTTATCTGAACAGACCTAAAAAAAAAAAAAAAAAGGCAGAAAATCCAAATCACAACCAAAGAAGAAACCAAAGACAGAACTCAGAAGTTACCCCCAGGACACTGGGCTCCGAAGGGTTTACCAGCAAGCTCTCGCACACAGACAAGGAAAACACGTTCCCGATGGATTTTACAGAGATTGCTTAACCCTGGTATCAAATCCAAGCAAAGAGAACCCAGAAAGACAGGAAGCCCGACTGCTCCTGTGGGGGCAGTGACAGTGATGGTGACGGCGACCGCCGGAAGTAAAGCCCAGAACCCGCTGCAGGCGGGGCCCGTGGCCCATCCCGTGTGCTCGGAAACCCGAGGGCCGCTCGGCGTCAGGAAATCTGTTCACGTTAGTGCAGTCACACGTCGAGGAGAAAGCTCCACGTGAGGACACGCGCACCCACAACTGCCTTTGGGGGGGAGAGTGTCCATTATTTTACAACTTTCTGTTTTTTGGTTTTTGTTTGTTTTTTTAAGATTGTATTTATTTATTTGACAGAGAGAGAGATCACAAGTAGGCAGAGAGGCAGGCAGAGGGAGAGGGAGAAGCAGGCTCCCCGCTGAGCAGAGAGCCCGATGTGGGGCTGGATCCCAGGACCCTGAGATCATGACCTGAGCCGAAGGCAGAGACGTTAACCCGCTGAGCCCCCCAGGCGCCCCTATTTTGCAACTTTTTGTTTGGAAATTTCAAACTTACAGAAAATGTGAAGGAATAGCTTAAAGGACACGCATTCTCCTTTCACCCTGTTTCCCTAATTGTTACTGTCTTGCTCTGTTTCTTCCTCATTCTCTGTCTCCCTGAGCTGGGCTATTTTCCTGAGCAACGGGAGTGAGTTGCCCATGGGACACCTCTTTACCCTGAAACACTCCCTCCCTCAAGGAAACACACTGGCTTCCTTAGCAAGCTCTCGGCAAGGCCGGGACATGGACCCGGACACGGTAAGCCACCAGACTTCCCTGACAGGCACACGAGGCTCGGAGACTCGCCCCAAGTTCTAGAAACGGCAGCCCACACCCACCCGCGCCCAGGGGCCATCGCACATGAGGGGGCACATGCACACGCAGGCAGGTCTGCAGAGCAGAGCCGCCGGTGGTGCTCACCTCTTCCCCACTCCACGCTTTGAGACCTGACGTTGGTGGCCCGACATCCACCACCCAGGGACGACGATGCCATGGACACCGGCACATGCTGCCAAGTCGCGCCTTGGTGTGCTTCCGGAGCCTGAGCTGGCCCGCAGGCCGCCCCAGCAGTCCACGTGTGCCCACACCCCCACGCCCCCCGCCCCAGGAGGGCTGTGTCGTGGTCACACTGTGGGTGTGTCGTCTCTAAGCAGCGGTGTTCCTGTGGGCAGAGGGCGGTGGCGGCCTCGAGGGGAGGCCAGGAGGACCGGGCACAGGTGAAGCCCACCGGGTGGGGGCGTGGCCCACAGTGGGAAACATCCTTGTTTCCGGAGCTGGTGCTGCAAGGCCCGCACCTCCCGTCAGTCCTGCGAGCCACCCGGCAGGCCCCGCGGAGTAACCTGTGGGCCAGCAGCTCTGCCCCCCACCCCCCACAAGCAAGTGCCACGACAGGGGTCAGTGAGGGGAGAGGAACTCCCTTTGCGTGGGGACAGGCCACCCCGTCCGGGAGTGCACTCTGCTGACCTCTTCACGCAGCCCTGCCACCCCAGCCTCCAAACAGGCACAATAAAGGCCCTGCCCCTACGGAGCTGCTGTCTTACTCGGGACGGTCTCCAAAGACGACAGGTCGGTAAACAGACTGCATGAGGCAAAATGAAGCCAGGCTGGAGGCGTGGGGCTGGCCATGGGGGAAGGTCACTGCAAAGCTGACACTGCAGCAGAGGCCTGGAACAAGTGAGGGGCGAGCTAGGCAGATTTCTGGAGGAAGAGTCTTCCAGGCTGATGGGACCGCATGTGCAAAGGCCCTGGGGCAGCAGCTGGCAGCCTGTAGTCAGAAAGGCAGGAAAGGAGACGACGCACCTGCTATTAGTCTCCACTGCTTACGTACTTGACGCTTCCTTGGGTCTTTTGGGGCAAACAGGGACAAAAAGGGACACAAGCTCTCCTGTCCTGCCTGGATGGGAGAGACGGGGACACGCCGAGCTCCGGGGAAGCAGCACCTCACCTAGCACATCCTGCTCACACAGGGCCCCCCTCCCACCTGCTCCCTTACCCACAGAGGTGCACACCACTCCCCTGGTGTGCCCACTCGTGGGTCCACACACGGAGAGCCCATGCGCTCGTGTGTGCACACGTGTGCAAGCCCACCCTACACTCAAGGGTAATAACGGTGCTTTTCACCCGAACGAACACCTGCTCACAGCATTCTATCTACAGCTCCAAGCCTCGCCCAGCCTGTGCGCGCTGTTGTTACCCACCAGAGAAGGGGAGGAACACGAGGCCACATAAGGGGACAGGCTGTGCCACAAGCAAGCTGGCTGCAGCCTGTGTCTCTGCACGAGGGGTCACCGCACAGCCCCAGCACCAGGGGGGCCGGCAGAGCTGCAGGCAAGCCCGGAGGGCCCTAGGGAACGCCCCACCGCAACAGCTCCAGAACCGGAAGCCCCTCGGCCAAGGCAGGCAGCGCCAGGGGGTGCCTGGCCAGGGTTCTGGGGGTCAGAGGAAGCAGGTGCAACCCAGCCACCCCTACCCACTCTAGCTGAGAGAGGATAGGGTGACAGGCACTTGGTGTCCGCTCAGTGGCCTCCAGAGGCACATACCAGGCTACTCAGGCAGCTGCCGCGGCCGGCCCTGCCAGAAGCCCCCAGTGATGGATGAGACACTGACCCAACTGGGGGTCCCCCAGCTCAGCCCATCCATCAGGGGGACAGGTGGAGCTCCAGGAGAGCTTGGGGGTGGGCAGACAGGGAGAGGAGCTGCTGGCAGCTGCACACACAGGCATCCTGAGGACGGGGCTCGGTGCGTCTCTGCCTGGGGCGGCAGGTCTGCCTTCCCGACGGCCTGCCCCCCCCCCCGACCCTGCACGGAGCAGGGCCCATGCCAACTGCTACTGGACGCCGGGCTGCTCGTGGTCTCACGTTCCATCTGCTCCCTGCAGCTCAGGGGTCAGCAAGCTCATTGCACTTAAAGAGGATGTTCTGGAGCCTTCTGCCCTTCACTCCTGCAGGGAAGGCCACAGAGAGGTTTGTAGACCCGCCACAGTCCTGGCTCCCGCGACCACACCCAGACCGCAAGGGTCACCTGGCTGAGGAGCGTGGCAGCTGCTACGGTGTCCACAGACCTCGGGTCCCGTGGCCTCGGGGGTGCAGCCAGCCCTGCCCGTCCCATCACACGCCGGAGGGAAAAGCAGCAGGTAGCAGGGCCCCCGCTGCGCCATCAACACAGATGGAGCACTAGGCCAGGCTCTGCCCCCACGTGCAAGGCGGGAAAACGGCAGAGCCATTTAAAAAGGAGCCAAAGGGCCGAGATAGGGAAGGACGCTCTGAGGCAGGCCACAGTGTGCACGAGCCTTGAAAAGGCCGTGTCACAGAGAAGCCGCGAATCGAAGATTCTGTGACTCGAACCATCCGGAGCCGACAAATCCAGACAGAAAGTGAGTCTGCAGGCTGGGGCTAGGGCAACACTGTAAGTGTGCCGGACACCCCTGAACCGTGCACTTCCATAGTGTGTCATGGCAACTTTTACGTTATGCGTATTTTATGACAATTTTTTTGAAAAGGAGTGATCTGGCAGGAAGATAAGGAGGAGGCAGGTGAGGAGGGGACCCAGGGCCTTGTGAGGGAGGAGCATTAGGCGGGAAAGGAGCAGGAAGAGCTGCTATCCCACCAGGACCTTCTGGAATATTCTGGAAGCAGCCAGGAGGTTTGTGGAGGAGGGCTGAGTGAGCACAGGAGGCCTCAGGAGGGCAGGGCTTGAGGGCCTTTCCTTCCAGAACTTCTTCCAGCCTGAGGCCTGGGTACACCCTATGGAGAGGAAGACTGAGTGCCTAAAGGTCAAAGGTTGCCCTTGGAAATCACCTCAGAGCCTAAATGCTGTCACCAGGAGCAACCTGGTTGATGCAGGGGAACACCATCCAGGTTGAGCAGAGAAAGTGATGACATGAGAGAGGTGACATCTGAGGGAGGCGATGACCTGAGGGAGTGATGACCTGAAGGAAGTGACAGCTGAGGGAGTTGACATCTGAAGGGGGGTGAGAGCTGAGGGACGTGATGACCTGAGGGATGTGACGACCTGAGAGAGATGACATCTGAGGGAGGTGATATGTGAGGGGGTGACCACCTGAGGGAGTGATGACCTGAGGGGTCATCACCTGAGAGAAGTGACATCTAAGGGGGTGACAACTGAGGGAAATGACATCTCAAAGAGGTGACATTTGAGGGGGTGATGACATGAAGGAGTGAAGACCTGAGAGAGGTGATTTCTGAGGGAGGCGACATGTGGGGGGGGACAGCTGAGGGAGGTGACGACCTGAGGTGACATCTGAAGGAAGTGACATCTGAGGGAGTGACAAGGAGGTGACCTGAGGGTTTGATTACCTGATGGATGTGACAGCTGAGGGAAGTGACATCTGAGGAGGTGGTGACCTGAGGGACTGATGACCCAAGAGAGGTGACATCTGAGAGAAATGACATCTGAAGGGGGTGACATCTGAGGGATGTGACCATCTGAGGGAGTGATGACCTGAGAAAGGTGGCATCTGAGGGAGGTGACATCTGAAGAGGGTGACAGCTAAGGAATGGGATGACCTGAGGGGATGTTGACCTGAGAGCGTGATGGCTGAGGGAGGTGACAGCTGAAGGAAGTGATACTAAGAAGAGTGATGACCAGAAAGAGGTGACGACCTGAAGGAGTGATGACCTGAGGGGGTGATAACCCGAGGGAGTGACAGCTGAGGAAGTTGACACCTGAAGAAGGTGACATTCAAGGGGGGGTGATGACCAGAGGGAGGGGACGACGAGAGTGGGGTGACAACCTGAGGAGGTGATAACCCGAAGGAGTGGCCTCTGAGGGGGGTGACATCTGACAGGGACGACGACCTGAGGGAGGTGGTCACATCACACTGGGACCTGATGGGTTCGCGAGAAGAGGGCTGGCGGCAGCCACCAGAGCAGAAATCGCAGGCAGGTGCCATGTCCCTCCGTGGCCAAAGCTTCAGAGCCCGGGCCGGGAGGTTCCAGAAGGGGGAGAGGCCGCCGCTTAGGGGAGGCGGCCTCTGGGCAACGGAGGCTGGGCCGGGGTTCACAGCTCCGGGTGGCTGGGCCTCGGTCTGGCAGGAGCATGGGCACCCGTGGTGGCCCCCCTTACGGTCCACGTGGGATGTGAAGTGACTCCAGGCTGTCGAGTCCTTCAATCATCGGTCAGAAAAGACACAGAGAAGCAAAGCGATGCCCCAGGACATCCAACGCCTCCAAGAGGCCTCCCCACGGGAAAGGCGGCCGTCGGCCTGCAGTGTTGGGGGTACCTTGGGGCCTCAGGTGAGGTCGTTTGGGTCACCTGCGACCCAGAGCAACGTGGCCCACAAACAGAGCCAGCCCGGGGTCCCCTTCCCTGCGCGCGCTGGTGAGCCCCGAGCTGACAGCTCACCTCCGCGGCCCGGGAACAACGGGGGGCCGGGGGCAGCGTCCACTGTCCCCCTGCTCCCACCCGGCCACCCCGGCGGCTGCAGGAGGCCAGGCCCGGGCCCTCGGGTCGGCGCCCCCGGCGCTCCGCCAGAAGCGCCCCTGGGGAAGGGCGGGTGTCGGGCGCGGCCGCGTGGCAGCCGGCAGGGGCCAAGGGGCACCCAGTCGGGAGGCTCCCAAGTGCCATGGGACTCAGAGTTCCCGTCGCCTTGTCAGCTGAGTGGGGGAGGCGCGGGGAGAGGAAGGCGCGCCAGGCTGGGCTTCCACACCGGTGCCGCCCGGCTCGCTGCCACCCGCCCGCCACCAGGCTTTCTTGGCTGGGGTTGCTCCTGCCAGAAGGGACGCGTGTTGGCAGGGCGGGGGCTCGGCGCGTGTGCGTGTGCGAGGCAGCGCGGGTGTGTTGCAAATACAAACAAAGCTGCAGCGCCGGCGCGGCCACGCTCAGCTGAGGGAGGCTGGCCGGGCTCCGTCCGTGCCAGTTCCCTGGGCGCTGGCACCGCGGGCGCCGGCAGGAGGGCGAGCCGCGCGCCCGGCTGCGGAGGGGGACGTGGACGCTTGCCACGGCGAGCGGCCGGCCTGGGCGCCTCCTGGGGGCCGGTGGGCGCGCGGGGCCAGCCTTGCAAACAAAACCCACCGCCAGTCGCCAGCAGGCAGCCCATTCCGGGAAGGCGGCGGCCGCTTGGCACGGGAGCCCTGGAGGACTCGGCTGGGCGCAGGAGGACGCGGGCGGCGGCACAGGTAACGGGTGCGCGGCTCGCCGGGCACGGGGCTGGCTCTCGGCCTGGGTGCAGGTCGCGGGGCGGACAGTGGGCAGCCACGGCTGTGTCCGGTGGGGGTCTGAGCCCTCCTGGGTCTGGGCCGGCGCGGGGGACCCCCTCAAGCCCACTTCCCCAAGCACTGCCGCGGGCGCAGGACGCAATCCATCCCCGCCCCCATCCCGGGTGCCTGCTGGTTCAGGTGCGGTGGTGGGGAGTGGTCCGGGTGGCAGGGGAAGTCTCCTGGCACAGAGGACCGAGGCCGGGCAGGCCTGGCCGTGCAGCGTGAGGGTCTGAGGGGACAGCCCAGGGTCCCCAGCCCAGCAACGCTTCTGGCTCTGGTGCCCAGGCTCCCTCTCCCGGGGGACCTGACGGCACTGCCTCCCTCTGACGCCCTGCGGGCTCTCAGGGCCAGGTCCACCCTGCCCTATGCGTTCAAAAGTGTCCCCAAACATCCTTGGATGTCTGCTGTTTCCTCTCGAAGGTCAACACAGGGACTCAGCGTTGGGAGGATGGGGTGGAGGGACAAGACTGGAGGAGCTGGGAGGCCCCAAGAGAAGCGTCCCGACTTCCCTCCCTCTCAGCCGCCCAGAGCCCCACAGGCTGGCTCGGCACCACGGTGTCTGCGCATAGGCGCTGGGACTGCAGCCAAATGTGTCCCATCGGCGGGAGCTTGGGCAGTGGTGCCAAGGAGCCCAGCTGCCGAGGGCGCGGGGGGTGGGCTGCCGGGTGGGGAGCAGCCTGCTTGCTGAGCAGGAAGGGCCAGGGCGCATGTGCAGGGGGCCGGTGCTGGCCACCCCTCCCTGGGCTGGGCCTTGCCCCTTCACCGGCCACCAAGCTCATCTGCCAAAGGGACACACGCCGGGCTGGGGCACGGGAGCAGGTGGAAGACCCCGCTGCGCCAGAAGCTCTGGACTGGATGCTCTGAGCTGCCAGTCTGGACCCGGAGAGAAGGGCACGCGCAGGGGGGCCTGGGGCAGGTGGCCGGGCAGGGCACGGGTGGTGGGGCGCAGCGCCCGTGCTCCGGTTGGGGTGGGACTCGGCTCTGCCGACTCGGGAGCCTGGGCTGCGGGAGCGGGAAAAGCTGAGTGGGGCAGGGAGCAGAGCAGCCCCCCTGGGAGAGTAGCAAGGGGTCGGGGCTGCGATTTGGGGAAGTGACAGAGGCAGGGAGGACGCACCGGTGCAGGAGCCCGGGGCACGTGGGAACTGGCGTCAGGCCAGCTGGGGATGGAACCCCCGAAGAGGTCCCGCCACAGAGACGCTCCGGCCGAGGGAAGGGGCTCCAATCGACGCCCTCTCCACCTGGCCGGACGGGCAGTAGGGGGGAAGCTCGCGCCGTGGCATCGGGTGCTGGCTGGGATCGTGTCTGGGGTGTGCCGCTTGCAGGGGCGGGGGGGGCACGGGCTCCAAGCCTCAAGATGGGTGGCCGTGAGGTGGGCGGGCGGGTAAGGACCCAACGGATGCTGGGGAGAGCGCGCCCTGGCGCCAGCACAGGACTCTGGGTGTGGGGGGTCATTCTGTCCCTGGCCCCCAGACTCCATCCAGGGCCCTGACACCCCTACCAGCAGGTCTGGCCTGAGAGCTGAGCAGGGAACATCGGACACAAGGAGCTGCGGGCCGCTGTGCCTGCCCCTCCACCCCCAACAATGAGATGCAGGGACCCCCCCCACCAGCCTTGTTCCAGTGGCCGGGGGCCCAGGCCAGGCAGGGCGGTAGTGGGAGCCGTGCTGTGGAGGCTCAGGGGAAGCGGATCCAGACGTCCATCCTCACATAGGCAGGTCTCTGTCCCCGGAAACAGGGTGGGGGGGCAGGGAGAGCCAGAGGGACCGCCCCAAGCGAGGCCGGAGTTGGGCCGCCCTCAGCAGCAGATGCCAGCGCCCTGCTTCTAAATGTCACAGTCCTGCTTCCTGCGTGGGCTCCCGGCCCCTGGACACTCCTGACAGATGTTCCTCATGGACACACCCTGTGCCAGAAACCTCACGTTCACGGGGCCTTTCCGCCTCTGTAGCTCCTGACCCCACAGAACGTGGGCCCGGGCCCCCCGCCCCACAGAAGGGTCCTGGAACGAGCAGGCCTGCAAGTGTGCCCCACCCCCGGGCCGCCCTAAACCCCAGCCACCGCGCCCCTCCTGGGACCAGCCACCCTGCTCGGTGGCTCCCTTCCATTGTTTGCTCCGGGGTCCCACGGCCCCCTACCCACGGCAGCAACACCTGACCCACAGCCTACCCAGGTCCCTGCTGCTGTGCGCTGGCCACCTTCAGAAGCCCCTCCCGGCACTTCAGTCACCTGCTGTCCATCTGTCCGCCGTCTGTCTATCCTGCCATCATCTACTGAAAACCTATGCTGTGCTGGGCTCTACACACGGAGGTCTGAGCCAAACAGATGCAACCGTGAGCCCTGGCGCGAGACCACATGACCTCCTCCACACGCCAGTCCTGCGGGGCCGCCCCCAGGCTCTCAGGGTTCATGGCAAACCACTACTGTCTGCGGTCTGCAAGGGGCCAGCCCGGGCCCTCGCCTGTCTCCCCACCAGGCCCCTGCAATGCGAGGGACAGGAGCACAGTCACTGCGCCCCCTCTCAGCCTGGGGGATGGTGGGGACAGGAAGGCAGAGCCCAGGCGGGCCTGGCACAGGGGTCAGCTCAGCTGGCTGAGTGGCCAACCCCCACGCAAACTGCTTACACAGGTGGGGCAGGTGCTCCACGGACGTGCGTCCTGACCTGGAGTGGGGAGGGCTGCTGCCCCGAGCCCTGCCCCCAGCCCCCAGCCCCCGCTGCAGACTTCCGCGAAACAGGACAGCTGCCTGATGGCTGGGGGTCCAGGCCCAAGCCCCTTGGGGCACCTGTGCAGGGGGCTCCCCAGCAGCCGCCCACCTGGTGAGCCCCGGGCAGACAGATGCTCCCCGACGGCCCTGAGGTGGCCGCCTGCTCCCCACTGTCCGGCCTGGCCCCTCAGCCCCTCTGCCCAGGTGGTGTTCACACTTGGGGAGCCCACCCACATCTCCGCAAATCTGACTTGGGCTCTGGGTGCTCCAGTGTGCCTTACAGACCCGCGGCGGGCGTCTGCATGGCGGGGGTGTTGGATGTGGGGGCCTGGAGGTGCCCAGACCAGCTCCACTCAGTCGGGACAGGGGCAGAGGGGTGTGATCTCTCCCCTCTCTGCCTTCCCGTCTGTAAAGGTGATGATGCCTCCGGCCACGCTCAAGTTCACAGAAGCCTGGAGCTTGGCACGGAGCCTGGCCCAGGTCTCCCCTGGAAATGCCCGTTGCTGGCACCAGGCTCCGTTTGGCCAAGGCCGGCAACTGCCATTGGCCACCCAGGGTCTAGACCGCCCCTTGGCCACCTCTTCCCCAGGGACCACCCTCGAAGAGGACTGGCAACGCCCCAGGCCCAAGGGAACCTACCTCTCCAGGTGCCTTTATGAAGAGAGTTCCAAGGCCCTTCCCTGCTGTGGGGCTTGGGACCCTCGACGGCCCTGGTTGGGGGCCAGGGGTGTTGGGAGACTGGCGGCTTGTCCACACTGTGTGAGCCCCCCAAGCACGGCCTCACCCCACACCTGGAGGTACAGAACACACCCCTCAAACACTCAAGGCTCAGGGAGCGGGTCCTGCCTGGTGGGGTCCTTGTGTCCCTGGTCTAAGGAGAAGTCAGCACAGGTCTCAACCAAACCCTCTGCCTTCCTGCATTTGGTGCCTCTGCTCAGCCGGGGCCTCCCTGTCCCAGGGCTGGTGGGGACAAGCCGCAGGTCCAGACACCCCCCAGGGTGTGGAGAAGCACCATCCCCCAGGGAGCCTGTGCCCACCAGGGCCCAGATCCTGCCCCCATGGGCTTCCCTGGGCATCATGTGTCTCTCATGCTTTCAGAGGCCCGAGCTGGGGGCTCTGGGCCTCCTGGCCGCCCCGACCAGGCTCCACTCTGCCCAACTGCAGGGGAGGGGCCCAGCCTGGGAAGCCCAGGGCTGCTTTGCCTTCCCGACTCCCCAGCAGGGCCTTTACCCAGCTGCCCTGGCCTCTGGATCAAATCTTTGTGGCCGGCTGCTTGCTCAGACATCCAGAGCACTCACCTGCAGTGACCAATAAAAACCTGGTACCACTAAGTGAACCACGTCTGAGCCCTGCCCGAGGAGGGTCTATCTGCTGGGGAGGCTCGCACAGGGACTCACGGAGGTCAGATCACGTCCAGCACAGGAACAAGGTGTCCAGGGATGCCAAGCCTGGAGTCCTGGGCACTGTCACCAGGACGGGCAGAGAGGAAGCAGGACCCTCCCCCAGGGATGACACCGGCCCTTTAAGGTCACAATCCACAGGTCCATGGGTCCAGGGCTCTCCCGGGGGCGGGCAGCAGGTCTAGGAGGTCAGAGGAGCCAGAGGGCCCACATCCCCCTCCGCTCCCGGCCTGGCTGCCTCTCTCCCCGCGTGGCCGGCAAGGTAATAAGCTACACGTGTGGTGTAAAAATAAACCACGTTCAGCAAAACAAATGGTGTTAATTGGCAGTGTGGTCGCAGCCTGGCTTCCCCGGTGCCTAGAGGGCAGGGCACAGCCGCACCGGAGAGAGGAGCCGTGTGCGGGCAGCCAGTGTGGCCATGCGGCCCCGTCAGAGGCCCGAAGCACCCCGAGCCCTGGCCACAGCCCTGCCCCTCCTGGGAGGAACAGCTTCCCAGCCCCACTGCCCTCCTGGAGACCCCTGCCCAGACGGTCCGTGCCTGTCACTGGGCCCGCCTGACTGCTGCTCAGCTCGGGAGGGGGTCACACCCGGTGGGTGCAGACACTGCCTCCCCCACAGGCCCCCAAGGGCATCTGGAGCCAGTTCTCTTTGGGCCTTCTGCTCTCTGTCCCCTCTCCCTGGAGGCCTCCCTGGACACCCCATGTCCCCTTTCCTTCCCTCCCTAGGCTTGTGCTCCTGGCCCCTGTTCTAGACGCTCCCCTCCCCCTCACTGGGCCTCATTAATCCGCCTGTCTATCTGCTATTTATTACTCGCTCTCGGCAGCTCAGAGCTGCAGGTCCCTATTGATTGTGGCGGTGCTGACGGTCCTGAGAGGCACAGCTTCTCCCAGGCTATTCGTCTTCCTCCGCGGCCCCCCCACCCCTGTCCCTCCGGCTGACGAGTGCCTGCCTTAGGGGCCACAGAGAGCTGCGCTCGCAGCTTTGTAGGTGACACGGACTGCTCCGCTGCGTCCCACAGACCCTGTCGCGGCTGGTGGGGACCCCACGCTCCTGCTCACGTTCTTCCTTCTAGTTCTGGAAATCTGGGCTGTTCCCCGGGTGGGCAGAAAGAAGGTTGGTGGGGCGGGGGCAGGGTGCTCGCCAGCGTCCAGAGCTCCAGGCCCCATCTCCGCACCCGCCCAGCCCCCCGTCCCCCGCTGCCTTCTCTGTAGCCCCTGCCTCCCTCTCCGCCATGGGGAGCAGAGTTGTGGATCTGTCTGCTCTCGGGGGCTTTCGACTGAGCTCCATGCTGGCCTCCGGGCCTTCAGGGAATGCCCAAGGGCTTTGCATGACCTGAGCCGTAGCCCTGGGGCTGGGACCCACCTTGTGTGCGGCCCAGTCCTGTCCCTCACTCTGGCCCACACATCTGCCCCCAGGTGAGGGAGCACAGGGGCTCGGCGCTGCTCTCTGACCCCTGACCGCTCAGGGCGGGGGGCGGAGGGGACGCCTGCCTGGCTCCACCGTAAACTGTCAGGCTGGGGCCACCGACCCACCACCCGTCGGTCTGCTTTGGGGTCCTTAGAACCTCCTGGGAGAGGGAAGGGTCTCTAGTCATTGGAGCCTCTCACCCAGGGGCTCTGTCACCCTGGGGCTTCTGAGCAGCAGACCTTCCAGGGCCTGGAGCTGGGACCACGCATGCTCGGGTGCAGCCCACGCACTGCCCTTCAGGGGCTTGCACGAGCTAGGGTACAGTCTCAGACGCGGGGAAATCACCCCCCACACCCAACAAACACACATGCGGCACCAGGAGAAGTGGCCCAGGGCACAGGGAAGGAACCCGGGCTGCCAGCAGGCGGTGGCAGGAGGTTGCAAGGACGCGCCAGGCCTTGCGGCTGGGGACAGATCCAGCCCCCAAAAGGGCTCACCTTCGGGTCTGGCCCCTCTGCTTCTTGCGGACACCGTTCACCCCTGGTGCCCGGGCAGCCTCTCGTCTCCTGCTGTTCCAAGTCCCGCTTTGCAGAAAAACCCCTTTCAGGACTGAAAGCCCCTCGCCACAACATGTGCAACAGTGTGTGAGCAGCGCTCTGCGGAGAGGCGGCCAGAGGGGGGGCTCCCCTTGGGGCGGCCCAGGCTCGTGCACGGTCCCCCACGGGGCCCAGCAGGGACCCCTCGGCCTGGCTCCAGCCGCGGGACACAGCCGTCCCGCTCGCAGGCACCGGCTGGATCTCGGGGGCTCTCGTCTGCAGGGTGGGACGTGGGCTCGGCGGGTGGAGAAGAGGGACAGTGAGCAGGGTCCCTCCTCCGCCCTCCCCCCTGCCAGGGGGCGCAGAGGGTGCCAGTCCTCGCACCCCTGTCCTGAGCCTGGGTGGCCGCGGTCACTGGCAGGTCACATCTGTGGGGTGCAAGCAGCTCCAGATGCAGCAGAAGGCGGTGTGCACGCTAGTTTCCTCCGGCGCCCTCTTGGCGCCAGAAGCCGCCTGTTCGTTTGAATGCATAATTAGCCCGAGCATTCTACCTCGCTAATTTCAAGGCAAGGGAAGAGAGTGGAGGGGTGCGGGAATTTGCATATTAATTTAGCCGAGGGAGAGAAAATTGTTTACCACTTCCTTCTTGCAAAGACTTAACTCTTTCCTGTTTGCCGTGTGGAACCCTGGGGGGAGGGCCTGCGTGGGGCACAGCCGGCGCACCCCAAGGCCCCGGCCCCTGGAGGGCCCGTGCACACGGCCCGCCAGGCTGGGCCCCACAGTCCTGGGACCTCCCCCAGGTCCCGCGTCAGCGGACCCCTACCTACAGTTTTCAGGAACTGGAGATACCCGGCCCTTTAGCCAGTGCTCGTCTCCACCCATGTCCTTATTTACCCTATAGCCTCCACAGCACAGCACTGGGCCGGGCCGCGGTGGGTACCCATGGCTGCTCCCCACCAGGGTGAGAAGCCAGCCTCCCAGAAGGGCAGCAGGGGAGACACCACAAAGAACCCTCCAGGGTCAGAGGGAAGACGAACTTCCACGGGACTGCTCAAGGCAGGCTTCCTGGAGGAGGTGGCATTTGCCCTGGGCCCTGTAGAAGCCTTCTGGACACCCCTCCGAGTGATGGAGCTTGGGACAGTAAGGCCTGAGGGGCAGGAGGCATACTGGAGACGTCTGGAGCGCAGGGTCCTTTGCTCTGGCCGGATTCAGGGCTTGGGAGGTCTCTGAAGAGTCCCGACGAGGGAAGAGCGAGGCCAGGGCCCTCGACACAAGCACGCTCCTTGGAGCTCCGTCTAGTTGGGAGGAGCTGCTTCAGGCTGGATGAGATGCCGGGGACGCCCAGCACCGCCAGCATGGACCGTGACTTCGGGCCACACCGCCACGCGCTACGGGCGAGATGCCCACTCAGGAGACGACAGCGCGTCCGCCTGGGAAAGTCGGAGCATCGAAGCCGGCAGGCAAATCCAGTTCCCGCACAGCCCAGGGTTAGCAGGGACACTTCCAGCCGCAGGCCTCACCCTCGGCACGGCAGACTCCCATCCCCCGCTGTGAGGACCAGAGGAGGTGCAGAGCGCCTGGGCCATGCTCGGCCCGCACTGGCAAAGCCCGAGGAGGGCAGCCCACCGTCAGGCCCAACAGCAGCCAGGAACAGGAGCAGGCCATACACGGGCAACCAGTGTCTCCCAGAGTCCACAGCTACCGCCCAACCACAGCTTCGGGGTCAGGACAGGGTGCCCCACGTCAGGACGCAGCCAGGTCTGGGGGCTTGAGGGTAGTGGCCACGGGCCCCCTGAGAGGCCACCGGGACCACAGGTGTGAGTCACAAGCCGTGGCGGCCCAGGCAGAAGGCAGATCCCAAAGACCAACACTGGTGTCTGCAGGGGAATCCGGGCCAGGGCTCTTCCCCTCTTGGAGACTCAGTTTCTCTGCATCACGAGAGGCCTGTCCTCATCCTGAGCAAATCAATCATGGTGTCCTCTCCTATAACCCACGGGAATTCTGCGGAGCCACCGGCTGCCAGCTGTTTACCACCTGGAATCGATGTGCTCCGAGAGGCCACCTCTCAGGGCTGGTCTACACCCCACGCGCAGGCCACCAAGCAGCCGTGCAGCCGCCAGCCCGGAAGAGCCCCAGGCGGCAGAGCCGGGAGCCTCCTGTTCCCCGCAGCCACGAGGCCCGCGGCCGCGGCCGACTGGTGCGCTCCCTGGGCTGCAAGCCGGACGTTGGCTACCCACACCAGACAGGAGAGCTGCCCAGCACGCAGCCTCCTTCCCGCCTCGGCAGGACACTGCGACCAAGGACACAGGCCCTGGGGTCCCAGACCCTAGGTTCTGGAAGGCCTGAGCTCTGGCACAGACCGTCTCGTGGCCTGGAGGAGATGCCTCCCGTGGGGTCAAGCGCCATCCCCGGCATGCGGCATGAGCTCCATGAAGTCAGCGCCAATGGGCCTTACACACATGCTCCAGTACGGACGCCGCCGATGGCCACGGGAGGCCGGAGGACACTGGGGTGTGCTGAGACTGGGGAGGGACAGTGCTGCGAACACGGGAGTGAAACCCATCTATAGAAACACGCACGTGGGCACCAATGGGTCAGTGGCCGGCTGCAAGCCTGGGCGCCTCGGGTCGGAGGCTGGTGGCGGCAGGATCAGGGACGGACCATTCCGCTATAGCAAGAGGAGGGCCGTCCAAGGACAGCTGCCTCGGCATGCCCAGCACACAGCAGCAGGCGACACGGCTCCCCCAGAGCCAGTGCGGGTGAGTCAGGGCTTCGATGAGTACCCAGGCCCCTCGCCATGGCCCCCTCTGCTGCAGGGAGGGGCGGGGCACAGTCACCCCAGGGCCCTTGCACCCATCAGCCAAGCCACCAGGACGTGGCTGTGATGTGGGAAACAGCAGCTCGGCTCTCGGGGTCCCTCCCTGCAGAGACCCAGCCTGGCTGCTGGGCAGACAGGGGCCAGAGGACATCACTCCGGGGAATTCAGGGGCCTGGCGGAGGAAAGCCGCTCCACTACTGTACCCCTTCTTGCCCGCCACCACCCCTCCTCCCCGGGAATCAAGAGGAGGGGCTCCCGTCCATGTGGGTGTGGGGCTGGCAGACGATTCCTCTGTCTCTGCTCTGCCACTGCTGAGGCCTGAAGACCCAGCTGTGCAGCCCACGGTGCTTCTCGGGGTGGTCCCGAGGCACCTGCTGAGAATGCAGATTCTGGGGTCCACCCAGGCCCTGTCAATCCGCGCCCACCCTCCATGGTCCCACTGCCTGACTGCCGGGGTCCGCCCAAGGTCCCGACCCATCCAGGATCCAAGAGCCTCCCAGGCCTGCAGGTCTCGCCTCAGGGAGCCTGGGAGATGGAACGGCAAAGCGCCGGGAGCCGAGCCGAGGCAGGGCCAAGGGGTGTTGCTGGGGAGGGAGGCTGGCAGAGCACCGACCCCTGCCCGTGGGCACAGGGAGCAGCAGGGCGGGCGGGCTGGGGCCGGGCTGCCTCTGGCCCCCAAGGGGCTGAGCGCAGTCAGTGGGCTCTGCCCAGCGGTGTGGCAGGAGCCCCGGGAGAGCGGGAGCAGCCTGCTCGGGCCCCCGCCAGCTCTGCTCACCCAAGTGAGCCACGGTGGCTCCTTTGTCTGAATCTGTGGGCACCAGGTCTGGAGGTAATCATCTCCCTCCCGCAGCTGGCTGTCAACTCACATCTGCGAACCAGCTTATTTTCACTGTCATTAAAACCCCAGGTCTGACAGGGAAAATCCAACGTAAAAACAGCCCCCCAGGGACCCAGCACAGCTCCAGCGGGAGCCCAGCTTCCCGCCCAGGGGCCAGGCTCTTCGGGGAGATGGGCTGGGGAGCCCACCCTGCCCCCCGTCGTTTCGGGGCGGGCCAGGCTGAGGCGAACGGGAGCTCGCCTGCCCCCTGCGAGGCAGGGCCAGAGAAGAGGCAGAGCGGTGCGGGGAGGAGGTGGAAGGGGAAGGCACGGAAGTGGGGTGCAGGCCCCGCCCTGGGCTGCAGCTGTGCGGCTCACGGCCCCACAGAGCCAGCCGCGCTGACAGGGGAGGAGGGAGAGACCCTGCAGCTGTCCCTCTGACCTGAGGCCTCCCCGCTCGTCTGGTGGGGGGAGGGGTGCTCGTGTCCCCACGAGGTCGCACAGGCCCTCCAGCAGCTCACACAGACAGAGGCCAGCCCTATTCCATGAGATTTCTCCATCTCTCCACTTCGAGGGGCACAACTCTAGATGGTGGGAAGTGAGTGGAGACCCTGCTGCGGGCCATGTGGACGGACACGGGGCCTGGCCCAGTGGGGTGACGGTGTCCTCGTGGGGCGGGACCAGGCCCAGGGCTGCAGGGCCGCCTGCTGCCCTCTCAAAGCACAGGGTGGGTGCACCCACCACCCGGAGCCCCTCCGACCGCAGGACGGGCAAGGCAGGCCTCAGGGGTTCTCTGCTGCTGTGCGTGGCCCGGGCTGGGCCGCTGGCGACCTGGCTGAGCCTCACTGTCCCAGGCCATGGCTGGGGCCCTCGCCAGGCTCAGAGCCTGGCTCTCCCCAGGGCCCGGCGCTCGCGTGCTTGTTGACCTCCAGAAGACCATCAGAGAAGGCTCGGGAGGGGTGTGCCCTCCCAGGGTGGCCTGCCGGCTCCTTCTTGGAGACAGGGAGACTGCTGCAAGGCCTGAACCCCCTCACGAGCGCAGCGGCAGCCCAGTCGCGTGCCCCCCCTCACCCCCCAGTGTGGCGGCCCGGGTACAGGGGCCCGGCGCGTGCAGGGTTAAGCGCTGATTACAGCTTTGTCTCTGCACGGGGTGCATAATGTGCTCATTTGCATACTGCAGTGTGCGCTCAATTAAAATGAACTTTTAATTTCTTCTAAGTAAATTACTTCTTGCCAGTACGTGACGCGCACAAATGTCAGAATAATGAGAGAGCCGTAATGAGCTGGGGAGCGGAGCGGGGTGGGGGGCCGCGGGGAATAACCCCAGGAACACGCATGACCACATGCTCCACAAACGCGCACGGATGGATGCACAGCCGGGACCCAGCCGGCACACTCACCCTCCACACACAGCCCCCTCCCCCACACAGGCCCGTGGGCCCTCGAACCTGGGCACGCCCGTGTGCCCAGCGGATGCACCCGGCCATGGACTCAACCTCCCCTCAGGCTGCTTTTTTTCAGGGACAGGGAAGGAAGTACATGTGGACGAGTTGAAACAAAGAAAACAGAACCCACAGCTACAAAGGGGGTCGATCTTCCCTTCCCGAGGGTGGCGGGAGCGGGAGAGCCCTGGGGGCCGCTCTGTGTGGGGGCAGTCCCGGGGCTGCTGCCCGGTGACAAGCGCCATCAGCCCCAGCCTGGCCATCAGGAGCCTGAGCCCTGACCTGCACCTTCTCCCGGCATCTCAGAGGGACGGCAGCATCCACCCCACCCCGGACCCCAGCAGCAGGGTAGACGGACTCCGGAGATAATGCACACTGCCCTGGGCACGTGATTCAGGCCTGGGAAGCAGCACAGGGCTGGCGCGTCTGCCCCCGGAGCCCATGTCCTTTTCCCTCCTCGCCCTTCAGGAGCCAAGACGGGAGAATGTGGAGGAAGCCACAGCCTTCCACTGGCCACACGGGGAGAAGGTGTCCAGAGTGGGCAGCTGTGGCCCAGCCCGGGCCTGTTCCAGCACCAGGAGAGGGCGGCAAGCCAGCCTGACCTGACTCGCAGGACCTGGCCACCACTGGGAGCTCAGGAGAGGCTCCGGCCTCTGACTGGAGTCCCACACACGTTCCGTCACCGGGCAGAGCAGGCCGCAGACAGGGACGTGGAATCGAGCACCAGCCCTGATGGGCCCAACAGCCCTGGACATACCATGAGACTCGGCCACCCGGCCGTCTCCTCGGAAGCTGCTGGGGCTGGGGGCTCCCTGCCTGGGGCCGTGAGCAGCGGCCGCCCCGTGGAACCCAGCCGGAGCCACCGCGGGGTAGCCATACACCTGCCGCGCGGATGCCCCACGGGCCATCACCCACCAGCCGCCATGCTTGAGTCTCAGAGAGGCCAGTCTTCTCCACAGGTCCCAGGAGGGTCAAAGCAAAGTTGGTGATGTTAATAATGAATCTCAGGACATGAGGACAGGGCTTCCCAAGAGGATGGAGCGCAACCTGCAGACCGTGGGCACTGCTCAAGCCTGCGGTGCCTCTCGGTGTTTGAACAGGCTTGTGGTCTGCCGAGAGGGACAGAGACCTCCCTGACGACTTGAGACAAGTACCTGCCTTTTAACAAGTAGTCAGGGAGGGCTTCCTGGAGGAGGAATGCCCTGCGCTTGGGACATCAGGATGAGGACGTGTGAGGGGAGCTCTGGGGCCGGAACGGCTCAGGCCAGTGGAGAGCTTTCGCGCAGGCGTCTTGGAGGATGAGGAAGAGGGGCTGAGCAGGGTCTCCTGGGAAGCAGGAACAGCTCCCGAAGGGCAGAGGGACACACACCGGAGCTCTGAGAAGGGACATGGGGAAAATGGCCAGGCAGAGAGAAGTGGTGGGAAGGCTCAGCATCCACAGGAGGTGGAGGCTGAAGCCCTGGGGTTCCAGGACTCTGGTCAGAGCTCGCGAGCGGGGCTGTGGGTGAGTCCTCAGCATTCGGGGGGACACGGAGAAGGCGGGGGCTACCACATTTACCAGTAATGCATCCCTGTTCCCAGGTGAAGGGAGGCCACGGTGGCAGCCGGGGGAAGGCTTCCAGAGTCACCTCCTTCCCAGACATGTCCCAGCACACCCAGGGTGCCGATGGAAGCCCTCCCCGGCACGTGCTGAAACAGGCCAAAGGTCACCCAGCCTGGAAGAGGGCAGGATATGGAGGGCAGCCCAGTGAGAGGGTGCGGAGGGCCAGGCAGCCCACATGAGCCCCAGTGCAGTGGGAGAGGGCACGCCTGCTGCCTCAACCTGTCCGGGGGCCTGCAGTCTCCTTGTACGAGGTCCAGCAGCGGGCTGATGCGCGGGAGTGTGAAGGCAAGGGCCAGAGCCAGGAGGCTCAGTGAGGAGCCACGCGGCCCCCAGCGCTGCGCTGACAGTGCCTGGCCTGGTCACTCACCCTCAGTACGCTGCATGCTGGCCAGCTGGAGTGACAACACGCTGTCACCAGACCTGGGCCACTCAGCCTCCCCGCCTTTGCTCCCAGAGTCCATGCACCTGGACTGCTCCCCACCCCGCCCCGGCTGCCAGACTGAACCCCGGCAGTGGGAGGGTGGGCTGTGCGCAGTGGGGGTGTGGGGACACCCGCAAAGCCCAGGGGCCTGTGCATCTACCCAAAGCAGAGGGCAGCAGGGGCCTCCTCGGGGGAGGGGCGTTCTCCTCCTGCCTCTGGAGCCACTGTGCCTTTAAGAGGATGCAGCCCACCCTCGGCCCCCTTCCTCCCTGCTTTTCATGCCAGTCTCTCCCCCTGGATAGGTTCTGACAATTACCACCACTTCCCCGGCAGCTGGGCTATGCTTGTGTGTGCGTGTGTGTGTGTGTGTGTGTGTATGCGTGCGTTGTGTGCGCGTGTGCGTGTCTATCTGTGCACACGAGGTGACTGGAGCCCAGCGCTGAAATTTACATTGAACCACAAATTAATTTCATAATTTTTTCCTCTCTAATTATGCCAACATCTGCTGCAAAGCCAAGCTGTGCACATGCATTTTAATATCCTCTCCCCCTTCTCCCTCCTCATAGCATCACTGTCTCTGCACTGAACTTTTCAATAATTATCACCAAGAGAAGATCTCGACTTCCATTTCTCCTGCCTTTCAAGACACAGAGAGAGCGGGGAGAGAGGGATGAGGAGGGACACAGCAAAGTGGAGGGGGGACAAAGAGGAAAGAGATACAGAGAGAGGGGGCAGGAGGGACAGGGGAAGGAGGGTCCGTGCACCAGTGGCTCGGAGCAGGTGGGGTGAGGTTGGAGAGCGGCCGAGTGACTTCTTTGTTGCTGCAGGAAGACAGGAGGTCCGAGGGGAGAGGGAAAAGAGAGCAGGAGGAACCGAGGGGGGACAGGGAATGGGGGGCTGGGGGATGCATAATCAGAGACATACCGAGCACCCCAAGAGCATGACCCCTGGAGCCAGGGATGTGCTGAGGGTGACACATGGGCTCTCTGGCCCCTCTTACCGACAAGTCACACGGCCCCTTCTCCCAAAAACCTAGAGGCAAAGGAGAAGCCAAACAAAGTGGTTTTCTGTTTCCCCCAAGCAGGGAGCAGGGCCAGATGAGGTTGTGGGGACCCACCTCTCTCACCGAATTTCCTGAGAGGTCTGGCTACCCCCAGGCAGGGCACACCTGGCCCAGAACCTTCACTGTGAGATGTCCTGCCAGCATCCCCACCAGGGGGGCTGGCCTGGCCCATGTCCACGGACACCCGCGCCAGGCTGGCTGAGGCTTCTCGAGGTACCTGATGTACCGCATCAGGTCCCTGGGTGGACGTGACTTATTCATTCCCGTATTTCTCCCCACTCACTGCCTCCCCCCAAGTCTTAGAGCTCTGGGGGGCGGGGCAAGGCATTTTATCTCCAGCCTCAAAGCCTCACACATGGTTGATGTTCAGTGATTTGGGTTCAATGATGAGTAAATGAGTGACTTAACTGAAGTGCGTTCCCAAACTTCCCTCACACAGAAAACAAAGGGGTCGACTCTCCCGTGGTGCGGTGTGTTCCCTCTGGCTGTTTGCAAGGCCCACTCCACCCCAGCCTGAGAGCTCAGCAGGGGCAGACAGCAGCCTCCCCCCTTAAGCAACAGTTAAAATAAAACCATGTTTATCAAAGCTACAATGGGCCAGGCACATTAAGGTTTTCACAGAGCCTCCGATCTCCGATTTGCTCTGCAAAAGGGAATGCCATGAGAATGGGATAAAGCTCAGTGTGGGGAGAGCTCCACCCCAAAGGGACGAGGGAGAAGGTTACTGATGACACAGCATCTGAATGGGGTCCCGAGGAACAAGGAGGGCTTCGATGGGACGGGGTGTTCTCTAGAAGGGCACGAGAACTGGGAGGCGGCAAGCGCAAAGTTGGAGCGGACACCTTGGTAAAAAGGAAGGACATCGGACTTCCTCTCCTGCTACCAACAACCACTGAGCCGAGCCGGAGGTATGCCTGATGGAGCCCAGGGCAGCTTCCTGACCAGAGCAGTCCCTGAACCAGCACAGGCGAGCAGGGCCCCAACCCACTGCCACGGTCTCAAGAGGTGGAGCAAACAGAGGCTGCAGCCGGGCTGCTCAGGTGTCTGTGAGCACAGAGGGGAGAATGCAGTGCCGAGGAGAAGGCCCAGAAAACTGCACAGCCCTCCTCCGAATCTTGGAACAGTAAGCTGCACACGTGCAGGGCGGGACCTGAAAAGACCTGGCAGAGAACCGCTAAGGGTTGTGGGCTGACACTCCTGTCCCAGCTGGCACAGGGCTGGGAGACACCGTGCCGTCCAGACGGCTGGAAGGGAGAGACCACACCACACACCCCAGACGGCACATCTCAGAAGCAGAGCTGGTCAAACTGTGCTTGCGATCCTGCCCTAACAAAACCAAAACCACACTTGGCCAGATTGAGCCAAGCCGCCAGTGCACTAACTCTGCCACGAGAAAACCCAACACTCGTGAACGGGCACAGCATGACCCAGACCGCCAACAACCCAAGATCGACAATGTCTAGCAGCCGGTACAAAATTACTGGATGTACAAAGGAGAAACATCCAATTGGAAAAGAAGAAAGAAAAACCAGTCAAAAGAGCAAACCCAGAGAAGATACAGATGTCAGAAATACAAAGGAAATATTTAAGACAAAAAAAAATATGCATGAAGAGACGCATGCTCTCAACAGAGTGGATACAGTATGTTCATACATAAACTATTTTGTAACTATAAAATCTGAGGGACAATGTAGAACTAGAAAATACAAATCTGAAATGAAAAATTCATAGGAAGAATCTAACAGCAGACTTGACTGCAGAAGAAATGACTGGGGAATTTGAAAATAAGAATGTTCCATAAAAACAATCTAAATTTAAGAAGAGAAAGTCAGGAGGAGCCTTTAAAACAGCAAGAATAACCACAAAGATTCTCAGTGACTGGTGGGTCACCATGAAAAAGTCTCACACACACACACACACACACACACACACGTATGTGTATATATAAAACGTCAGGAGTGTAGGGCTCAAAAATACATGTGAAAAAATAATAACAAAATTTCCCAAATTTTGTGAACAATATCAAAAATAAAGAGTCCAGTGTAACAGCAGCCAGAGAGGGGCACCTGGGCGGCTCAGCTGGTTGGGTTCCGACTCTTGCTTTCAGCTCAGATCACAAGCTCAGGGTTGTAGCTCAGGGTTGTGAGACGGAGCCCTGTGTCGAGCCCAGCGTCAGGCTCTACACTGAGCACAAGTTTGCTTCGGTTTCTCTCTCCCTCTGCCCCTTCCCCTCTCAAATAAATAAATTTTTTAAGAAGCAGCAGCCAGAGAAAAACAGACACTTCGTGTAAAACGGAACAAGCTAAGCTAAGATAAACAGCTGACCTCTCATCAGAGACACTGTAAGCCATGATATCACAGAATGGCATCTTTAAAGTGTTTAAATAAAACTGTGAACCTAAAATTCTATATTCTGCCCCAAAAAGAAGTCCTTCAAAAATTAAATGGAATACAGGTAGTTTCAATCCATTGGGGAAGGCATAACAATCATAAATGAGTGAGCACTTAATAAGAGCTTCAAAGTTAAGCACAGCAAAAACAAATCTAAAGGGAGACAGGCAAGTCCATGGTTACAGTTGGGAATTTTTCACATGCCCTCCTCAGTAACTGATTAAATACACAAACAAAAAATCTGCAAGGATATAAAGACTTAACACTATTAAACTTAACACTATCAACCAACATGAGCAAATCAAGCTTAAAAAAGTAGAAGGCATACAACAGAGAGCAGAAATCAATAAGATATAAACTAAACAAGAGAGAAAAAAAACTCTCAAGTTAGTTCTTTGGAAAGATTAATAAGATTACTCAAGAAAAAAAAGAGAGACACAGAAAACAAAATTTCTGACATCAGGAATGAAAGCTAGCACATCGCCTAGACCCCAGAGACATTAAAAGGGAAATAAAAAAAACTATTGACAACTTTATGCTGATGAATTTGACAGTTAGCAGAAATAGGCAAACCCTTCGAAAGACACAAATTACCAAAACTGACACAAGAAGAAATAGAAACTCTGAAAAGTCATATAGATCAGGTCACAAACTGAATTCATCGGGAAAACCTTCCCCACACAGACCCGGGTGGCAGCTTCTGGCTCCAGGCAGGCGAAGCACGGAAAGGGCGCCCGCAGCCGAGAAGTACCCAAGAATCACAGAGCTGCCTGGCCATTTGCCCAACCGTTTCCTCACCGACAACAACCTTACCATCCAGGTAAGAAGAGCCTCAGAGAGGTTCTGTGTCTTGCCCGGGTCACACAGTGGGCGGCACAGCTCTTTCCTGGCGCCCATAGCCAGGAGGGTTCCTGGAGCTGCCCAGAGCTTGCCTCCTGCATCTCCTTCTCCTTCCTACCCCTGAGCCTTTGAGACAAGGGACAAAAGCCCCCATGAGCCAGGAATCAACCCATGTCTTCCAAAGCGACATCCAGCAGACAGCCCTTCTTGTTCCCTGGACTTGGTATCTGGTTAACCTTTTCCCAACATGCACCCCTGGAGATTTCGAGCTTCATTTCATTAATACATTGCTAATAGAGCAGAAATGTAAATCCACACATATACACGGTGATCTATGAT
Organism: Procyon lotor; assembly: GCA_028646535.1. Taxonomy (NCBI): domain Eukaryota; kingdom Metazoa; phylum Chordata; class Mammalia; order Carnivora; family Procyonidae; genus Procyon; species Procyon lotor. The sequence continues at coordinate 661,303 of CM053620.1, forward strand.
GTATCCCCACGCCAAGAGTGGAGATGGTCCCGTCAGGATGACAGGCGGACCAGGACTGACCTGGGAACGTCAGGCCAAGCAGTGTACCTGGATGGGAGGTGTGGCCACATCCCCACTGCCCAGAAGCGTACTGGACGACAGCAGTCACCCTACACGCAGCGCAGTCCAGGGCTGCACCGCGCTCTCGGGCTTGCCACCGTGCTGGGGAGCAGGCAGCCGGTAGAACCGGACGCTCTCATTATTCCTGCTTCAGGAAGGCCGAGTGATTTTCTGGCAGTCGGAGATGGGGATTCATACCAGACCTATCATGGTTTTCCTTTGAAAGCGCCTTCCTCTCCTACCGTTTCCTGAAGAATCTGAACATGCAAATACAAATCTATAGTTGACAAATCCTTCTTGCTTCCCTTTTTGCCTTAGGCAGCAGGAGGTTCAGAATAAAACTGAAGGCTGATTTGGAGTCCAATAATCTATGAATCAGTCTGCCATTTCTATTTACATAGTTCTGTGGTTTCTTGCATTTCCCAAACCCCCTTTGGAAGCAGATGGGGATCAAGTTATAAATAGCATTTTTAGAGGAACCAATCTGTGTGCACAGGTGGACCTCACAAGACACCAGCCTGTCCCGCCCAACACTGTGCCTCCTGGAAAGTGCCTTGCTCGGGGTGTCCACACTGCAGGAGTGCCTCCCCTGAGTCAGCGCCATCATCTGCGTCCTCACTGCAGAGAGCTGGCAGGTGCATCTTGTGCAGTAAAGGGAGCACTGTGTTAGGAGCCAGGCAAGTCCCCTGGGAACTCCAGCCCCACAGGGGTAAGACTCAGAAGCCTCATGGGACCCCCCAGAGCCCAGGCAGGGGCCTCTATGAGCAAGAGGGTCTGTGGCACCCAAGATCATAGGCCCATCTGGGGACACTACTCACTCTGCTCTTCCCAGACCCAGTTTTGGGCCCTTCTGGTGTGAATGCCCTCGCCCGCATCCCCCCTTGGAAAGTGAAGACACTGCCAGGAGCCCCCCCCCCAAGTTCTTCCACAGCAAATCCAGCACCCCTCCCCCCACTCCCAAAGCACATTGCTTGTGGGCCTCAGTCACAGCTCGTCACAGGTCACAGGTCATTCTGCCTGAACCCTGAGGAGTCATGAACATGCCTATACCCTAAATGACCACACAGGGCCCCCCCGCACAGCAAGGAGCCTCCCGGGGCCCAGGCCGTGTTATCTGCGGAACGGGGCTGCCTGTGGCCTGCAGACAGAGGCCGCAGTCACAGGGGGAGGGACAGCAAGGACTCGTCACGGCGTGCCGGACTGGTCAGTTACAGCCAGGACCTGCGGCTAGTTCTGGGGGCTTCCAGCACCTTGCAGCCCGCCTCTCCACACCCCACCCCTCGGATGTTTACTATTTTGTTATTGTTGTTAATTCCTCACCAGGTGGAAACCCGCACTGTGGGGCTTAATTACGCTCAGCCAGCTGTTGCCGAACATGGGGAATGTGATGCGTGGCAGAGCCAGCCTCCAGCGGCGGTGGAGGAAGGGCGAGGTGTGAGGAAGGCAGGCACCTGGGAGGCCAGGGGAGGCCAGGAGCCCCAGGCCCAGATGGAAAGGGGTCTGAGTCTGGGGGGACAGGAAGCCAGGCCAACAGAGGGGAGCTTCCAGGTAGGTGCAGAGGTGTGGCGGCCCTTGCCTGGCACCCCCAGGCCCTGTTGTGCAGGGACTCCAGCTCCTAAGGACCGAGAGCCTGCAAGACAGAGGATGACTCTGCAGGGGAACAGTCACCCAGGCCAGTGCTAAGGACGTGCTGCCCAGGCCCCGAACAGCAGCCCCTAGGGAGCACAAAGTGGGGTGTGTGTGTGTGTGTGAGCATGAGCACTTGTATGTGTATGTGAAGTGTGTGCGGGGTGTGTGCATATGGTTGGTATATATGACTGCATGTGTGTGTGAACGTGGATGTGTGCGGTATGTGAGTCCATGTGTGTGGTACGTGCGAGTGCATGTGTGTATGTGTGCACATGTCTACGGTGTGTGCATGTGTACATGCATGTGCATATGGTATGGCGTGTAGATGTGTGAATGTGTGTGCATGCCTGTGTGCAGCGTGCGTCTGTAGTGTGCACGTGTATGTGGTGTATGTCTACAGCATACATGTGCATGGTGTGTGTGTGTCTGTAATGTGCACGTGTGTGGTGCGCATATGCATGTCATTAGTATGTGTGTACGTGTGTGGTGTGTATGCATGTGTGCAGTGTGCATGTGTGTGGTGCGCATATGTGCGTCAGTAGTGTGTGTGCGTATGTAGTGTGTGCATGTGTGTAGTGTACACACGTGTGGCATATGCACGCACGTGTCAGTAGTGTGCATGTGTGTGCTGCGTGTGCATGTGTGTGCGTGCATGTGTGACAGGCACAGGTGTGTGGCATGTACGTATGTGTGCGTGTACAGTACGGTGTGTCACTGAGAGGGTGTAAATGCGTGTGTGGCATCTGTGCGTCTCCATGGTGAGTGTGTGTAGAGGACCCTGTGTCCACGCCCAGTCTCTGGATCAGGATTAGACCGGGCAGCACACCCCCTTTGTCCTAGGACACGCCTCACAACTTCCCCGGGACACTCACAGATCCCCCTAAGACCGTGCTCAGCTGAGTGTGCCAGCGCGGGGTCGAACAAAACGTAACTGCTCGGTTTCCTGCAGGACATGTCTAGGCCACGCGCATGCGCTGTGAGCCCCGCGTGCGCGCCTCTGGGAAGCAGAGGGCTGGGACTCGGTGCAGGCCGGGCCGGGAGAGCCGGCAAGGAAGGCCTGCCCCAGCCGAGGCACGCCTCCCACGCAGTCACCACGTGTCAGGCCGCCTCCCGCACACGCATAAGGAACTCCTCCACGTCGGGGACAAAAACGCTTCACAAAAGAAGACACCCAAAGGCCAGTAACCATCCGATAAGTTCAGGCCTTGTCATGACGCCACTGCTCACCCATCAAAGTGGCTGCAGCTACAAAGACCAATGAAGCAAGTCCTGGCTCACCAGTGTGCTCACTCGGCTCCCCTGCTGACACCGGACGGAGGCGCACCTGCCGATGAATTTCTCCCCAGCCTGCGCTGGCTGACTGTGACAGAACCAGCCCAGACCGGGCCTTACAACCCCCCGCTGATTTCCCACAGTCCCAGGGGGCTGCAAGTCCAAGACCAAGGTCCTGGCAGATTCCCCGTCTGGGGAGGACCCGCCTCCCAGTTCAGAAGGCCGTGTCCTCACAGGGCAGAGGGGGCAAGGGTGCACTCCCTGGGGCCTCTGCTGTAAGGGCTCTAACCCCACCACGTGGCTCCCACCAGCCCGCTCCTGACGGCATCACACTGGCATGGGGAGCGGCTGGGCTCAACGTATGAACTTGGGGGACACAACCTTCAGTCTGCAGCCCCCACCCAGCACGGCATTAAGTTCCTCTGCATCCTTTAGGCAACTAAGACTCAAGTCTCCGTCCACCCCTTCCCCCCCCACCCTGGGCTGGGCCTTCCCAACAAAAGTGTACCAGAGTTTGGGGGGGAGCTTCCCCGTACACCTGCCTTTCAGCTGCTCTGACAACGCACCCGGGAAACGAGTTCAGGTCCCCATCTTTGACCGGGGGGAAGAGAGGAACGGACATAATCATATCTTTCTGCCAATACATTTGGGCTTTCTAAACACCTTTGTCTGTGAAATTCCACTTGGCTCTCACCACAGCCTAGCAAGATAAGCACTGGTGGGTCTTAACGACCGGCCCTGGACCACACGGTTAACAGCCGGTGAGACTACGCAGAGCCTGTTGGAGCAGACAGAAAGCAGGCTGCTTCTGGTGTTCTGGGCTGCACAGCTCAAGTTCAAAAAGCAAGGAAACGTTACCTCCCAAGCGTAGTCCAGAAACGGGCAGGATCGTGCTAGGGCTGATTCGGGAGCTTTCTGATGTCATCGGTGACCCACATCCTTTTCACACACCTTCCCTGCACCGGTCACTCGGCCGCGTATCTTGCCTCCAGAGGCGCTGACAACCTTGGGTCCCGACCGTGTCACCGAGGATGCCTGTTTAGCAAACAGCCTTGACGGATGGAAACATTGCCCCCTCCAAAGCCAGGGGCAAAGTTGGAGTAAAGGTCAGGCAAGTTAGCCCGCAGCCCGTTACTGACAGTTCAGGCTCAGACGAGCGTTCCTCAGCGCGTACAGCATCCGGATCACACGGGTGGGACTCGGGCGGAAGGAGAGCCCAAGCCAGGACACAAGCCTCTGGCTGCACCATGGCCAAGAAAGCCCTTTGGCTCTGATCGGGAGTCACATCTTCTGCCAGCACCCTGCCAGCGGGCTGACTTAGCCTCACACATTTCCTGGTGCCAGACGGGGGTGGTGCCCAGGTGGCCCCGCAATCCCAAGCATCACTCCCGGACGTGGGTCACCGGCGGAAAGGAAGGTCGTTTCTTCCTAGGCACCTCCCCTAAGGGCCAGAAAGATGGTCTCCAGAAGTCTGCCGCGTACTGAGTCACGTTCCTGAACCAGCTGCTGCAGGATAAGCGACAGAGGAGCAGCGGGGGGGCCGCCATGAAGGACCCCAGGCCTGGCAGAGACAGGGGCCAAGGCAGCAGCCGACGGGGACGACACCCTCCGGCCTGGTTCTCAAAGCAGGTCCCTGCAGCAGGCCCGGCGCCGCGGCCGAGGAAGCGTGGAGGCCGCTCGGGAAAGGTTAGGAAGCTGGCCAGCGGCAGTGCGGGGCCGCCCGGAGCTCACGCACCCCCCACGGCGCTCCTCCCGGCTGGGCGCAAACGGCCACAGCGCCTTCAACAGGCCGCCAGGGCCCCTGGCGGGCAGCCGCTCGGGGTCCACCAGGAGGCCTCCGGCGGGGGCGCAGCGTGACCTCTGCCCCCTCCCCGGCCTTTCCCGCGGCCCGCCGGCTGCCCCAGGAGGGCCCTCTCCGCGCTCTCCGCTCTCCGGCAGCCGCTCCCCAGGCCGTGTCCGTGCACCCCGGGGTCCCGCCGGGTGAGGGGGACAGGCGGCCGGCTCCAGACCCCGGGCCCTCCCTGCGCCCCCTCCCTCCAACTGTCTGCGGCAGGACGGTGGGGGCCGAGGAACCAGCCCCCACGCGGCCCGAACCCGGGGAGCGAGGGCTCTCCCACGTACACCTCGGCTCCTCAGCCAATGGCGCCAGACCCACTTCCGGTCAGCGTAAGCTCCTCCCCCCACGTGAGATGACCGACACACGCTGGGCCCAATGAGCATCAGGCCGCGTGCTCCTGGCGGCACTGCGCCTGCGCAGGACCCGCCCCCACAGCGCGCCCGGCGGGAGGTGGAAGAGGACGAAGGATGAGCGCACGTGTGACGCAGCCGGCAGCTGCCTGGTGGGTGGGCCGCCTTTTCCCGCACGGCTGTGCGATTCCGGTGAACTGCTGTAGGGCGGAGGGAAGGCCTGGAGGAGGGCCGGGGAAGCCAGGAGGCCGGTGTCCGCCCCGGAGGGCAGCCAGGGGGCATGAGCCGCCGCTCAGCTGCGCCGCTGGAGCAGGCTGCCGGGTGCAGGGAGAAGGGCAGGTGCTCACGACCCCCAGCCCCGGTCTGGCCGGGAGGCACCCTGTGCACAGACAGGCTGACCGTCGGGAGACCTGGAGTCCAGCCCCCACTGCATTGGCCCCAGGGTGTGAGATGCCTGCAGGAGGGTGGGCAGGCATCTGGCCAGCCTCCTGGGACCTGGCGGGAGTACCGTCGAGGGCGGCTTCCCTCCGTGTCCGGGCTTTCGGCTGGACAAACAGGTGGAGAGCAGCAGAAGCCTGCTGAATAGTGCACTTCGATAATGGTGTCCAGGGTTACTGCCATGCCGCCTTCCCCTCGGGAGCTCCCTTCTAACATCTGGGTGCTTCGGCCTCCAGCCTTCCCTCTTTCCTCTGAGTCCCAGGGCCTCTGAAGAGGGAGGCCGCACGGATGGGCCTGAGCTGCAGTCTCTCCTCCCCGGTGTGAGCATCCTAGGTCATATGCCACCCTCCTCTCGAAATGCTCTGGGGCCTCCTCAGGGCTCTACAGGGCGTGCCTGCCTGCAGGGGACGTCCCTGCCCCCACCCAGTGTGGAGAAGACCCTCCAGCCTGCAGTGGGGCAGGACCGCGTGGTTGGCTCTCCAGGGCACGCTGGGGGGGAGGGACTGTGCTCCCTCCTGTGCCAGGCTGTCACTCCCTCACTTCCTGGTGGCATTTAGAAGGTTACCGTTCAGGATAGTGCCACAGTCCCTTCCCTCCTCTCTTGGGCCCTCCCCTGTCAGCTCAGTCGGTCCTCCGTTCTCTCCTAGAAAGGAAAGCCATGACCATTTCCATCTTCATCTTAAAGACAGTGCTGTGTTGACCAAGCCCTGGTCCTCATCCTCCAGGCACACGGGAAGTCATACCTCCTCCCTATGCAGGGGGCTGGGCCGAGGTCTGGATGGTGGGACGGGGTGGGAAGGATGGAGGCCACTTCTAGGCCTGCCCCACAAAACCTTAAGCTAGAGACAGTTGTGACTCATGATTTTGCCAGGACCTGCCCAGCTTCCCTGAAAACAGGTGGTGAGGCCTCACCTGCATCCAGAAGGCTCCCTGCAGGGGAGTCCAGGATTGGCTGTCAGCTTTCGGCCTCTCCAGGTGGAAAGAGGACGGGATGCATGTTGAGAGAGCATATCGAAGAGGCTCGTCTAGGCCACCCTGTGAGTGCTTGGTGGCCCCACACCTCCTTCCCATCAGATTTGAACTGGCAAATAACCACATTAACAACCAAGCCTGCTCCCACCTAACCCAGTGCAGCTTCCCCGCCTGCAAGCTAGACGAGCCTCGCCTTCTCCCCAGGGTACAGGACTTTACCTCGTGTTCCCCGCGTGTTCTCCCCACCTCCCCAGACATGCTCATGGGCAAGCGACTTGCACACGCATTCACGGTATCCTGTGACACCACGCAGTCACCCAGGTTCTTGCCTATGCACAGCTGTCCCCGGGAGGATGTGGGGACACTGAGGCCCCGGGGATCAGGAACAGAGGGGACGTTTTGATGGCTTTCTTATAGTGCAGGTTGTTAGCTTTTTTTTGTCCTTGCTGTTGGCTCTTCGTCTCCATTTAACATTATTTTTTTGTTTAATAAAAAGGATGCATTTTCCAGACACTGCCTTCCCTCCAAGAGGGGAAGTTCTAGCCAGTGATGACCTTGGAGCATTATTGGGGGGCAGACAGGCACCCTCAGCCCCCTCATGGCATTTCCACCCGAGCCCCCAGGACTAGGTGCTGCTCCTGGACTCTGGCAGAGCCGGTCCCTCCAAGGCCTACTGTGCTGATGACCCTGAGCAATGCAGTCTCGCCGACACACACCTGCTCAGCGCCAGGCCCTGGGGAGACAGCCTCAGGGGACTCTCAGCCCAGCATTTAGCCCCCACCAGCAAACAGCTGTGGCCACACAGGATAATGGATGCCCCAGGGGAGGAAGCCCATGCCAGCAATCTCGTTCCTGCCTCCCTCATTCCTTGCCCCCACATTCTGGCCCGAGAACCCTCCACCACGCTCCATCCCGCTGCCTCAGGCTCCCTGTGTAGCCTTGGGCCAAGCCTCCTGTCTGTGCCACAGGTTAATCCTCTCTGAAGGGAGGGCCACTGGACGCAACCACCAGCCACCAGGATGGCCTGGGGCTTACTATAAACTCAGAGTGCAAAGGTCCACCATCCAGAACAGGCTGGAGTCTGCAAATCTTTGTGAAGTGCCTAGGTGGCTCAATGGCAGCCCTGACTGAGTGCATTTTGGGAGCTTTTTGGCATTTGGCAAGAGTAAGACTCACCAGGCATCCCAAAGGGCGAAGGGAACGGGCCTGGGGGAGCTCCGGGGGCGGGAAAGGATGGGCAGGTCCAAAGAGAGCAGTGTCTGGGCCCCAAGGATGTTGGGGGGTGC
>CM053620.1:676278-687662 GCA_028646535.1 Procyon lotor
GGGGGGGGAGCAGGGATCCCTCCCTCCCGCAGTAAATGTGGAGCGTTTCCCCCCAGGAACTTTCCTTCCTGCTGGGACATGCCTGTCCCTTCCCCGTGCCCCCCCCCCCATGCTGCAGCTTCCCAGGGCAGGCCAGGAAGGCCATCCACTGAACCCTGAATCTGAACCCAGGAAGCCAGAGTGGGGTGGGTGTGGTGCCGGAGAGCTTCCTGGAGGAAGCGGCCCAAGGGGGCGGCTGGAGGAGGCGAAGAAGGCTTTCACTTCTCAAGGTATCTTGCCTGAAGAGAGAGGCATCCGTGTTAGCTCAGCACCCAGCTGTGTGGGGCTTTCTCACCCACTCTCACTTCCGTGACGACCCGGGGAGGCGCAGCCGGGAACAGTGGCCCCGGGGACAGGCCAGAGCTGCCATCAAGCTGGGACTCTCCCTCCAGTGCTCCTTCCAGAGACGCCTGCTCGGGGTGAGCCTCCGTGGCTGCTAGCCACAGGGGGGGAAGGCGGGGCAGCTCCTGGGGAGCAGAGAGGCCTCTCCGAGAGCCACTCACCCTCGGAGGGAGCCCCGGGCTGGCCGAGGTGCCCACAGTCACTGGTAGTGATCGCCACGGGGCCAGCGGTCAGACTGCAGTGGGCGCGGGGGATATTCTCGTTATTAAAGTGCCCGTGCATGGGGCAGGCCACCCCCCCGGGGCGATCGCCAGATGGCTGCCCACGATGCAGGCGGGCATCGGTGGGGACACTTCGAGTGGCACTTTGCTGAGCTACTTTGTCATTGGTCATTTGCAAGAGTGAGTCTGTGAAACATGGAGCCGGGTCACATCACGCCGGCACGCGCGCCCTCCGAGGGTTTCTCCCCTCTCCACCTGGCTTCCCACTCTCACACCTGCCCTTCCTGCCCCCGGGCCTTTGCACGTGCTATCCCCCAACCCGAGACCCTTTCCCTCAGGCTTCTGCCCTGCTCATCCTCCCCGCTGCATCTCCCCCTTCCATCGCCGTTGCCCGGGTCTCCGTATCTGTCCACTGTCTCTCCCCAGCGGCACAGGCGGGCTGGCTCCGTGGTCTGCTCGCTGCCGTCCCCTTGGTGCCCACGGCCGTGCTGGCTCCCAGGGGGCTCAGCACTTGGGAAGGAATGTGTCCTGTGCCCAGGGACAGTCAGCCGCCTCACACACAGCGTGTGCCTGGTGACACCTCCGCAGGGACTGTAGGGGACATCTGCGTTGCTTTCCAGATCCTAAATCTGTCGTGACAGCCACTCTCAGATGAGGAATTGAGGCCCCGAGACAGAGGGTGACTTGCTGGAGTCACTCAGCAAGGGGGCCAGGGTTGGACCCGGGGCTGACCCTTCGGCCCCCAAGGGGAAGTATTCAGAGATGGGCCTAGAGGGTGCCCACACCTGCTGTGGGGGGCCCTGTGGCCAGTTGTTGGGGCCACCAGCATCCAAGCCTCCTGGAGACGGTGGGAGTGGGTCAGGGCACCTGATGCCACCCGGTGAGCCTCGGTGACCCTTCCCCTCCCCCCTCCCCAAAGTGGCCAGCAGGGGGTCTGGGTCAGAGGTCGGCCTCAGGGCTGGTCCCCGGAGAGGGCTGCTGTGGCTGAGGCCCTGAAGGATTTCTGGAGCCCACCTGAGCCCCCCTCAGCTGTGTCGCCCTCCAGCCCCCCACCTGGCCGAGTCAAGCTGTCCAGATCTGTGGCCCGGCTCAGAACCTGGGGGTGAGTCCGAGGTGGGGCCAGCTGGCTAGTGATGGACCCTCCCAGAAGCATGTCCGTGTGGGCCTCAGCTTCTTCCCAGGCGATGGGGACAAGGCTGGCCTCTGCCAGCCAGAGGGCACCCCCGGGAGTCTGCGGGTCCCCTCCTCTGCAGCCTGAGGTGCCTCAGTATGGACAGTGCCGGCACAGACCCCGGGAGTGAGCGATGGTCCCTGCTCTTTCCGCCCTCTGCTCCTGGTGCCCACTTGGCCACGGGGCCCAGGGCCCTGGTCGGAGGTGTGTAAACCCCTTCCCGGGCTGCAGTGCTGGGGGGTCGGGGGAATCAGGTGTGGCACCCGTGTGGGCTCGCCGACTGGGATGGGCACCTGGGAGGACATGGGCAGACCGGTCCTCACGCGCGGCCACGTCTGCTCCTGGTGGGAGGGCCTGGTCAGCATTGCCGGGGCTCAGCAGTCCTCGGGGTGGGGGGGCCCAGAAGGCCTGTCCCCGGGGCAGGGCTCCCAAAGGGCCCTGACGCTTTCCTCAGGACGCAGCGCTGGGGGCACGGCCGGACACATCACTGTCCCTGAGAAACGGGAGCGGGGCCCTGCTGCTGCCCCCCGGGCTGCCGGTGGGGACAGGGCTGATGGGGCATGATGGGAAAGTGTGCTCCAGACTCCTGCCCAGGCCTATGCCCAGCTCCCCGGGCAGCCTCCATGGCGTCAGCCTGCTTGTACGATGGGACACACATCAGAGAGGTCAGAAAACCGGCTGAGGGTCCCACAGCACGTCCTAGGCAGGGCCCCAAGGTGGGACCCCTTCTGCATCCCCCACGCCACCCATGAAGGCTGCACCCAGCATCCCACGCCCCCGGTGGGACCCTCTCCAAACCCGCGGTGGGATCTGCTCGCCCACCCTGCAGAGCCCGGGCAGGTGTGGCTGACACCAGGGCCTCAAGAGTCCCCGCCGATGCTCACAGAGCTGCCCGCCCAGCCCAGGGCCCCTCCAGCCCAGCCCCTCTGCTCGCCGCCGCCGCAGAGCCCTTTGGAAGAGCCGACCCGGGCCCCGGGTGTATGACTGCGCACGACCGCCGAGTTCCCAGTGGTTTGGAGCGCCCCTCCCTGCAGCTGAGGGCTGGGGAGGGGTGCGGCTCGCAGAGGGGTGGGTGTGGAGAGGGGTCCCTTTCCGAGAGAAAGCGGTGTCGGCCACCTGCCCGCGTCCTTACCCTAGTGACGTGGCCTTGTCCTCGGTGCCCTCGGCCCAGGGGAGGGGACGGAGCCCGAGGGCCTGGCGCCCGCACCGGCCAACTCCTTCCCCCGGGCTGAGGAGCCTCGCGGGCCCTGTGCAGAGGGGCAGAGGGGCAGCGCTAGGAGGGCCAGGCAGGTTGGGCGCCGTTGGGAGGGGGCTGCTCTGAGGACGAGGCCGGGGCGGGGGTCTGGGCTCTGCCCTGCGTGGCCCGGCCCCCCGGTGCTGTGTGCCCAGCCGTGAGACCGCGGGGGTGGGGGAGGGCCATGCAGTGACCCCACGGGCCTGTCTCCTTCTGTGACCTGAGCCCGACAGGCAGCCCCCGGAGAGGCTGGGGGGCCCTCCCTCCTCCCCCCAGGAGCTCGCCCGTGACCCACTGCAGGCCCTTCCGTCAAAGGCCACTTGGGCAGCTGGGAGAGAGCGGGCAGTGGAGAAGGAACCGGGCCATGCGCCCCGCCCTGCGGCTCCCGGAGCTTCCTCCTTCCCTCCCAAGCTGGGGTGCAGTTTGAGTGTCGTGGAAAGCCCCGACCTCGCAGACCCTACGAGGGGGAGCGGGGTGGGAGGAAGGGACCTCGGCCCATGGTCCCCGAGCTGTGTCCCCCACCGCCACGGCCTCGGATCCCAGGCCGGTGGGGCCAGCCCGACACAGCACCGAGCATCCCCGTGAGAGACTCGGGGCCCCTCTGCTCCGGGCCGGGCGCCGGGGATTCCTCCCACCTGGGCCCCCTTACGAAGAGAGGAGCTATAAGGGTGCCAGCCCCCCCTCTGTGCGGGGCTCCGCCGGGCTGGCCAGGAGCTCGAGCCTGGAGCTCAGACGGACAGCAGTGGGCTCCTCCCGCCGCTGACTGCCCTCAGCGGCCCCTACTTTCTGCCACTTCCCTGCGTGGGGGGCACTGTCCCGATGTCTGGCCAGGCCTGCACACAGGACAGACAGACGTCAAGCCTGGTCCTGCCCTCTACCAGCACAAGGCTGGGACCACACATTCTAAGAGCAGGTGACAGACAGGTGACCAAAAATGCAAGTCAGAGCCCCTCCCCGCCTCCCTGGCTCCCAGGGCTGCAGGGCCTTGAGGGCTCTGCTGGGCCCCGGCCCCTCCGCCAGGCTTCCTTGTCTGCAGCGACAGGGGCTGTCCCCACCTGGGGGCTCTCCGGGCGGGGCTGCCACCCCGAGCTCCGGGGCACAGGGTGCAGCTGGGCCGAGGGAGATAGGAGCAGGCAGCTTCCTGTCGGAAACCGAAACTGCCAGGTGCTTCCCGCCCGCCCGCCCTCCCGGGGCCACCCAGAGACAGCTGGACCCACAGTCCTGCAGCCCAGCCTCCACGCGAGGACGAGGACGGCGGGGCCTCGCCTCCCAGCACGGGCCCCTCCAAGCCTCAGTGCAGCGCCGGCCTGAGCCACCCTGGAGCTGGCTTTCAAGGTCTTTGTGCAAAAACAGGCGGTAGGACGCCCTGATGATTCTTAACTTGGGGCACCTGTGAGCGTGCTCGGCCCCAACAAAACAGCACGAAGGCCGGTTGCTCTGGTTTTGTTCTCCTTTGCTCCGGCTGGGGTAACACTGGACATTCCACACGTGGCTCCCGGTCCGTGGGCAGGCTGCCCTGCGTCCGTGGCCCTGGGGAGTGGGAGGAACCCGTCCAGCCCGTTGTCCTGCTCCCCACTTGTCTCGTAGCCCCTCTTTCATTTAAACTATGACACAGTTGACAGGCACGTCCCCAAGAATACCGGGGGCCGCCCCTGCCACGAGCCACGTCGGGCCGGGATGTGCGGGCAGGACCCACTCAGCCAGCCCGGCGGCAGCGTCCGGGCTGAGCTGCGGGACCCCCGTGCCCTCCTGCAGCCCCCTCTGTACCGTGGGGCAAGGATATCGCAGCCCTTCATGGCTCACGGCCACAACCCTCTGAGGGACTATATTGATCCGCGTGTGTCCTCCCCAGATACACTGTGATTTTCGGTATTTTACGTTGTTAGATAAAAGTATCGCAGTCGATGTATTCTTTCCAGGAGCCCAGGCCAGGCTTCGGGTGGGGCTGGATGGGGACTCCCTCCCAGGGCTGTTGATAAAGGCCTCCCCTACCGTGCGGGCGTCCGGCGATGGCGTGGATGTTTCTGGAGGCCGTGAGGGGCCGGAGCTCCCGGAGGTTTCTCAGGTGTGATGACCAGCACCGGCCGGGGAGGGGAGGCAGGAGGCCGTGCGCGAGCCGGGGCGCCCCAGCAGGTCCCGGCCGGTCCTTTCTGAACATGGGCTCGTGGTGGGCCCCGTGAGGCTGTGGGACGGGCCCGGCGGTGGGGACAGAGGCTGGGAGGCTGTGCTCGCTCGGGCGCCTGCCTACCTGCGGCCACCCTCCTCTCCTGCCGAGGACACAGGGGAGGAAGGCCGGCGGGCGGGAGAGCCTGGGTCATGCCGGGGTTGAGCAGTGACAGCTCGGGGGCAGGAGGCCTCCAAGGACACTGGGAAAGCCGGCTCTGAGCGGCCTGGGGCGGCTGCCTCGGGCCCTCCAGCAAGAAGAGGCTTGAAGGGGCTTCTGCGTCCATCCGGGGGCTGCTGAGCCCCCGGGGCATCCTCCCCGCCCCGTCGTCCCACTGCCCTGCAGATGCTGGGGGAGTTGGAAACGGCACGGTGGAGGGTCCACCCCCATCAAGCCCGCGAGGGGTCAGGGTACGCGGCAGCGCTGCCCAGGGGCACGAAGTGCCCGCCTGGGGAGCAGACCTGGGCGGGACCGGGCCTGTAGCTGCGGGACCCCAGGCCCGCACACCTGTCGAACCACGTGGCACCTGACGCCCTCGCCCATTCCTTCTGACCGCCTTGCCCGCGCCCCCGGAAGGCGGTTGCGCCGGCACCAGGCTGAGCTGAGGCTGTGCGGGGTCTGGCAGGAGGCCGTCCTCACTAGGGTCCAGGTGCGGGCAGAGCACGGGGCGGGGCTGCTGAGGACGAGGAGCCAGGCGCGGGGGCCTCCTGTTCCAGGTGAGGGGGGCAGGCAGCCTGCGGACAGGGAGCCGGCCGGGGCCGGCGGCGAGGGGCAGCCGGTGACAGGTTGTGGGGCGGGTCCCTTCAGACGGGCTGGGGGCGGCACGGCACGGTCAGGACCCTCGCTGCCACTGCCTCCTTCCTCTCAAAATGGTCACAACGGGCACTTTTCCATTCTGGGTCTTTTACCTCAGAAAAAATAGTTTTCTTAAAAAACTAAAACACAAAACCATAGCAAAAGGTGAGCCCTTACCCCAGGCTCAGGCCCTGCCACCCCTCCTGTGTGTGTCCTGCAGGCCGCGGGGCTCGCCAGTGGCCTTGCTCCGGGGCGCCCTGGGTCTCCCCCCGACTCTGGGGCCGAGTCGGGCCCACAGGCCGTGTCCTTGGTGCCGGGCACAGAGCCTGCCCTGGGGTGGCTTCGAGTGACCCAACCCTTCAGCGTTGGAAATGGGGTAGGCCTGCTCGCATGTGCTAGAACCCAACACTGTGAGGCCGGCATTGTAGCCCGTTCACCCGGACCCCCCATGCCCCGGATGGTGCCCGGCACGGCGTGGGCCCTCGGCTCACGACCATCAAGCCAATGAGCACCTGGCAGGCCCGGCTGGGGTGAGGACTCAGAGGGGACCCACATGGGGTCCAGCAGAGCTCTGACCCGGATACGCTGGGCCCGTGTCCACATAGCCTCCAAAGACAGCGGCGGGCCCAGCCTCGGTCTCCCCATCTGGAGAACGGGGAGTCCTCCCGCGCCACAATCAGACAAGGCCCCTAAACCTGAGTGTTTCTGCATGGGGGTCCTCCCCCCCTCCTCCCCGCCACCTCCATCCCTGCCTGCTTCCCCCAACCCCCCACGATCAAACTTCTCCTTCCCTGCGCAAAGAGTTCCCCATTCGAGGTGACCACAGCACCCCCCACTTCTCCCCGGAGTTTCAGGTTCTTAGAATTATTTTAGGTCTTCTTCCCCACGTGGCCTGCGCTTGGGCCTTCCCTCTCAACAGGCTCCGGGCTCCGCGCGGCTTCTGGGGCTCCCTGCAGCCCGAGCTGTCCTGCTGGGGCGTCCCAGCACACGGTGCCGGCGGCCCGGCCCCTCCCCGGCCCCCGCGGGCAAGGCGGTCGCACTGAGGTTCAGAAGGTCTGGGTCTGGTTTGACTCGGAAACAGCTTCCTTGAGGTAACTCAAGTTGAGTGCGTGCAAGCCGGCGGTTTTCAGCAGGGCTGTGCGGGCGCCGCACCACTAGCTCGTTTTAGACCATTCCCAGCCCCCCCGCGGACACCCGACACCCCGGGCCGTCCCCCCATCCCCGTGTCCCGCCGATCTGCCTCTCCCAGGTTTGCAGCAGGAGCCGAGGGCGGGCTGCCCTCACTCAGCCTGGGCTTCTGAGGTTCACAGGCGTTGTAGCGTGAATGGGGACCACGTTCCCCTCTCTGGCTGAGTCGTGTTCCGCTGTTGGCACTGGGCCATCTTCCAAGTGAACGCTGCTGAGCTCGGCAGGAGAGCCCGGGGCGGAGCCCAGCCCGGTGCCTACACGCTGTGCGTCTCGGGCAAGTGACCGCCGTCTCTGTCCTTTGCTCTGTGCAAGCTGCCCGATGGGGCCAATGGGGGCAGCCACAGCGGACAGGCACAGGGAATGCAGGGCCGCCTGTGGACGGCCCTGCGCGGACGGCCCTGCACAGGGAGGGGACACGACCTCTGGGCCGCCCTCCTCCCTGTGCTGAAAACGGCAGGGAGAGGCAGAGTGCTCCTGCCGCTGGCTCTCTGCGCCCAGCACTGTCATCCTCGGCACGTGCCGGCCCCGACAGCTGGCTGGGGACACAGCCCTGAGAGGCCGTGCTGTCAGCCCGGGGAGCAGCCCGGGTTTCTGGACTTGTGAGCTCTAGAATCCTCCAGAGCCCTTGACGAGAGCAGAGATCCCCAGGCTCCTTCCAGAGACCTGCCCTCCATAGGTCTGGCCCCAGCTGCCCTCAGGCACAGCCCCGGGGGGCTCAAGTCCCCAGGTAAGCGTGCTCAGAGGTGTGGACTGGATCCGTGGAGAGGGGGAGCTGACCACTGTGCGATTCACCGTCCACAGCAAGGGTGAGCTGCACTGCGAGGGTCACACGCACGGGGCGCATCCTGACCCTGGGGGTCTCCTCGCCTGCACCCCTGGACCACACACGGCCAGCTGCTGTAGTCAGGCCCAGAGGCCCCGGGGAAAAGCTGGGCCGGCCGCATGTGCGGCTGGGGGGCGAGGTCGGGAGGCCAGAGCCGTCCAGCCCCCTAGGCCCCCAGCTGTGCCTGGCTGGGCATCCCAGCTCCGACCCGGGGCTTTCACTCTGTTGTGCGCAGAGGAAGCCAGGCTCTGCCCCCAGGAGTCCACACCTCCCCACCCCGAGGGTCCGTCCCCTCTGGGACCTGGGGCCGGGAGGGGCGGAGCAGCAAGAACCCAGGCAGCTGCCCTCTCGGACCCTCTAGGCCACCTGGCTGCCGCCCTAGGCCCCCTGAGGTTGTGCTCAGGGACCGGCCAGCTGTGGCTGAGGGGCGGGGTCCCAAGGGGAACCTCGGCGGTGGGGTCGTCAGGATGCAGGGGCCCCACTGTGGTCGGCGACACCCAGAGGGCGTATGAAGTGTGTCACACACGGAAGTCAGGAAGGAACAGGACTTCGTGGCATTAGGGGGAAGAGAGGGCGGCTCGTCCCGGGACAGAGCAGGGCCCGAGGGCACAAGACAGGTCCGTCCCTTCTCCGTCTCCAGGTCTGTGGGCCTCCCGTCCGCCCTCAGCCCCTGGCCACCCCACACCTGCTGGGCCCCTTCTGGCCCCTTCCTGGGACCCCCTGCGCCCCGACAGCGTCTGTACCGAGAGCCGGGCCCTCCGTGCCATCCCCCTGCTGAGCGGCCAGGGCGCCCCGTGGCGTCTGGGTGGTCACGGCAGGCAGTGGACGTCCCGTCTCCACACGAACATCCCGTGACGGAGAAATCCAGGATAGAAGCTGGATTGACTCACAGCTTTCGACAGCGTTGCCAACGTGCCCCGGGGGGACTCGCGCCCATGCACCACCCCCGAGGGGTACCATCCTTCTTAAAATCTGACCTTTCCTGTGGGTGAGAAACAGCGCCTGGTGACTTACCCACGGGCCTTTGAGCGCCTCGTGGTGAGGGGCCCTCTTGGGTGAGTGCCCGTCTCGGGAAACCTTCTCCGACTTCATCTGGAATCCCTCGGGATAGCGGGGACAGGAACCCCGGAGGACCGAGGGCCCAGACAGAGCGTCTGGTCCCTGCAGGCGAGGGCAGCCTCGGGGCCAGCCGTGGGGCCCTGGGACTCCATCCAGGGCCCGGGCCATCCCCAGCCCTCCGGCAGCTCCCCAGCAGCCCCCGAACCGCCCCCTGAGGGCCACCTCCTCCTTGGGCAGCTCTGTCTCGGTCCCTGCCTGCCATCTGGAAGGGAGGTGGCTCACCATTCCATGGCCTCCTTCCTTGTGACCGTCAACCATGGTGCGGACTGGCTGACAGACGCGGGGGCCCGGGGGTGGCAGGGTGTGGCCGGCCATACAACGGGGCAGAGGTGAGCCGGGGGGGGGGGCGGCAGCACAACACGGAGGGACACTGCCGGGGGCCCTGGGCAGAGCGGCCCGCCCCGCTGGGTGCCCCCACAAGGTGTCTCCCCAGGCCCGCCCTCCTCAGCTGCAGAACCGGTGCATCACCTCCACCGGGGTCGTTCCAAGGTTTGGACGAGAGGGAGTTTGAGGAGCACCCACTGCAGCACCAAACGGGTGGGAGGCGGCAGGGGACAGTCCCCCGCGGAGAGCTCCGTCCCCCGAGGCCGCCGGCTGGAGGCTACCCGGGCTCCAGCCTGGGCCCCGGACTCAGCCGCTGGCTCCGCACGCACGGTAATGAGTGATTTGACAGGAGAGCTTGTCCTCACGACCTTCCCAGCCCAAGTCTTCCTTTGGTGACCCTGACGAAAGCTTCTTCACAGTTTAAAAAAAAAAAAGACCAGGAATAAAACAGGGGGACATGCCCGCGGGATGTGCCGGGACTCTAACTCAGAGGCACCCGGAGCCGGGCTGGGGGAGCCCCGGGGGGACCGTAGCTCATCCGGGGGGGTCTGTCCAGGCACGGCCAGTGCCCACCTCCCCGTCCCTCTTCTGTGCATGTCCTCTGGCTGCAGGCCACCAGCCCTGGCCACCCCCATCTACGGCCCCCCTCGGCCGCTGTGCGGGAGGACACAGGTGGGGAGTGCAGGCCCTGGCCCCCCTCACCAAGAGGGACAGGGGATGTCACACAAACGCTCCAAGTCCTGGCCCCCCGGCAGGGCGGCTCTGAGGGCTCTTTGCAGACCTCAGCGGGTGCCCAGAGGACAAAGCTTCTGCGGCCCTGAGCGGATGGCCTGCGTTTGTGCATTCCTTCCATTCCCCTGCCCAGGACCCCCCAGCACGTGCCAGCCGTCTGCCGGCCTCGTCCGTGTCCTCCTCTGGGGGAGCCAAGGAAAGGGGCGCCAGCCGTTCGTTCGGCCGCTGCCCCTAGACCAGAGCCCGGGTCCCATTCTCAGAATCCCGTGGGGGTTTAGCTTGCCCACCTGCCCCCCTGCGGGGCTGGTGTGACACACAGGGGAACATGCCTGTGGAGGGCTCGTGACATGCCCTGGGTCCCTCTTTCCCCAACTGTGGCCTCGAGCCCCCCAGAGTCACCTGGGGGGAAGGACGGCACTGACCCCAAGATGTAGGACGCCGGGCTGACCACACCTTCCAACCCCATCTTGGGGGAAGGAGCCCGGGCAGCGCCTGGCTGACCCCAAAGGGAGAAATCCTTTGGGAATCCTGTCTTTCTTTAAAGTTTCAGTATTTTGCCTACCATGGTCAGTGATTGCAGTATTTCTAAAGATCGGGTTAAAGTGTGATTTATCTCGAATACCGAGGTTTTTGGTGCTGCATTAAATTTGGGCTTGAGCGTCGGGACCAGTCCCGCTCCTGCACAAGGACTCGATGTGCTCCCAGTGCGTGGTCAGGTTGGGGTGACCAGTAAGCCAGCGTGGCCCTCGGACAGCTGGGATGGAGAAAGTCCCTCCAGCAAGGAAGGCAAATAATTAGACTGCTTTTGGTTGCGAGAAACAGAAGCTTTGGCTAAAACCAGCCTGAGCATTAGGGCAATTGATTATTGAACTAGCAAGTGTCGGGGCGCCTGGGGGGCCCAGTGGGTTAAGCCTCTGCCTTCGGCTCAGGTCATGGTCCCTAGGTCCTGGGATCGAGCCCCACATCGGGCTCCCCGCTCGGTGGGGAGCCTGCTTCCCCCTCTCCCTCTCCCCCTGCTTGTGCTCCCTCTCTCAATGTGTGTGTCTCCCTCTGTCAAATAAATACATAAAATCTTAAAAAGAAAAAAAGCAGAAGAACAAGCAGGTGCCGGAGTACGTGGATTTTTGGGTCGGCTGAGCCTTGACGTGTGCCGAGGGGCCCGTCTCTTCTGTCCATAGGCCCCGTGTCAGCGCCCTCTCAAGCTGGGCAGCAGCAGGCCCAGGGCACCTGGC
>CM053620.1:688162-705711 GCA_028646535.1 Procyon lotor
ATCTGGAGGCAAACCAAATACACTAATTAATCAAGACCCTGCTAACCAGCACAGGGCCTCCCTCACGACTGCCGTCCCACAAGGGAGGCCGCGCCCGTGGGGCATCACGGCCGAGCCAGCCCGCGTGGCCCCTTCCCCTCGGCGCCCAGGACGCACTGGTCCCCCCGCAGCCCTGGCTCATGGAGCCGCGCACTTAGGCCAAGTGTGGGAGCGGCCCACAAGTGCCGAGGGTCACGTGCGCACGTATCCCCCACTCCCGCCGCACCGCAGGCTGGCCCAGGGCCGCTGGTCCCTCCCTCCTCCGCAGCCCTCCCCCTCAGCTAGCCGTCAGGGAACGGAAAAGCCTGACCTGGGACATGGTCGGGGCCCAGGGACGAGAGTACAGCCGGGAAGCTAGCGAGGTCCCCGCG
This sequence comes from Procyon lotor, assembly GCA_028646535.1. Taxonomy (NCBI): domain Eukaryota; kingdom Metazoa; phylum Chordata; class Mammalia; order Carnivora; family Procyonidae; genus Procyon; species Procyon lotor. The sequence continues at coordinate 688,573 of CM053620.1, forward strand.
GGTGAGTCCCAGGCTAGGAACCAGAGGCCTGCACACCCAGGCCTCTCCCGCAGGGTCCCCGGCCAGACAGCCACGTGGCTTCTGAACAAAGCTGCCCCTAGCGAGCCGGCCGTCTGGAAAGCCCAGGAAGACGTGGCCTGCCATGCCCCTGGGGCTCAAGGGGGCCGGCGATGGCCGTGGGGCCCTTCCCACTCACACACTCGGCCGTCCTGAGCCCTGGAGGGAGAAGGGCCATCAGACCAGCCGACGGAGAGCCCACCCCCCTCCCGGGCAGCTGCCTCCCAGGGAGGGACTCCCCCGACCTCTACACACAGAGGAGAGAAGCGTGTGCTCCGTGTCCTGGGGACACTCAGAAGGGGTGCCAAAGACACAGCCCTGAGGGAGACGGAGCCGTGCGTGGGGTAGGAGGGCAGGACCCGTGCAGCAGGCCGGCCTCTCCCCATCTTTCTCGGCCCCGCTATAAACGCGGTCAGGACAGGGCACGCACGGAGCTGTTCCCCATGCAGAACCTTCTGGGCCTTCCCAACACCCTTTCTGAAAGAGGCTCCCTCAGCTCCCCTGGCTTTCGGCCCGGGTGGAAGCTGGGACGTGTCCCATCTGGGCCGGGGCTGCCTGGCCCCTGCCCCGAGAGGCCCCAGGAGCCGCAGGGAGGCCTGAGGGGTGGCTTCCGGAACCCCAGCGGCTCCCGTGCCACCCAGACTCTCGGGGAGCCCACAGCGGGGCCAGAAAAGGCCCTGGAGAGAGAAGGGGGGCCACACGGCTGCCCCCAAGCCCACACGGCCAGGCTCTGGATTTTTGGGTGCTCCTCTGACCTCTCAGCCTCTGAGCACCCGAAGGACAAACCACGGGCAGCCCTGCCTGAGCGGAGACGGGTCGGGTGCCGAGGACGGCCGAGAGCGTCCCTGCAGGGGGGCTCTGCGGGGAGGGGGGAGCAGGTGCGGGGACTCAGGTCGCAAGCCGGGAGGTCTGGGGGGGTCTGGGGGGGTCTGGGGGGGCCCGGTGCTCAGAGTGCAGCCCGGGGGACAGGGCTCTGCCGTGCCCTCTGCCGAGGGTGTTTCCAAAGAGGCCGGGGGCTGCTGCCAGTGAGCCCGGGGCCCCAAGTAAGGCGGCGAGCACAGGAGCCCTGCGCCCCCGGCCCTCCACAGCGGCCTCTGGTCCTGGCCGCCTGCTGGCCTGCTCCGCCCAGACGTGCCCTCCTAGGGACGGGCTGGGGGCCCACGTGCCCCAGGCCCCTTACCTGTCTGAGCTCCTCCCAGGAGTTGGTCCAGGTCCAGAAGTGGGCCTTGTACTGGCCGAGGGTGACGGCCATCAGCGTGTTCCCGCGGTAGTAGAATATGGGCCTGTGGGGGCGGGGGGGGGAGGCTCAGGAGGCAGGACGAACCTGTGGGCCCAGTGACGCTGTGAAGTCACACAAATGACCGTGCCGAGCCCCCACCGGGCGGAGTGGGGAACTGGCCACCAGGCTGCGGGCTGTGAGCCCCATGGTCAGCCCCTCGGTTCTCGGCCCTGGGGGTGGAGCCAGCGGCTCGGGGCAGATAGCCTGCTAAGCCTGCCACCACCCCCGCCGCACTCCCTCCCCGCAGTAAACCAGCTCTTATCCAGGGTTCAAGACAGAAAAGACAAGCGCTGATGGGGCACCTGGGTGGCTCAGTAGGTTAAAGCCTCTGCCTTTGGCTCAGGTCATGATCTCAGGGTCCTGGGATCGAGCCCCGCATCGGGCTCTCTGCTCAGCGGGGAGCCTGCTTCCTCCTCTCCCTGCCTGCCTGCCTCTCTGCCTACTTGTGATCTCTCTCTCTACCAAATAAACAAAATCTTTGGAAAAAAAAAGGAAGACAAGCGCGGGTGAAAACACCTAACGACGCGGTCTCACCCCCGCCCAAACCGAGGCCGCGAGCAGCTCTGAGGGCAGGACTGGCCTTCCCTGCCACACGACTTAGCGTTTCAGAGTTCAGGTCCCTTGAGCGGCCTGGGAAGCTCACTTTCAGCAAAAGAGCAGCCGGCCTCAAGCCGGGGAGAAGCTGAGCCCGGACACAAGGCTCTGGCACCAGTGAGGCCGCGCCAGGGCCGGGCTCCAGGGCTCCAGGGCCCCGACGCTGCAGCATGGGAGCCGTCTCGGAGCTCCAGGGCTCTTGCCCAGCCCGGGCCTCCCCCTTCCCCCTGCCCCAAGCCAGGCCTGGCCCTGTCACCTGGTGTGGGGGCCCAGCGGGGACGCACCTGTCGGTCAGCCGGCCCCGCAGCATGACAGGGAGCAGGTCCAGGCCGTCGATGACTCTGTCGCTGGGCGGCGCCAGGCCCGCGAGGGACAGGCTGGTGGTGAAGAGGTCCATGATGCTGCCCAGCTGGTGGCTCACCTGAGATGACAGGACGGAGGGCTCTCAGTGTGCCCGCCCCGCCCAGAGGGCAGCTGGGACCCAGGCCCCCGGGTGCAGGCCCACCCGCTGCCCAGCAAGGGGCACACGGGGACACGGGCGGGACACACACCCCAGGCCCTGCCCGTCCTCGAGGGGCCGGCCAGCGCGCGTGGGCCTCCGCACTCACTCTCGTGCCTCAGGACCCCGCTAGGGAAGGACGAGCCCCTCCTTGGGAGCGTGGCTTTGGGAGGTTAGGGCTGAGGGGGGAGTCGAACTCTCCCAACCCCAGTTCCTGTGGTGACTATGAACCGGAAGGAGACGGGTGAGGAGGGGGGGGAGACGCCTGTGGGGTCCAGCCCGCCAAGGCCGGGCCAGTCTGAGCCCGTCTGTCAGTGTGCCCAGTCAGGTAAGAGCAGAGGCGGAAAGAGGGCCCTCGAGGCCCAGAGCAGCACGAAGGAGGGCCCGGAGCCCAACCTGGCCCAAGTGGGACGGTCTAAGTCGAGGCACCCAGCAGGCTGGGGCTGCGGAGGGAGCACTGTCGGCCGAGGGCCACGCGCTGGTCTCCGCGGATGCCCGTCTGCTCCCTGGACACGGCTCTGCCTCATCCGGAGCCCCCCAGGTTCCCTGACCCCACCGTGCGGCGTCAGCAGCCTGGAGCTGGGGCTGAGGGCCGCTCGGGGGGCGTCCGTGTGCACATTGTCAGCTGGGACCTCCAGCCGCTCTCCCCGGTCCCCGGGGGCCCCTCACGGCCGCCTGGGATCACGGGACACTCCCCCGGCACGAGGAACTCTGTGTGGACACGGAGCACACAGGCCCCAGCCGCTCGCGTCGCGGGATGTGCAGCCCGGTGCGGGGGAACGGGAAGCCGGTGTTGGGTTCGAACCTTCTGCGTGGGTTTGCAGAGGACAGAAGGAAGTGACCAACGGCACTGTCTCACTGCCGTGGCTTCTCTCCCCACTTTTTTTGGACAAAAAAATAAAGAAAAGAAAAGAAAACAAGAAATTCAAATATCTTAACTGCCGAGAAAAACAAACGAGGAGGAGACATTGCCGTGTGGGCAGCGTGGTGGGGAGGACAGCTAGTGTTCCCCTCGTGGCACAAAGAAACTCTCCACACGTATCATGTCTCTACAAAAATGCCACCCGTTTGCTATGGGCACATGGGAATCCCTGCTGGTGCCACCGGCACCCCCAACACCCCGCCCCGGGACAGTCCCCACATCAGGCAGGAGGGCCCGAGTATGGGAAACCGGGGGGCAAGCGACAGCCGTTACTAGTCTCCCGTGGTCATCACAAAGCACGGGCCTCACAGCCCGTCAGGCTTGGTTCCAGCGTGCGCCGTGGGACACGGGGCGGGAGCACCCGGCTGTGCGGTGCGTCCTCGCATCCAGGGAGCAGGGCCGAGGGCGAGGAGCCAGGCCAACAGGGGCTGGGGGGGGCGACGGTCCCAAAGGCTGGAACCTGTCCTGGGAAGAGACGGCCCCTTGGAGACGGTCCTGCAGGGAGGAGCTGTGGGGGAGCCGGGGGCCGGCGGGGGGAGCTCCGCACTCCATGCCCGGGGTCTGCTCCCCTCTCCGTGGGCCAGAGGAGCCGGCTGGAACACGGGGCACGGGATTGGTGGTGACGGTGATGACGACGGTGGTGATGGTGGTGACAGTGATGGCAGAGTAACACCCACCCTGAGGTCCACGTCCCCATCCCCAGACCCTGTGAGTGCTTCCTTACATGGCAAAGAGGAACTCAAGGCTGCCAAGCAGCTGAACTTAAAACAGGGGCTGATTCTGGATCCCTGGAAGTGGCCGGGCTGGAGTCAGAGGGATGAGGGTGGGTGGGGTCCTGACCGCGGGCAGTGCCCAGGGGAGGGGGCCGGAGTCAGAGGGACGAGGGTGGGCGCGGGGTCCTGACCGCGGGCAGTGCCCAGGGGAGGGGGCCGGAGTCAGAGGGACGAGGTGACATCCGACTGGCGGTTTTCGGCCTGGACGATGGAAGGAGGGGCCGTGGGTGCCGAGGAGCCGGGAGAGATGAGCAAACGGACCCCCCGGACCCTCCAGAAGGACCCAGCCCCGTGATGCTGTGAGCCTAGCTCCAGAGGCCCGGCCAGTCCCCAACCTCCAGCCTGAGCGGAGGAGGGGGCGTGGAAGGCGCATAGTGTGGCAGCTGTGACAGCAACCGCAGGGGAATCAGTGGCCCTTGTGGTATCGCTGTGAGGGCCGCACTGGAACCAGCACTCTCCGGAGCGCATCGCAAGGGGAGGGACCGGTTCAGAGACCCCAGGAGGCGTATTTCCAAACGTTACCCGACACCCCGTGTCTATCAGGAGTCCCAACTGAGCTGCCCGGTGAGAAGACCCTTCGTGTGGGTTCTTGGTGAAAGGGACAGACAAGGGACTCGGAGAGGCAGGAAAGGGCTGCCATCTCTGGGGGGGCACCCAGGGAACCAGTGGCCGGGAGACACACTTTGTGGCCAAGAAAGCTTTTAAAACCTCAGCCTGCCCTGTGTCTCCCAGGTGTTTGTGGTGCCCGAGAGCACACTAATAACGCTCTGGCAGACCCTGCAGGAAACCTGCTTAACTCAGTAGAACTCAGGCCCGCCACGTTCACGGGCATGGCAGCCTCGTCAGCGGAGGGCAGCTTCTGCACCGTCCCTGGCGCCCCGAGCGGCGGGACTCACCTGGCCCGCGGGGATCCGGCCCGGCCACCATGCGATCGCAGGCTCCCGCATCCCACCTTCAAATGTGGTCTGCTTCCCGCACAGAAACGGGCCGTTGCTACCGCCTGGGGAGACAGAATTGGGGCACATCAGACGCCCACCCCCATCTCCAGGGCAGCGTCCACCTTGCTGGCCCCTGGCTTTCAGGAGCTCTGTCCCAGCCCGCGCCTTCCTGGGCCTTCGGGGTGATGTTGCCGAAAGGACCCGCCAGAGGTCAGGCCTCAAGTTCAAGGTCAGACGCCTGCAGCCGGTCAGGCAGCAGCGCTGTGTCCCAAAGGCAGCGGGAGTGCTCAGAATGGGGAACGTTAGTGCTGCCATTAGGTGGGGCCACAGCACGGGTTCTCGGGGAGCAGCTCAGTGGGGTGCACGGCTGCCTGCAGGGACCGCGTGACTTAGACACTCCTGCCCTGGAGCGTCCCGTGTGTGGGGGAACGTGTCACCCCGGGTCCCCTGGCAGGGTGTTCCGTGGGGACGGGGCAGGTCCCGTTTCTGAGAAGCACCCCCTGAACCGCACGTGTGGAAGCGTTGAGGGCGGCTGGCCCCGGCACGAACGGTGGTCGCGGCTGCCGGCGCCTCCCGCCCGGGGCTCCCGCAGGCCCGGTCCCTGTGAGACAAGGGAGGTGGTGCTCTCGCTCCTACGCGGGTCCTGCACCCCACCCCCCGCATTAGCGCAGGCAGAGCCCGTGGGAAGAGCGAGGAAGGACGCATTGGGGCAACAAGCGAGCACAGGCAGAGGGCCGCCCACGAGGGAACTCCAGGGGACAGTGAGGAGAACGGATGGGGCTCCCTCCGGGGGCTTCGTGGGGCTGACACGTTGATGAGGGTTCCCTGCTTGTCTACTTGTGTCGCAAACTGCGAGGCGAGTATATGGATTTGCAATCTCACAACTAAGCACGTGGATTTCGTGCGTGTGAACCATTCCACGCTTTAGGCCCAAAGACGGGGTGCTGCAGCCCAGGTGGTCCCAGCAAGGGCTGCCCATCGGGGGCTCTCAGGGCACGGAGCTGGGAGACACGGCAGGGAAAGCGGCATCCAGCTGGGCCCGGGGCTTCACTGGGACACAGAGGGTCTCGCCCTTACCTCTGGGACCATCGGCGGTCCGGGGAGAGCCTGCGTGGGGACAAGGACCCCCCCCCGGGCCGTGGATGACCCTTGGGGCCCCAGACAGCCAGACCGAGACTCTGACCGGCTCCTCTGTCGCCAGCACGAGTCCTTCTCAGCCCCGGCCTGTCTGCACCCCCCAGTACCAGCCGCAAGGGCCCCCCTGGCTGCAGGAACCCCCGACTGCAGGGTCCCCCGGCTCCTCCCCACCCAGGCCTGTCCCTCTGGGGTTTCCTGCTCCCCGTGGCCTTCCTTCCACAGCCCTCTGAGTGACCCAGGGCCCTGCTGGGGCCCCAGCACCTTAAAGGAAAATGGGACGAAGAGGTGTGCCACCATGGGGGGGACACAGGGGACACCAGGTGGAACCCCTCGCTCGCTAAGGTGGAAAGGCCCGCGAGTTTGCTGAGCAGCCCCGGGGGGTCATGGCCCTGCGGCAGTCCCCTCGCTGAGCCGAGCCCGCACCCTGGGGAAGGGGCTGGGTCCCCGCCCTCCGAGACACCACTTCCCAGGTCTGGAGATACCCCAGACCTTCAGGAGCGGGGAGGGCCCACGAAACGTGCGTGGCCCAGCCAGTCTCCTCTGTGGCAGTCTGTTCCCACTGGCCGAGGGCCCCCAGGAAGGGAGTGGGTGTCTCCCCCACTGGACGGGGCCCTGGGGGGCTGAGCGGCCCTGATGGAGCCCCAGACATCCCAGTGGCCCAAGGGCAGCCACACCCGGGAGGCGAGGGTGCTCGCAACACTGGCCTTGTTTAGGAGCAGAAATGAGGGCAGCGCCATTGTCAGAGGTGAAGAAAACAAACGTGTTCTCTGCGATCCTCAGGTCCCGAAGAAGGTGCAAGATTTTCCCGACGCTGTCGTCGATCTCCCGGACGGCATCCCCGTACCTAAGGGGAGAAAAGGCACCAGTGAGCAGTAAAGTCACGACTTCAGGGACAGACAACACAAGGCACTGGCTGGCTTCGGAGGAGAGGGGAAGGAAAAGTCCAGTCCCCAGAGTTAACCCAGGATGGAGCAGCCATAGCACTGCAGCCCTCCTTCCACAGGCCGGGCAGACGGGCGGCCTCAGGGAGGCACGGGGGCGGCCGTCTCCAGACATGTGGGGAGAGAAGATGACATACTGACACTGAGTACCCTGTCCCCGGAGGTAATCAAGCACAGCTGAACTCTCCAGGTAGGGGTCTGTGTCCCTACGACCCAGGACTCACCGCCCTCGCAGGCTGGTGCCCAAGTAGGGCCGAGACGCGTACACAGGTGCGTGAGTGGCGTCGATGGCCCAGTAGAGGAAAAAGGGGCGCTGAGCCGCATGCTGCCTCTGGATGAAGTCCAGCGCTTCCTGAGGAGAAGACGCCGCCTCGCCATCCGCCCCGGAGGCCAGCCTCCCCCACGCGGGCCTGCCCGGCCCCACTCCTCACCTGCAAGTACACCTGCGTCAGGTTGGCTTCCCCCGTCTTCAGGTCGATCGGGAATTCCTCATAGTATCTGAAAGTAACACAGACCCAGACAAGGTCCGACTCCAGAAGGCCCGCGAGCCTCGTGCTCACAGGGCAGAGGGAAACGCGGCCCGTGTGCGTGACCGACGGCAGTGCGCTGCTCCGGAGGCCCCGGGCTGCTCGAGGACGAGGCCCCACGGCGGCCCCCCACCTGGGGAGCCGCGTGTGAGGACACAGGGAGGCGGTGGAGGCGGCTCCGCGGTCACCCCGGCCGCTGACACCTCCTGGGCGCAGGTGCCCTGAGCCGGCCGGGTCTGTGGGCCGCCGCGACCGTGCCAGGACCCCTGGCCCGCACCTCCCACGGGGCGGTTCTCGTGGAAACACGAGGGCCCGACTCAGCTTTCTGGACTGTGATGCGCAACAACTTCCGCCCAAAGCGGGAAACCTCACAGAAGGCAGGCGGGCGGGAAAGTGAAGCCAGATGGAGCAGGAAAAAGACCAGGGCCCGACCCCGGCGGCAGGCCGGCGGCCAGGCGGGCGCACGGGGAGCCCCTTGGCTTGGGCGGCAGAGCGCTCCAGGCAGGCCCCCGAGGCAGGCAGCGGCCCCGGGCTCCTAGCTCGCCGCCCCCAGGCCAGCCTGGTGCCGGCCGACGGCCTCGGAGCCGGAGCCCAGGGCTGCTCGGCGGCTTCAGGAACCAGCCCGCAGAAGCTGAACACGGTGCTGTGGGAGCACACCTTGCTCAGGGACGGTCTCTGGTTCTCACCATCTCCCGAACCCCTTCGAGGTTCAAAGCCCCTGTAGGTCGCTCATGCAGCAACCCTAAGCCGCGGCCCTGTGAGCCCGGGCAGAACCGCCGGCTGACAAGGCCGAGCCTGGGGCGCCGGCACCGGGTGCAGGGGGCTCGGTACGTCCATCGGCTCCCAGGGAGCCGCGGGGCGCGGGGAGGGAAGGGACGCGTTACCTGCCGACCATCTCCCAGCCCCTGTACACGGGGATGTTGGGCCTGACCCTGTTGTCGTAGGGCCCGAAGTGACAGTTGGGGGATCCAAACCACTCGTCAAAGCCGTGCTTCAGGGGGTGGAACTGAGGCCTGTGGCCCAGATGCCTAGAAACGGGAACCCGGCAGGCTTTAGGGACCCCTGCTCCGGGGTACCCCCAAGCCCCGAGCACGGACGACTCCTCGCCTTCACGGAGCACCTCGGGGGGCGAGCGTCGCTCCCGTGCCCTATGCGCCCCGAGAAGCCTTCCCCCAGGCAGGCGCCAGGACCCCACCCGCCCCGTCCGCAGCCGACGGCCCTGACCACAGCGGGTGTCCGGGCACAACGGGCACTCAGGCGTCCCTCCGGAATGCTGGGAGCACTCCGGGGAGCTATCGCACACCGGCCGGAAACCACCTGAACTCCGAACACAGCCCCAACTCCACGCTCTAGCTGCTGCCGCTTTTCATCCGGGACGGTCCTGTAGCTTCTGCCTTCCCCGGGACTGTGAGGAGGTCGACACTACCCACTGAGGTAGTTACCATCCCCCCAGGATAGGGTCTTCAAGAGTCTCTTCTCCCCGTTACAGAAAATCACGTCCCAAAAGACGGCCGGAGGGCCCTGGGGAAGCTGACCACCTCGGCCTGGCCTCATCATGGCCCGGGACACGCCAGGCCCTGCCAAGGCTGCGCACTGACCCCGCGCCCGGGCCCTGCTTGGGGATGAGCGTACCGCAGGGTGGCCAGGGCCGAGCCGCCCCCCGGCCCAGGCCCTCCAGACTGCGGACATCACGACTCTCCATTCGTCGGTTGTGCCGACAGAAGGTGCCCAAGGGAGGGGCCGTCTGCTCCTGAGAACTCACGGTGCAGGCCCACGGGGGTTCCCGCTCCGGCCACGGGCTCTCGGAAAGCACGGCAACTCTACGGGGGCAGTGGGCTCACACGGGCCTCTCACGGGCACACAAGCTAGAAAGCAGGATCGCCCTCCTCTGCCGCCCCAGGGAGACCCTGGAACAGGAGTCCAGGAGGCCCAGCTGCCTGCTCCGAGGTGCCCCAGCGGCCTGTGCGGATCCCGGGTGCCGGTCACTTGGCCAAGGCGGGTGCGGCATGGTGCAGTGGGGGCGGGTGGGCCACGCGTCAGGGTGGTGCCCAGCGCCGGGGTCCAAGAAGGTGCCGGTAAGCGCGTCTCTCAGGGCTCGGCTCCCACGGCTGGCTTGCAAACGCTCTGCCTCCCGACTGCCGTGGTGAGCGCCAACTCCGGCCTCCGCAGGGCCCTCTGTCCAGCGCAGGGCATTGGCGCTTCGGCGACCTAACTGCCGCTTTGCACTCTGCGCTCCCTCTCCGCGTCTCGGGTGGGCCTGGGCCGCTGCTCAGGCACCAGCTCTTGTCCCCCCGCCCGCCAGCCCCGGCGGGGAGGGGGACACGCTGGCTGGGCCAACACTCCTGCACCCCCACATCCAGCAGCTCGGGTGGCCTCTGCTTGACACAAACAGCCGACCAACGGGCTGCTTTTGCTAGGCTGTCAACCCAAACAGCAGCAGGGCTGGCGTGAGCTCGAGGGGGCTGAGCCTCTGGACCGGGGTAGCTGAGCGGGCTCTGGTGCGAGCCCAGCCTCCACCCACCCCCAGACCTGCTCAAGCCAAGGTGGTGTGGACCGTGGAGCCAAGCTGGGAGGAAGGACGTCAGGGCCACAGCCTGGGGACGGGGCCCCGCAAACACTGGGACCCCTGCCCGGGAAGCCTGCTGGCCCCAGGGCAGAGCAGCCGGGCCGGGCATCACAGGGCCCACCCCCCGTGGGCCCCCGCAGACAGGCCCCGGCCGTGTCCCCGGCTTTCCGGGCGCTGCCCCCCGGGCTGTGCCGGCAGCGAGCTCGCCCTCCGCTCTGCCCCCTCCTCCTCCGGGCACCGCACGGCAGGACGGCTCAGGGAGACTCGGGAGTGAGAAAGCCGTCGTCCGGCGGCCCCTGGACCACCGCTCTGCGGGCTAGTGTCCGTGGATCTCCTGCGGCCGTGACCCCTGTGCTGCGCATGGTGCCCCATCCTTGAGAAGGCAGCGCCCCAGTGGCAGAGGGACCGAAGGCAGAGGGGCCACAGTGCCGTGAAGGACCGGCAAGGAGGGCTGGACGTCGGGAAAGGCTCTCGGGAGGGCAGGCTGGCTCCCTTCCAAAGGCCCCCCAGCTCAGGAAAGGGAGGAGAGCCCGTGACCTTCACATCCGCTCTCCGAGGCCGCACACCTGGGGGTCCCCGTGGAACCCGCCCCATTGGCAGGCACAGTGCGCACGCGCACCACACGGGCCTCTGCCTTCACGACCGCGGGGTCCTGACGGCCGCCGTCCGGCTGTCCCCTCCGGACAGCGCCCCGTGCTCAACGGCCAGCCGTGCACACCCCATAGGAGCGTCAGGACTCACCACTTGCCCACGATCTTGCTGGTGTAGCCGGCGCCCCTCAGCAGCTCGGGCAGGAGGTGCTCCTCGGCCGGGATGCCGCCCACGATCTCCTGCGGCGTGTAGGCTGCAAGAGCAAGGCGGCGCGTGCACACGGGGCGCACCCTCTGCTCCCTGCCCCGGAGCACGGTGGCCGGCACACTTTCCGCTCCGCCCCCGGGACAGGAAGGCAGTGGGGAAGCAGCCGTGAGCGGCGTCTGTCCGGGCTGTCCTTGCCGAGCGGCGGCCAGGAAAGAGACCGACTCTCGGCCGCGGTCACGAGAGGACCAGCACTAAGCCCAACTTCCTCTCCACTGACCGACGGCGCCCGTTTTTGATGGCGGCCGGCTCCAAAGGACGGGCTACAGACACCCAGAGCCTCTAAGCCCCGGTGAGGAGCCGGCCCCCACGGAGCCGGCCCGCGGAAGCCGGGTCACACGTGACAACGGTGCAGACGTGCCGCCCGCCGCCGGCCCCTCGCCCTCCCGGGCTGCAGGCTGCGTACCGTTTCTGGCGTGCCCGTTGGTGGTGTAGAAGCCGCTGCGGATGGGCAGGCGGCCAGTGAGCAGGGCGGCCCGAGCTACGCGGAGAAAAGAGAAATGTGGTGAGTGTGCTGTTCCACGCCAGACCCGCAGCCGGCTCGCGACGCTCCTGCTCCCGCTGACGTCTCTGGAGTGAGAGCCTGGCGGGCAGAGTGCCTGGCACAGCAGCCCCCCACCCCCCACCGGCCTTCCTTCCCCTCCTTGGGGGAGTCTGTAGGGAGTCCCCCTCGCCCGAGTGGTTGTCCTGAACCCCCCACAGCAACTCCACTGCAAGAAAGAAAAAAAGCAGGTGCGACAGCACGGAGGCCAGCTGCCCCAAAGTGCTGGGGCCCCAACGGGGAAGGGCTCCCTGTGCCCACGGGCTGGCCCCAATGTACATGGTCCCCCCTCCCTGTGCCCACAGGTCAGCCCCGATGTACACGGTTCCCCCTCCCTGTGCCCACGGGCCGGCCCTGACGTACACGGTCCCCGCTCCCTGTGCCCACGGGCTGACCCCGACGTACACGGTCCCCCCTCCCTGTGCCCACGGGTCGGCCCCGATGTACACGGTCCCCACTCCCTGTGCCCACGGGCTGACCCCGACTTACATGGTGAGCACAGCGGGTTGGCAGAGTAGAAGTTTGGGAAGAGCATCCCTTCTGCAGCCATCTGGTCCAAATTCGGGGTCTCTCTGGAAGGTTCTCCGTATACCCCCAGGTCGCCCCACCCCATCTGCAGAAAAAAGCATGAAAAGGTGGAACGAACCTCCTTCCGTCTTGGGGGGACATGAGAGATCATCGAGGGGCTGCCTGCCTCGCACCCCACCAGCCACAGAGCTCCCACTGCCCCCCAGCACTCGCTGCGGGCACACAGACGCTGTCAGCGGCTTTGCTGGGTACGCCTGGATTAGCAGAGACGCCCACGTGCTCGCAGCTCCCCAGCACCTCCGGCTCCTGGGGAACCGGCAACTCAGGACACAAACCTACGCATCACACGAAGGAGCAAGGCCTCCCCAGTCTGTCGTGCAAGCTGAGATTTGAAAACAAGTGGTGAGTGCCCCCCGCCCGGGGGCGAAACCCAGCGCGGCCACCCAACTGGGCTGCTCTGCTCCCAGGTCTAGCCACAAGAACGGGACACGAGCAGCAGGCACAACGACACAAGCTACACGCGTGTCCAGAGAAGCATGACCGACGACACACCGCATCCGACAGCCACTCGGGGCACAGACGGTTTGCAGTCTAGCCTCGCGGTACCGGGCCGAACGTCATGTCCAATCAGAACCTATGCATGGCCTTGTATGTGGGAACAGGTGGAGGGACACCTGGGCGGCTCAGTCAGTTAAGCACCTGACTCAATCTCAGCTCAGAGCTTGATCTCAGGGTCGTGAGTTCCAGCCCCGCGTTGGGCTCCCCGCTAATGGAGCCTACTTTAAAAAAAAAAAAGAGCTGCCGGCATAATGGGCCTGGAGGAGCTCGTGGGGCTAAGGCAGGCCCTCAGTCCAATGGAGAAGGACAGAGCGGGACGCAGGCACGGGGCTGCGGGAGGGCAGGGCTGAGGAACACGGCCACACGTGGGGACCACTGGGAGCCGCTGGAACCGGCGGCTGCAGGAAGGGCCCTCCCCTGGAGCCTCAGGAGCCCCCCTGCTGCCGCCCGCACAACTGGGGTGGGAGCGATTCCGTGTGACGCCCTGGGAAACGGCGCAGGGACACTGGACACGGCTGGGCCAGACACGAGCACCACGCGCTGGGCATTCCGTCTCCGGGAAGGGCCAGACGGGCGGGTCCAGAGGGCCGGGAGGGGGGTCGTGGGAGCTGGGGAGGGGAGGCGGGGGCCCGCCAAGGGGCACGGGGCTTCTTGGGTCGAGGGACACAAGTGCACTGCGTGTGGCCACACAGTGCACTGAGCCCACGAGAGCCCATGGACCTGTCCGACTAAGCCTGTGATACCAGGCGTGCAGCCCGCGTGCTGCCCACGGGGCCAAGTGCAGGCCCGCACTGACCCTGCCCGCTCTCCTGAGTCAGCCGTGGGCCGGCCCTTCGGCCTTTCAGCTCTGGATTCCCCCGGCGTGGATGATTCTGAGGTCTCTGAAAGGGCTGCTCTGCTTGGAGACCACAGGCGCAGAATCAGCCCCGCAAGGGAGGCACAGCCACGGGAAGGATGGAGGCCAACCCCAGGGGCAGCAAAGGCTCTTGGAGGACCCGCACAAAGCGCCACACCTGCCCCAGTTGGAGCCTGACCCCGCCGCCCACAGTGCAGGGAGAGGACTCCCACCTCCACCCAGAGGCCGCGGGATTCACTTCCCTTCCTGGGCCCCGCCTTTCCTTCCCCCCAGAACTTGGAGACTTCTGAGCAACAGCTGCTCATCACTGGCTATGAGGGGTCACCCTGGGCCCTCGGACTCTCGTCAACACGCACGGTCCGCCCAGTGGCTCCGGGGGCTCCCGCTGGGCCCCCACCAGCCGCCTCCCCAGGCTCACCACACTCACCCAGGAGCCGTTTCTGTTTAGCCCGACTTCACCCCCCCCCAGCCGTACAGGTAAGGAACCAAGACACAGCCGGTGCCCGGGCGCTCGGGAGTGGGCCTCCACTGCCCTGCCCACCCCCCAGCCCGGTCAGTACGCAGAAGCTCCGCTGAAGAGACCGTTCTCAGCACCTTCTAAACTTACTCAACACGCGTCTGCAGGGGACCTGCCGGTCCTGAGTGCACACGGAGGAACCGTGAGACAGCCGCCGTCCCGGCCTCTGACAGGTGCCCCCCGGGAAAGCCAAGCGGACCCATCACCACGGCCCCCGTCCTGACCCCTGAACGGGCCCTCCCGGTGAGCCTGGCTCCGGGCCGACCCATGCCATCCGGTGGTGCCCCTGCACCAGGGCCCGGCACGGTGGGGGACGCCGTAGCTGCAGGAGGGGCCTCCGGACCCCGAAGCCCCCGCGGCCCCGGCCCGTCGAGCAGGAGAGCCAGAGTTGCTGCTCCTAATGAGTCACTGTGCGTTTTCTGTTGGTTGTCACCAAAATGTCCCAACTGACCTGTGTTCGCCAACCGGGACAAAAGTCTTCGCGACCTCTTCACGTTTCGGCTGCCCAACAAACCCGAAGCCACAAAGAGGAACCCGCACAAGAGAGGCCCGGCCCCGGTACCGTTCTGGTTCCCTGCTGCCCAACGTGGGGCACCCAGGTGCGGGGTGGGGGGCTCCCCACGCAGCCCCCCAAGAACACCCTCGGCGCTGCTCACGCACCACCGCTCGGGACCTCTCCGGCCTGAACCAGCACTCGCAACAGGAGCGCGACCCCTTGCGCACACTCGCCTCTTCCGGCAGCCCCGTCCAAGAGCGGAACAGAAACAGAAACAGAAGACAGCTGAATGTGTTTTGCCCTCGTGTACCTGAAATCCCATCCTCTCGACACACCTACAGCGCGAACCGCTCTCGGCGCCAGTGAGGAAGCAGGCGGTGGCTGTCCACACTGCGGTCACCGCGGATGGGAGCAGAGGGCGGGCGTCGGGAAGGCCGAGCACTCGGCAGAGTCGGGCCTCCGGGTGCCGCCGGGGCGAGTCTGAGGGCCCCCAGCGCCTGCTTCTGAAGCAGCCCCCTCGGAGCACGCGGGTGGGATAGAGAAGCGCGAGCGGAACTATGGGTGGACGTCTAGCGCCTTTCAGTGCCACTTAAAAACACTTGACTTTTCACGTAAGAAACTATTACTTTAATTGTAAAATTATATACTTTCAAGATTTTTATTTATTTGACAGAGAGATCACAAGCAGGCAGAGCAGCAGGCAGAGGGAGAGGGAGAAGCAGGCTCCCCGTGGAGCAGAGAGCCCGATGCGGGGCTCGATCCCAGGACCCTGAGATCATGACCTGAGCCGATGGCAGAGGCTTTAACCCACTGAGCCCCCAGGCACCCCATAATGAAGTTATTGAGTGAGGAATTGTACATTCATTTTCTTGGGCTAAGTCTTGGGAACTGGGGTCTCACAGGCAGCTCTCCTCAGTGCTGACCCCCAGCAACGGCCTGAAGCCAAGCGAGGCTTGTGGCCCTGGTCCAAAGGCTCCCGCGAGGCTCTCTGCCAGCCTTCTGGGGAAACTCTGAGCAATTCTTGCTGGAAACACTTCTGACTCTAACTGGGGTGAGGGGGGGTTTCCACACCGACCGCTTCAACTCGCCACAGCCCAGTTCTACGCCATCTACCACTGGACCCCGCAGGCCGAGGCACCGTGCCACACACTGGACCCGCTACAGAGACCGACCACCAGGCCCGGGCCTCTGTACTTCTTTGTTTCCCTTTTTTATACATAAGCTCCACACCAGCATGGAGCCCAATGCAGAGCCTGAACTCACGACCCCAAGATCAAGATCTGAGCTGGGACCAAGAAGTGGGCGCCTCACTGACGGGGCCACCCAGGTGCCCCCGGGGCCTCCACACTTCTGGCGGAACTCAACCATCTGCTGCGCACCCAGGAACTCGCCATAGTTCCCGTCACCAGTTTGTCAGGAACAGCAGACGAAGAAGTGCCCAGGGCGAGGTGAGGGCACGGGGAGGTCCCACTGCCGGCACCTCCGTGAGTTCAGCAACCCGGAAATGGAAGCCCTCCAACGCGGCTCCTTAGGGTTCCATCGTAGATGATGGAACTCAAGCTCCAGCCCCGCGACCTTCCCTGGAGGTCAGGGCCATGCTGAACACTCCTGTCCGACCGGGCCTCGGCCTCCCCGCGGACCTGTCCCGAAGCTCCCCGAGGGCCTCTGCTGCCGGCCCAGGCTCACCGAAGCAATGTTCTCACAGCGGGGTCCTTCCGTGACTTTGGGGAGCGACGGCCAGGATGGGAGACAGGGCCTGCCCCTGTGCTCCGGGTCTACCCTGACACTCACACCCCACGCCCCACTTCTGTGATCGGCAGCACGGGTGACAAAGGCACAAAAAAACAAATGAACAGCCCAGACCCTGACGGGCATCCTGCTGGCGTCTCCAGGGCCGGCCGATCCGCCAGAGTGCCCCGAGCGACCGCAGCCTGGGGCTGCACACACACACCCGGCGGCGGACCCAGAAAAACCTGGCCCATGGCCACAATTCCCAGCCAGCCCGAGCAGCCTGACCAGGGAGACAGCAACAACCCAGGCAGGACGCGTCCTGGACGCCAAAGCAGAGAAAAGGGACTTTCATGGCAGACGGGCCCTGGGTCCCGGTCAGCTCTGCACCCTTTCCCTGCCCCAAATACCTGGGGGGAGGGTAAGGTGACTGGGGGGTGCTGAGGAACTGGTCTGAGCCGTCCCTCTGTCCTTCTGGGGTGGGAGAGACGAACAGTGGGCGAGGCATCAGTCCCTGGGCAGCCTAGCGGGGACTACCAGAGTAAGGTCACCTAGGGCAGGGCCAGGCCCTCCCTCCCATCCTCCCCAGGGACCTCCCCCCACCTAGGACTTTCCCCCACGCACAGCCCTCCCCTCCACCCACCCCGTGCCCCCCAGCCACACCCCCTTAACCACCCTTCCCCCCATAACCCTCCCCACCTCCACGGCCCTCCCTCTCCACAGCCTGTGCCCCCAGCTCTCCCCCCTCATGGCCAGACCCTCCAGCCCTCCCCCTCCACGTCCCTCCCCACCAGGCTGCCACCACGGCTGTCCTGCCCCACAGCCTT
>CM053620.1:706211-743075 GCA_028646535.1 Procyon lotor
TGGGTGGATGTGTGGATGGATGGATGGATGGATGGGTAGATGGATGGATGGATGGATGGGTGGGTGGATAGATGGATGTGTGGATGGATGGATGGATGGATGGATAGATGGATGGATGGATGGATGGATAGGTGGGTGGATGGGTAGATGGATGATGGGTGGACAGATGGATGGGTGGGTGGATGGGTGGACGGACAGACGACTGGTCCGAGGGGTTAGCTGATGTAATAAAAGGATCGAGAAACGATTGTAGGTGGGCTGGGGGGATGGGCAGAATAAAGGCCGGCCATGCTGGTTAGAGTGGGCTAGAACAGGCAGGATGGGTGGATGACAGTGAAGGGCCTTTGGTGTCACTTTGGGGATGTATCTGGGAAAACTGGCAGACAGAAAGTTGGGCCTATCCTGACCCCTTTCCACCACGTCATTAAGATGAGACCAAACCAATACCTCCCAGCCCCGTGCTGCGAATCTCCCTCTGCTGCTGAACCCCCAGGGCCCTGACGAGTGGCCCCCCCTGCGGAGCCCCTGTGGAGCCCCTGGCCTGGGCACCTGGCTCCTCTCGTCCTGGCCCTGACCCTGACCCTTCTGGACCCCCAAGACTGCCTCCAGCTTTCCTCTTGGCCCTGGTGACACCCAAGGCTTCCCTTTGGTCCTGGCGAGCTGTGGGGGTGGGGCCCCTCTCCTCTGGTGGGATCTGGGGTAGGCCGGCCTGCTCGCACGTGGGGTGGGGGCACCGGTCCTTGGAGAGACACCCCCCCACCTCCTGGGGACGGCGACATGTCCTAGAGGGTCCAGGGCAGGACGGGAAACGAGGAGGCCGAGCAGCGGGTGGGACAGGTCGAGGGGTCACACACTGGGAGGTGGGAGGGCCTCGGGGTGCCGGCCTCCTTTTCGTTGTCCGCCCCCCAGTCTGCAGACTGTACGCGCCTGGGCTCTGGAGGAGGGCGCTCCGGCTGCCACCTGGCCTGCCGGCCTCGCTCGGCCTTCCTGGGGTAGCCTGGGGCTCACAGTGGGAGACAAGCCCTTTGAGTCTGGTTCAGGGGAGGGAGGCTCCAGGGGTCTAACTCCGGCGCTGGCCGGTGGGAAGGAGACTGGCCAGTGGGTAACAAGCTCAGGAGGCAGCAGGGTAGGAGGGTCTCTGGGCAGAGAGCAGGAGGCTGGACCCCCTCCTGCAGACCCTCCTCTTGGCGTCAGAAAGGCAGGCGGCACGCCGGCTCATCTCCTGACACAGACTCTGCTGCGGACCCTCCCCAAAGCTACCGATTCTGTGTTTGGCGCTGCTGTGAGGTTGTTGGCTGAATGGGGTCCACGCGCTGGGATGGACAGGGACCCTGGTTCCCAAAACCTGGACGGAGCCGCAGGGCCCCTTCAGGCTTCCCTGGGTGGGAGGAGCTGCTGGGCACCGGCTGACCTGGCGCTCGCCGGGACAGCTCCCTGTGGCTGGCTCGGGGCCTCAGCCTCCTCCCTGCAAGCCCCCTGCCCCCGGCCGCCATCCCCTGAGCCCGCCGGCTCTCAGCCCCCAGGGGCTCCACCGCCGGTCTGAGGTCAGCTCTCCGTGCCGGGCTCCGGCAGCCCCCGGGACTGGCTTCTTGCAGGCCGGCGGAGCAAGCCAGAGGGCCCCGACCAGGGCTCCTGTGCCCCTCGCCTCGGCCCAGCGGCCTCACCCTAGTCACGGTCGGGGACGTGGGTTGTCGGGGCCTTCGACCTGCCCACCCAGACCCCAGGGGACCCAGGGCAGATGCTCTCTGGACACAACCTTGGGGAACAGAGTCCAGAAGCACCTGCCTCCGAGGTACGCATCCCAAACTGGCTGTTTTCACAGGTTTGGCGCTTGCCAGGGAGAAAGACGCCCAGAAGCCTGGACAGGCGGGTCCAGCGTCTCATCGAGAGCCCAAGCCCCACACCGGTCCTTGCTTCTCTGAAACCCATGGAAGCAAACCTTTGACAGGAGCCAGGACCTGTGGCTCGAGCCCGGGGATACCTCTGGAGGATAAGGTAGGTCTAGCTCGGCTTTCAGACTCGGGTCCCACCGTTAGGCAGGATTCGGGAAGGCCCTGAACGCAGCCCCTGGATGGAACCCGTCCTCCCAGGACCGAACGATGAATTCCTACAGCTCTGGGAAAAATCACAGCAACTACACACACCTACTGCTCCCCGAAGAACCAGAGTTCTGATCTCTGGAATCTACTTCCTAAGCTTTATGTGCTTCGGCGGTTTCTCTGTTTTTATTTGGCAAACATCCCTCCTTTATTATCGCCACCATGAACATCATGATTTGGACCTCTTCAAAGACTATATACATTCACATTAGCATATACTATCGACTTCTTGCCTCTTGGTGGGGCCCCCAGGAGCCCCGGGTTCAGTAGCTGGTCACTGCCCGTGGGGCCTCCCACGGAGCACACACGAGGGCTTCCTCACTCCTTCGTTCCCTCCGTGAGATGGCGGGGGCAGCTGAGTGGGGGAGGCGACGGGGCTGGGGGCCCGTGGCCGAACAGAAATGCGGGGCTCTCTGCGGCTGACTGAGCCTCCGGCAGACCTGCCGAGGACCTTCTGGTTTGCAGTTTTCCTTCCGTTTCTGCAACAGCGCGCGGACAGTGGGGACGGCAGACTCGAGGGCCGGAGCGGCGGCCTCGTGGGGTGTGAGGAGAGGTAGAGGACGGGGCACCAAGAAGCAGCGGTTCCAAGGCCCGGATGCTGTGTCCTCGAGCTCTGAGGAGCAGGCAAGGATCAACCCAAAAGATTGTCACAGTTTCGTCTCAGAGTTATTCTCTCCTGGGAAGGACACGTTAGCGTTTTTCTCACGCGTGGAAAACATGCAGTGTGATGAAAATTCACGGAGGGCGTGAGGACAGTCAGGGGTGGGCCCCGTGTGCACGCGCACGCGGCCGGGGCGCTCTCCCTGGTGGCAGAGAAACCCAAGGGGTCTCTTGTTGAGCAAACCCCCCAGACCCCAAGGTCCCCACACCCCAGACGTGGAATCAAAGCGAGAGAACATTTTGACACCTGAACAAACCCAAGAGCGGAGTAAAACCGTGGACAGGATACTTTGGCAGTGACAAAGCCTGACTTCTTGTGTTTGCTTTTTGGGTTTCCTCTGGAGCGGAGGTGTGTCCCGCATCCTTGGCCGGCTAGCTGGCAAGGTAGCTCACGGTACGCTTCCTTCCCTTTTTATTTTTTAAAAAAACTTTTTGGATTTCTACTTAAAGCCAAAGAGTTTGACGTTAAAGGAAAAAAACCTCTGAAAAATGTTTCTCGAGTTGGAAATTGGAATCGTCCTTACTGTCTTGGCCGCGTCGGCCCCCCTACCCCGGGGGTAGCTTCTGGGCCCCGGCGGCTCAGAACTCCGGCTGGAAGATGTCCCTTCTCTGTTTCCCTTTATAATCAGGAGGGGGACCAAACCCCGTTTCCTTTGTCCACTTCTGAACTTCCGAGTAGGTCTGTTCCACAAAACCCTCCAAAATTCTTCACCGAAAATATAAGCCACCAAACAGATTTCGTCACTCACGAGAAAGCGCAGAGAGTCCTAAGGACGGGGGACACGGGGAGCGCGAGCGGGCGGGGGCCGCTCTGTCGCGGGGGGGGGGGGGGGGTGTCTGAGGACGCGCGGCCGCGGTCAGACTGCCGGGCCGCTGAGGAAGTTGCGTTGATGCGGTCTCTGTTGGTTCTGTTTTCTTTTGGAGAGAAGCAGTAGCAGCAGTGGCTCCCGGGGCCGGGGGCCAGGTGGGGCGGGGGGCGGGTCAGCGGGGCGCGGCGTCCAGGGGCCCCGGCGGGCCGGGAGAGCCGGGGCGGGAGGGCCCCGCGGAGCTGGCCTCGCTGGGGCTGGTGGCGCCCGCGGGCAGGCAGGGGCCCGGGCCGGCGGCGTTGGACGCGGGCCCCGGGTCGGCGGCGGCCGCGGGGCCCTGCAGGCTCTGGCCGCACACGTGGTGGTGCTTCTCCCAGTCCCGGTGCTGGCAGAAGGAGCCGCAGTAGCGCGCCGCGTTGCAGCCGCTGCACGTCTCGCTGGCCTTGCGCCCGCAGTTCCAGCAGCTCTGGGGGGTGGGGGGATGTGGTCAGGGGGCGGCCCTCGGCGGCCACCTGGCTGTGCCGAGCTGGGGGTTGGGCTCGCGCCACCGAGGGCTGCAGTCAGGTTCACGTGGCGTTTACAGGACCGTGGGGTCCTCAGGAGGGAAGGCAGCCACAGCCTGTCCCCTCTTCCAGAAAGCCCTCCTGGCTTAGCCAGGCTCCAATCCCAGAACGTGGTTCCCTGGCTTAGTAAAGATTGCCGGGCTCCGGTGTGGGATGCACGGCCAGGCCTGCCTCAGGCACCCCCTGCCTCAGGCACCCCCTGCTCCGCCATCAGGCCTCTGCTCCCTTTCTGTGGGACGAGCAGTAACCTCAGCCGGGCACGTGAGCAGAAGGTGGGCAGGGATACAGGGAGGGACCCGAGCTGGCAGCCAGGCTGAGGGTCTGGGAGGCCACGCCCACCCCAGGAGGAAGGCACAGTGTCTAGCTGGCCCCCAGAGCCTCTTGGGCCCCCTGGCTTGCTCTGCTCGGCCACTCTGGCCTCCCAGCGGTCCTCACTCGGCCCGGCACGCCCCCAGCGGCGGTCCTTGCTAATCCCTCCTCCAGATCCCTGCCTGGCTCGCTCTCACCTCCTCCGGGACTCCGCTCACACATGTCACTGACGCCCTGCACTGCCCCTAGGCGGTCTTCCTGTCCTGAGCCTGCAGGAGCAGCCGGTGCAGACGCAGGGACTGACCCTCGGGGCCGTCCGTGTGCACGTGCACCAGGGCTCTGGAGATGTGTCCCTTCGAAAGGGCGGTTCCGGGAACCCCGTGAAAAGGTCTCTCCTTTCCCTGACTTCCTCTGATACAAGAGCCCTTTCTAGATGAGGAGGGGGGCGCCCCCGCTCCTGCCCTGCCGGAGCCCGCCCAGCCTCTGATGCCCGGCCCGAGCAGGACGGCCCTCAGGCCCCTGCCGCGCACACGCGTGGGCGGCAGTTGGGGAGGGGGGTGCTGCACATGCACCTGCGGTCCCCGCAGCCTCGCGCCCCCTGCTGTCACAGGTTAGCCAGAGCGCGGCCACTACCCCGGAGCCCTCAGCGTCCACATCAGCGCGATGGGGAGCCCCGGCCGCCCAAGGTCATGAGGCTGGAGGCGACAGAGGGAGGGTTTGCGGCCTGGACCCAGAGGCTGGGGTCGGGTCAGGGGCGGGCGGGCGGGCGGCCTTACCTCGCTCGAGTCCTCCTGCTGGTTGACCACGGTCAGGGCGTCCTCGGAGGCCTGCCGCCGGGCTTCGGCCAGGGCGCGCTCCATCTTGGCGCGCTCTGTGCTGATGAGCTCGTGGGCCTTTCGCTCGGCGTCCGACACGGCTTTCTGCAGCTCGGACATGGCCTGCCGCTTGACCTCGTTCACCGCCTCCTCTGCAAACGACACGCGGGCTGTCCACACGTGGCCCGGCCCAGGCGGGGCTCCTCGAGCTGTGCGCACCTGCGACCGTGCACGGGTGTGCAAGCCTGGGTGTGTGGGCGTCTCCCAAGCCTGGACCCACCCTGGTGCTCCCAAACCTTAGTGTGCAGTGGCACTGCCCTGGGGGCGTGGCCAACCCCCTGACGTGGGTTCCACGGGCATGGGGGGGATGAACCCCGGAACCTTGTAAGCCACGAGGTCCAAGCGAGGCTGATGCTGCCGGCGTCGGCACCCGCTTTGAGAACCAGAGCCGTACCGTTCTGCCCCGTGGACAGGGCTTCCCCTGGGCCCGTGTTCAAGCAGCCCAGGGGACGCCGGGTCTAGGGCTCTGCATTCTGATCCCTCTGAAGCCCTCTGTCACCCGGCCCCAGTCTGGAGATAAGCGCACCGTCCCTGGGGCTGCTGCCGTGAGCTGAGCTGCCCGGCTAAGGCCAGAGTGTCCGTGTGGGTTTCGCGGTGCTCTGCAGCCCTGGCAACAACCCACGCTGCTCAGGCCTGCCTGGGTTTACCTGGCGGTGCTCTTCTTGCAGTGGTGTGTGGGGGCGGGGGTGGGGCTGCGCAGGGCTCCTCTAAGGAGCCTTCCGTGCGAGCCTTTGCACGCTGGGTGGGGCTGAGGTGCTGGCCGTGCCCGTGAGAGCGGCCCGCCCCCCAAGCCGCCCCCAGAGGGCTGTGCAGCCATCGCCAAGGGTCCCCAGGGGCCAGATGGAGGCAGAGGGGACAGGCCAAGGGAAATGAGGACCCCACCCTCCTGTCCAGGCCTGGACCTCCCCCCACCTTGCTCCAGGCAGCTGCTACCCATCTTTGGCCCCTCGGCCTCTAAGTCTGGGGGGGATGTTCCCTTCTCTCCACTCTCAAGATCTTGAGATCTCTCTCTCTGCCGTACACTTCCCATTGAGTCCATCCACGAATCGAAACATCTCAGGGACCCTGCTGCTTCCCTCCGTGGGCTCCTCCCGCCCCCTCTTTCTCAAGCTGCCCACTGGCTCCTGCTTCTGGCCAGTACCCCCACCCCGATGTGTCCCCCCTCCCCCGGTGTCTCCCCATGTGCAGGGAGTGTCCCCGGCTCGGTGCTCCATGCCACACCTGGAAGACCACACGCACCCCAGCTCTCTGTCTCTCCCATGTGTGTCTGTGCACACGCACGTGTGTGCAGGACCCGGGGTCCTGCTCGGTTCTGCTGAGCGGCACACTCATTTGCCTGAAAACATCAGGTAGCCGCTGTCCTATCCTGAATACTAAGTGAGCCCCGACCCCTCCCACAGGGTCCGCAGAGCCCGGTGCACTTTGCCCCTGAGTGCCCCCACATTGACGGAAAGTCCTTGCAGATGAGAGGACACGGAGGGCACAACGGGCACCCCCCGCCTGCCGCCCCCCGCCTGCCGCCTGCACTCACCCGCCTTCCTCCATATCTCCTCGGGCATGTAGCCGGAGAGGGTCCGAGGCACGAACTCCCGGTGGGCGTCTGCAACACAGGGATGTGAGCGTCACGCCCAGAATGAGGCCGTACCCAGCCGGGTAAGGGGAACACAGTGTGCGTCCTTGCGGGGGGGGGGGCTCCCCAACATGCCCCCGGGGGAAACCCTGTATCCGCTGCTGGTGGGGGGCAGGGCACTGTCAGGAAGGAGGACGCTTGGGGCCCCTGGCCTCGGGGGGGACCTGGGCCCACCCTGGACCTCTCTCAGGTTCCGTGGCCACCTTCCCTGAGTCTGGGCTCCCAGGGATTTGGGCTGGATGGGCCGTATGCTTGCACCGGAGTGCCAGAAGCGGGGTGCCGGTCTCAGTCCTCGGTGTCCCTGCTGTGCACCCCTGCCCCCCACGACCTCCCCTCGGCACGCACCTAGCGGAGACCCCTCTGCACCCAGGGAGCTGCTGAGGGCCCGGGCGGGGGCAGGCGCTGGGCCCTTCTTGGAGTCCTCAGTGTCGCTGCAGCGCCGGACCCAGTGGCTGAGCTCCTCGCGGTCGGCCTCTTGGCACTGGCGCAGCACCGTGAGCGAGCGCCGCGTCTTCTCGGCCATGTCCATGATGCAGTTCAGAAGCTGTGGGGGGGCAGCGGGGGCTGGGGGGGCTGCTCTGTGGGGGCAGCCAGGAGCTTCTCCTACACCCTGGGCCTGGGCCAGCCCACCGGCTCGTGACCGGCCACAGTGCACTCAGGGCCATGGTGTGAAAACCGCCTCCGCTGCCTGGCAGGGCGCCAAGCCTGAGGGTGGGGTGGGGGTGAGGGCCACACTCTCCCTTTGCAGCCCTCCTTGCAACGCCGCAGGTTGTGCTCTGCCCTGGGGACAGCAGACGGGCCAGAGCTGCTCCGGGGGGCCACACCTGCCTGGGCTCCCTTCCCACAGAGGAAGCAGGGGAGGGGTGACCCTGAACACAGTGTGGAAGGGGTCCCACCCCAAGCCATCTTTCTCCCAGAGACGGAGTGGGAAGGCTCTGAGGGGCTGACCGCTGAGGCAGGTCCCTGCATAGCAAGGCGGAGCCCACAGTGAGGCTGTCCCCGCACAGCCCGGGGGTCGACGGGCTGGGGGAACCCCAGGGGTCGCAGGGCGCTGGGCCCGGGCACTCACGTTGTTGACATGCTTCCACTCCTCTGCCCACTCCCGCTCCGTGAGCCTGTGGTCGATCACTTCCTCCTGCCGGGACCCGTGCACCGCTGCAGGGTGTGCGGAGGCTCAGTCCCCGCCCGGGGTCCCAGGCCCCGCGGTCCCCCAGGCCCCGCCCCTCACCCCAGGGCGGTGTCCTTTCCTGGGTCCCCTTCCCAGCCCCACTCCAGGCCCCGCCCCAGCCAGGCCCCGCCCACTGGCTCCAGGCCCCACCCCATGCCCTCCAGGCCCCGCCCAGGGCCTCCAGGCCCTGCCCTGTGCTCCCCAGGCCCCACCCCTCGCCCCAGGCTCCGTCCTTGGGCTTGGCTTTGCCTGCTTCAGGGAAGTGGAGAGGGTGAGGAGGACAACCCTGGGCACTGACCCTCTGTCCACTGCCTTTGGGGGCAGCTCAAGAACAGGCCTGGCCTCTACTCAGTGTTCGGGAGGAAGAGACAGGTCCCCACCCCTCAGTCCAGGCTGGGCGACCCCTCCCCTACCTCTGTCTCCAGATCCGGCTCATCTCCCTTTCCCTGCCGCTGCTGCCCATGAAGCTGCCTCAGGCCCCACTTTGACGGCCTTGTCCCTCCTTCAAACCATCAGGGGTCACTGGCCGCTGCCCGGCTCCAGCCCACGCTACCCTGTGCCCTCCCAGACCACTGGACTCCTACACACCCCTCAAAGCCCAGGTCCCAGGCCCCCTCCTCAGCAGCCCTGAACCCTTGAAAACTCATTCGGCCCCAAACTGATCCATGTGTGAAACAGTCCTGACCGCTTCCGGGTTTGTTCTGTCCCAGGGCAGGGCTGCTGTGTCTCCTGGGCCGAGGTCCAGCTGGATACGACGAGGCTGGGCTCTGGCCCATCGGCCAGGTCCAAGTGGGGCCCCCTGGGAGACAGTGGGGTCTGGGGACACTTGTTCCCCACAGAGCCCCTGGCCCCTCTCTTCAGTGCTCCGTGTCTGTTTCCCTACCCTGCTGACCTTCTGGGGGCACAGGTGGGGAGGGCCCTCCAAGGCGGCTTCTGCCGTCACTCCCATCCGACAGATGAGAACACCGAGGCTTCCCAAGGTCCCCCAAGGTCAGCCTGAGCCTCAAGTGTGCCCTCAGCTACTGGCTGGCGCAGCTCCAGTGACTGAAACAATGGGGGTGTCCTCCCCGACCCCGGCCTGGTGATGAGACGCAACAACCCTGAACCAATCCAACAGTGTCTGCCTGTCCTCATGTGAT
This sequence comes from Procyon lotor, assembly GCA_028646535.1. Taxonomy (NCBI): domain Eukaryota; kingdom Metazoa; phylum Chordata; class Mammalia; order Carnivora; family Procyonidae; genus Procyon; species Procyon lotor. The sequence goes on from CM053620.1 coordinate 715,461, forward strand.
TCTTGACATGTCGGAGGCCCTTGGCCACACACTGGTTCGGATGCCCCCGCCGTGGGGCCCCGAGCCCATGTCAGGTGACCCGGGGCTGACCGGGGCTGGCTGGGGCTTCCCGGGCTGGGCTCTCTCTGTGTAGGCCTTTACCAGCCCCTGAGGGTCCCCTGGCCTCCCCAAACCTGAAACGCCTCTTCGAAAGGCGGCGCGAGTGCGAGGCAGTGGCCCCAGCCTGCTGTCCGCCGCCCGGCCCTGCCACCCGCGGTACGGGGCCCGCACCAACGCCCCAACCAAAATAGTGGCCGTGATGTGCCTGACAGCTGGTGTTTATTTTTGCATTAGCAGAAGCGGGTGGGAATTAGCACCTGCCGGACGGGGCTGCAGGGAGCCAGACGCTGTCACCTGCTGCCCGGGCCCTGGAAGCTTCCTCGGGGTGGGGGCGGGGAGACGGCCTTGCACAGGGCGAGGCCTCTGCTGACCCTGCCTCTGGGCCCCCCATGGGTGCCCTGGGACTGTCGGGGGCAGCTGTTCCCCAGGACTCCGGGGCCCCCCGGGCGTGGGCCGGTCCTCTCCATCTCCTAGTCTCCAGCATGGAGGGGGTCAGAAGGTCAGGCAGACGGGGCGAGGAGGCTCTGGGCACATGCACTGGGTTTCGGGGCCTCCTCACCTGTGACGTGGGCCTGCCCTACCGTTCGTGCCAGGCCCCGTGTGAGCCCTCCTCACGCCACCCTGAGGGGTGGGACACCTGATAGGGCCACTGCCAGAGGAAGAGACTGAGGCCGGGAGGTCAGCTGATGCACCCTGGGCTGCAGCGTGAGGACTGGTGCCTCCCCGAGAACCCTCTGTCCCCCGAGAGCCGGGCCCCTGCAGGTCCCTCCCCGTGCGCAGCTCGGCCGCTGTGATCTGGTGTATGGGGCTCACTCTCCCGCTCAGAGAGCCCGATGGGCCGTGGGTCGTCAGGGGTGCCTGGGGAGGGCACGTGAGTCTTAGGGGGCATTTGCTTTCTCTCGGGGTCCTGGGCCCGGCGTGTGGGAGCGCCCTAGAACACGCTCACCCTGCCTAACGGGAGTCTCTTCCCAGCTGGCAGGGACCCCAGCCCCCCTGCTGACCCAGATGCAGGGCCCGCCGCCCCAGGCTGCACATCCTGTGTGTGGACCTGGCCGGCGGCCAGTGCCCCTCTAGGTTCCCCTACAGGGAATGCCTGGTCCCCGGGGACCGGCTCCTCTGCAACCACAGCCGTTCCCCCGGGGGAGGGAGGCCCCCCCACCGTGACCCTGAGGATGGGGGGTGTCAGACCCCCCAGACAGAGGGCTGGGAAGGATGGCCCTCGCTAAGGCTCAGGGGCATGGCCTGGCAGGGCGGGGTTTCCCTCTGGGCCCCCCCACTCCAGGCCTCCCCCGCACCCGTTTTCAGTATCCTTCCTGGACAGACGAGACCAGAAGGCGAGTGCGTATCTCCCCTGCGACTCTGTGTCTCTCCCCAGGCCGCGCAGGCCCCCGCGGGCCCCGGCCCCCCGCGCACCACTCACCGAGTTGCCGATGGCGCTCCCGCAGCTCCCGGGGGTCAGGGTGGCGGTAGGGGTCGCGGAAGTGGTGGGCCATGGCCATGTCCTCCAGGCGGTAGTGCGGGGGCGGCGTGGGGTGGGGCAGCCCGTTGCTGGGGCTGTAGCGCTGGGCGGGGCTCAGGGTGCACGGCCGTTTGCTGAGGTGGTCGGGGTGCAGCGGGTCACGGTCTGACCCGTTCTCTTTGGTCCTGACCCAAAGAGCAGGCGCGGTCACAGACCACGAACCGTGGACAGAAGCCCAGGTAGGGGGGGTGAGAGGGCCCCAGGCACGGGCCGGGAGTGGGAGAAATAGCCTCAGGACAGAGACAGATGGGCACGGAGAGAGGCGCAGGCCAGCCAGCCCCCCGGGCTTCCCCCTCCCCTGGAGCTCGTGCCCGCCTCCACTGCCCACTGGGGCCTGGGCTCCTGGGGCCGGCGGTCAGGGAGCCTGAGCCTCTGCCCAGGGGACGCCACGTGTTGTCGCGTGGCCCGACAAGCGTCCGGCTCTGTGGCCAGTCCAGCCGCCTCCGGGACTGGGGGCTCAGGTGCCCGGACGCTCGGGTCCACCTCCAGCCCGAAGCGAAGAGCCAGCACGTTCCTGCGGCACGGGCTCCCTCCTGACCGATCCCTCGTCCGTCCCCCCAGCGCCCCCGAGTCATCAGAGGTGGTCCCTCTGCCGCCCGCCCCCCCCGGCCCCCCTCACCTGTCAGGCGTCCGCCTCTTTCCGTTCTCGTTGGCTTCTAGCAGGAGCTCCGAGGAGTCGATGGGGGAGGAGGCGCTGGCGTCCAGCAGGAGCTGCTCGTGCTGGGCCAGGTACTGGGCGGGGGTCTGCTTGGCGAGGCGTGCGCCGTGCACGAGTTCCCTCTGCAGCAAGGGTAGGTTTGCCTGCGGCAGGGAGAGAGGGCGGCGGTCACTGCCGACAGGGGCCAAGGCCCAAGTGCCTTCTGACGCGCGGCAGAGAGGCTGGCGGCCGGCCCTGCTGGGTGACCTCGGGCACACTGCACGGCCTCTCTGGGCCTTGTGTTCCTCCACCACGATCTGGGAATGGGGGTGGGCACACAGCGGTTTGAGGTGCAGTGGGACCCCAAACCCAGATCTGGGACCCCCAGGCTGGAGTCTTCCCACTCCAGCGAGCTTCCTCTCCTGGGGGCGGCTGGAGATGAGGGATCATAAGCAGGACTCGCTGCCTTCGCCCGTGGGGGGCACGCACCCAGTCAGCCGCCGTGTGGGGGGAGAGCTGAGGCTCAGAGAGGGCGAGGGGGCAGCCCCCCCACAGCTGACTATCAGAGGAGGGGCTGGGAGCAGAACCCGCCTGTGTGCCCCGGGCCCGAGGTGCAGCCCCGGCTCTCCGGCCTCCTGTGGGGGCCCCGCCCAGCCCCGAGCAGCCTGGGACCCAGCCCAGGCAGGCGTGTGCCCACCGCACTTGCAGCCGCCACATGCGTCCCCTCCCGCCACCCTGACGACCATCCATGGACACGCACGACGTCTCGGTTCGGTGACTATGGGTGAGGATAGCGTGCAGACTGGGACACAGGACCCAGGGGCAATCCCCCCCAACACCATGGGCAGCCGCTGTGCCCCACGTCTGCCCCCCCCGCATGGGCTTCGGGGGCTCCTCCAGCGGCACGGTGGGGGGCGGGGGACAGGCTGCTTGGGGGAGCCGGCAGCTCCGGGTGTTTGCAAACAAGTCTGATTCCCCACCTTTCCCATGGCATCGCAGAGCGGCCACCGCCTCCCGCCGCTCCGGCCCCGTGGGCACGTCCACCCAGACCCGATCAAGCAGCCGGCGCAGCTTCATCAAGCAGAGCCGGCGCTAGGCCTGTTTTTCTATTTGGATAACTGGACAGGGGCCAGCCCGCCATCTGTCGAACACGTTAGGAGCAGGAGCTGGGAAAGGAGGTCCCGGGAGGTCTGAAGACCCAAACATCCTCCCTCTCCCTTGCCCCCGCCCCCAATGGCCTCCCCTTGGCTGGCTCAGCAGGGTGGGGACCGCGGGGCACCGGCTGGCCGGCTGGTTGCCGTTCGGGCCGTGGAAACATGTGGATTCCTGGCTGGCTGGGGCCAGCTGGGAGCCGGGGCCGCGGGCAGAGGGCCGGCCGGGTGGGGCTGTGTGTCCCAGCTTCTGGAAAGCCCCACCATGTAGGCACACGTGGTGTCAGGCTGAGGAGAGGGTTCAGGGGTCTCGGGGCCCTTGGGGGGGGAGGGGGCGCCCCAGGCCAGAAGACCGGGGTGGCTGTGGGGCAGTGGTCCCTGTTGTGTCCTCAGGGCCCCGGGGGTGGGGGAGGCACCAGATGTGAACAGCCTGAGTCAGTCACCAGAGCCCCGTGAACACCGACGTCGCAGGAAGGCCCCGAACTCCCTTCTTCACAGATGGGAACTCAGGCCGAAGGGAAATCCACGTTTGCACAGACACGTGCGATCATGGGGCTCGCTGAGCTGGGACCCCCGTTTCACCAGAGCTCAGGGGGCTTCTGCAGCTTTGTCCAGGGCCTCCTCTGACGCCTGTGCAGTCTGGGGGCTGTGGGCCGGGTGCTCAGCCCACCCTGGCTCTGCCCTGGAACCCCGGGCGAGCCCCCTCACTCGTGCCTCGTCTGAGAGCGGGGCCGGGCGAGCTCCCCACACTCCCGCCCTGTGTGTTGTCACCTCACGCATTCCTGCCCCCTCAAGAGGTCACTGTGCGAGAGCCCGAGACCCCTGGGCTCTGAGCCAGGCCCTCGGTAGTCCCTGCCTCTTTGGAAGGCAACCAGGCCCCCGCAAGGGCTTGGCCCACGAGGTGAGTCCTCAGAAGGTGCTCCCCACCCCCAGCCCAGGTCCCAGACAGGAAACCAGGGTCGTGCACCCCTGCAGTGCCCTGTTCTCACGTGGCCAGGGCTCCTGCCGGGGCCGCGACCTGCAGACGGAACTGGCTGCACCCCAGGAGCTCCAGGTCAGGGAGAGGGACTCTGTCCTCGACCGTGTGCTGGCCCTGAGCCCCAGGGCGGGGGCGTCACAGGCACAGAGCGGGGCTGCCTGGTGACCACGAGAGCCGTCTCGGCATGAGAGCTCCGGGAGCTGAGGGCACCGTGGGCAGAGGGGACACAGAGCCAGAGGGCTCCGTCACACCCCGTGCTGGGCCCCGGGCCCGCCTGGCCCCATGTTGGGGGTGTCTGGGAGGACCCGGCGGGGGTGCTGAGCCCGGAGCAGGGGCCACCGGATGTTCCCTGCTTCTCCGATAAACAAGGGCAGCTGAGCGGGCGGGGACATCGGCTGTAAATATTTGATCTGACAGAATAAGCAGGCGCACTGTGTCCCCAAAGATGGGGAGTGTGGACTCAGCAGTAAGTGGGGGGCAGGGCTCCTGATAATTGGGAATGGCTGCCAGCTGGGCCCAAATCCTGGCGCTGCCTGCTGCCTGCCGGCCCAGTCGGGGTGTGAGCACAGCGGGGTGTGGGCCGAGGGCAGGAAGCAGGGAGGAGAGGGCGGATGTGGGGCGGGACCCAGGGTCCCCTTGACAGGGACTTCGGGGACCGCGGTGCCAGCCCAGGGCACGCCCTGCAAAGGCCTGGGTTTGGAGTCTGAGGGCCCCGGGCCATCCGGCCCACAGCTCTTCACAGTGGGGACCTGTGCAGCAGGAGCGGTGGGGGCTCCTGTGCCGTCCCCCTCACAGGGCTGCAGCAGGGGGGGAGGCAGCGGTCAGCAGGGGTGCTGCGAAGGGCTTTGCAAACCATGCCTCGTCCCCAGAGTGTTTACATGCCCAGATGAGGACGCTGCACCCGCAGGGGCATCTGCCGCCTTCCCGATGCCCTGAGGACGATCTCCGTGGCACGTTCGCAGAAACCCAGTCAGAAAGGCTGAGCTAGCCTGGCCCAGGCCAGCAGCACCGGCTCGGTGGTGGGGCTCAAGGCCAGGGGCATCTGGCCTCCTCCATCCTCAGGACCCTGCGGCAGGCAGCCCCGGCCGGGGCCTGCCATGCGGGTGAGCAGGGCCCAGGGAGACGGCAGCCCCTAAGTGATCCCGATCCCCAGAGGGGCCCGGAGGTAAAGGGTCACAGGGTCGTGTGCATTCAGGAAGCATTTTGCCTCTGCCCTCTGGGGAGACACGAGACCCTCCTGGTGGAGGGAAGGCCCTGAGAAGTACCGCGGCGAGAAGCTGGTCCAGCGGGCTCCAGGGCCGTGCTCACCCTGTTCCGCGGGCACACGCATCCCCCAGCCCCCGTCACAAGGGCAGATCCGAACCCGGGGGCTCTGGGCTGGGGCCCAGGAAGCTGCATGGCTCCCGGCCCTCGTGTCACTGCTGCGGTAGGCCCGCCACCACCCCTCCCTGCGCCGAGGCCCGGGGCCACCGACCGCCTTCCGCGTCTGACCGCACGGCCCTTGTTCTGACACCCACCCGTCCCTAAGTCTGTCCCTGTCCCCTGCGTTTGATCCAGCCTCACACCAAACACAGGAGACACTCTCCTGCCTCAGGCCTCCGTGCGCGTTGTCCTCGCTGCTCTGTGCCCCGCTCTCCACCTCTTCCCTCCCTCACCCTCCTCTCCCCCGCCACTCTGTAGTCATTGCTGCATGGCTGAGCTCCTTCCCTCTGCGTCCCTGGGCCTCCTGCGCCACCAGGCACACAGTAGGTGCTGCTGGGAGGAGCAGGGCGTTTGACCGATGGGGCAGGACGGAGCTGGGGAGCAGGGTCTCAGAGCCCTGGGCCGGGGGCAGCTGGTCTGCAGCCACGACGCGCAGGAATCAGCCCTGGCTGCTCAGCGCTGTCCCCACGTGGGACCCCCCGGGGCGGGTGGGGGACAGACGGGGGACACCGTGGCAGGGGGAGGGGGACGCGGGCTCACCTTCAGGAAGGGGATGACGAACGGACGCAGAGGGAAGTTGGTGGCCTCCTGCAGCTTGGAGTGGAACTCCTCGATGGTCAGCGTGGAGTTCTGGGCGGGGAGACGCGGCTGCGGTCAGCCCGAGCCCCGCGGCCGGCCCCGCAGCCCGCCGGGCCCCTGCCGGCCGCCCCACTCACCACGAGCCCCAGGACCAGCGTGCGCACGCGCTCCCCGATCTCCGGGGAGATGTCACTGCCGAACTGCTGCAGGGTGGTGAGGAAGCGCTTGAGTTTGCTGAGCTGCCGCGCCCCGCAGGCCGGGGGCAGGTGCTGCGTGGACAGCGAGGCTGTGGACGAGGTGGCCGGGCCATTGCTGAAGCCGCTGGGCGTGGACGGGGCCCCGTTGACGGCCGTGGGCGAGTGACTGCCGTTCATCACTGCGGGAAGGAGAGGTGGGCTGAGGACCATAGCCAGAGGGGCTGCAGGCTGGAGCCACGGGGGGGGGGCATGGGGCACCAGATGCCCTGCACAGATGGGCAGCAGCGGGTGGGGCTGGGCCGGCACAGCCCGCTGATCACACCAGCCCCCCGGCCTCACTCAGGGCTGCACGGCCAGGCCCTCCACAGCGGGGGGCCGCCACACTGGGACCCCCGCCAGGCTGATGAGGTGTCTGCTCGGAATGGGCAGAGGGGCTTCTCCCCCACGAGGGACCTGTGGGCCTCCGTCCCTCTTCCCAGGGATCGGGAGCTCACGAGGGGACCCTCACCTCGACCACGACGGCCCCAAGGGGTGCCCCACGGCCCCCACGGGCCCTATCGCTTGGGCTGACAGGTCTTGGGGTGGGACAGAGGGGCCTGGACGCCCCTGGTGGGCTGTTGTTCGGGCTGCCCCCGCCCAGGGGTGAACATGCGGGAGCCCCGGGCCGTGTGGAGAGGACAGGCAGGCCCCTGATGAGCACATCACAGGGCTCAGAAGAGTGGCACCGGTGGTCCCAGGGCCCCAACTCCGGGGGCAGTGCCCCAGGATGGCGGACACCTGGGGTCACCGTGCCACGTCCTGGGACAAGACCTTACTCCTCAGCTTTGAGGGACGAAGCACCACAGCTTCGAGGAAAGCTGTGGCCTCCCTGGGTCGTCGTCACCCCGCCCACGTGCCCTGCAGGCCCAGGGGACATAGCTCCCCCAGAGTCCAGCCCCGGGGCTGCACTCTCCCCCGTGGGCCCACCCCACCTCTGCCGGAGCCCTCTAGCGAATGCCCTCTGTCAACCGCGAGGCTGCCGTCTTGGCCCCCACACACCGCCCGCACCTCCCGCCGGCCCCTCCCCCAGGACCTGCTGGCCAGGAACACCTGCAAACGACCCTCCCTGACTCCCTGGGTGGACTGCTGGCCAGGGTCCCGGTCCTCAGGCGGCAAGCCTCACCGTGACCACACACACTCTGCACGCTCCCCCGGCGGTTGCCCCCCGCACACCGTAGGCCTCAGCAGCAGACAGACCCAGCTCTGACCTTGCGGGCCCGAGAAGCCGCCCTGGCTGGGGGGTGGGGGGTGCAGGCTGAAGCCTCACCTGCACCCGGACCAGCCCAGAGAGGTGCGAGCGGGGGCTGGACTCAGTTTCTTCATTTGAACCGGAAGACGGGGGCCCGGCCCCCTCCCGCCCCGGGCTTCCGTGGATCACGACCGCGGCGGTTCTACCACCGGAAGGAGCTGGGAAGGCTTGGCCCTGACTGCTTTTACGTGTTGGGGGTCACTCATCAATAACTGGCCGCCACTCGGCAGAAGCTCGGAAGGCCCTGCCGCAGGCCGGCGTGTGTGTGGCCTCCTGTCCCCAGGTGGGGCCCGAGCACTCAGGTCAGCTTCCCCCCAGGGACACCATGCTGCGGAGCCCGTGTGCCCCCTGCTCTGAGTGACCTCACGCGCCCCCCCCCACCGGGGCCTAGAAGGGACACACCCGCCCCGCAGCGTCCCCTCATTCTGGGGCCTCCCTCGCTCTGTGATGGAGAGTGAAGGCCGAACACAGGCGGGAAGTGTCCCGTCTCTCCCCCTTCCCGGGACCCCCCGGAGAGTGGGGACCCCACCGCTGTGCTCTCCTGGGGCGGCTCCCGCGGACACCCTGGTCCAGAGCGGGCACAGCTGCGGGCCGTGCCCCGGCCAGGCCAGGAGAGCCCTCCACTGCCGCGGGCCGAACCCTCGCAGCAGAGCCGGGCCGTCACCTAGTCTGGAGCCTCCCGAGGCCGCTACAGCCCGTGGCTGTCTCTACCTCTTGGGCCCCACGCGGCGGCCCGGCCTGGGCCCGACCTCCCTGCGGCTCTCTTACCAGCTCGCCCTCAGCGCCTGGGTCCTCAGAGCGGCCTGCGTGCCCTCGCGCGCCCGTGTTCCCTCCCGCGGGCCGCCAGGCAGTCTCAGCAACTTGCTGAAGAGACGCCGAAAATAACCCCCGGCCGCAAGCTCTTTCATTCCCACAACAGGTGTGTTACTAAGTTAGGCCGCACACGTGTCCCCGGCGGAGGTTTGGGGGCACACGCGAGCACCCCTGCGGCTCCCCCGGCCCCGGGCCCCGGGCAGGGGTCGTGCCGGGACGGGGAACCCGGCGAGCAGCCCCTCCTGCCAGCCCCTCTCCCCGTCTGCGCCGCGGGTCCGGGGACACGCCGGGTGCCCGAGCCAGGCCGGGTGCCGCACACGATGGCAGCAAGGACAGCGGCCTCGCGGGACGTAAACAATGCAGGACCGTCACGCCGCCTCCTGCTCACAGCCCGGGGCTCCGTGGGGCCTGACCTGAGCACGGCCCTTGAGAGCTTCCCGCCACGGCGTTGGCGGGGTCCCGAGACTTCAGCACAAATGTCCACTGGTAACCGAGCGCCCAGCATGTCCCGGGCCCCGTGTGAGACCAGCCGCGTCTCACGGCTCCTTGTAAGCGCCCGTGGTACCGGGCGCGGGGTGACTGCCGTCTTACAGGTGGAGGCGCAGGCGTGGTACCAGCCGGTGGGCTCATGGGCGCAGGGGCCCCAGCGACTGGCCTGCTGCGGCATTCAGGCTTCGCGCGGCTCCAGGACTCGGCCCTGCCTTATCGTCCCCGTCCCGTGGCCGGGGACCGGGAAGCCCAGAGAGGCCGCCCACCTGCCCAGGGCCACGCAGCTCCTGAGCACAGGACTGTGGACCCGGGTCTGACCCGGGGCGCTGCGCTCTCCTGGCCTGTCCCTGCCCCTCTCCCATCTCGGGGGGCAGGGCTTATGAACACGGCGGACGCAGCGGTCACGGGGGTGCGGGCTGTCGGGGCAGTGCCGTGGCCTCCCCAGGACAGAGCGTCCCCAGGGCAGAGCGTACGGGGTGAGGCCCTCCCGGGAGGCCGCGGTTTTTGTTATTTTACTTACAGAGACAGACCATAGACCACTTTAAGCAGCCATGAAAACGGCCATGGGGCAGGGACATCGTGGGCCCGTCCTCTCGATCTGTAAGCAAAATAAGAAAAACACGCTGTCAGGGAAGAACGGGGCCGCCCCGAGGGCGCCCGCAGTCGGCTGTCCCCTCTGCCTCGCACAGCAGCTCGGGGACTGGGACGCTCTCCACCTGGGGTCAGTGCAGTCCCTTCTCTGGGCCTCACTTCCTCCACTGTAAAATCACGGGTCATCCTGGGGCAGGGTCTTAGGGCCACTTCTCGTGGGACCATCTAAAGCTCAACAAGCACTGTGTCTTCTCCATTGGCATGGGTGGGACGCAAGCTTCCTAAAAAGCTCTCTTCTTGGAAGGCGACTTGTAACTCCACTTGGCACCGTCTTAAAGGGACCCGGAGCCCAAGCCGACAGGCCATGAGGTCTCTTGGCAGACAGGCCGGTGGTGGTTTGAAAACAAGGCCCAGCACCGAGCCACCACGAAGGGAGGAAGCATCAAACAGGCCGAGATGTGATCTGTCCCAGCTGGAGTCAGTCAGCACGAGCTGCAGCAAGATGGGCTGGAGCACTGCAGGCAGGCAGCGAGCTCCCTGTCACAAGGGGTAATCAAGGGCAGGACGGGCCTCTGAGGGCATCCCGAGCCATCTCAGCCATCCTGGCCACCACCACGAACATACCGCAGCTTCAACTCCAGGAGGAATCTGTGCCCAGACCGTCATCGGGCAAGGAAAACCACAGCCCTCAAGCGGCAGCTCAAGGTCAGTCTCTGGCCGGTGTGGCTCCTGGGATCCCGCCCCCAGCAGCCACGGACATGGTGCAGTCAACCAGGGCTTTCAGGGAGTTCCACGGGTGAGGGTACAACGCCGAGACCCCCTGGAGGGGGCCAGGGACCCAGAAGGACACTCCAGCAGCCCAGTGACATTAAAGCGTCAGCCACCGGCCTCTTGTAACCTCCACGCTCTGTGGAGCCAGGTCCCGCCCCCAGAAACGTGAGCCCGTGGTGCACTGGGGTGTGCGGGGGACGGAATGGCCATGAGGGGGACCCTGAGCCACACTCAGGCCCCACCCCGTTCCCCAACCTGGAACATCTGGTTCCCGGACCAGGGCTTTTGGGAACATGGGTCCTGGACCAAGAAGGAAAGTAGGCCGAGGGCGATGTGCCCTTCACAGTCGGGCAACCGGCTCTGAGCCCTCGGTCACGCCCGCAGACAGCCTGCTGCCCTCTCTGCCGCGCACCGGACACTGGGGCAGGGTCGGGGGGCGGCATTTTAGGAGGAGGGCCCACAGCCTTGTGTCTTGGCCAGCGTCCTACAGATGGGGGGCCAAGCCTGGCCTCGAACTTGGGTTGCCTGACCGCTGAAAGCAGCCCCTTTCTCCAGACGGAGGTGGGGCCGCAGCCAAGCCCCGGAGCCTGGGGGAGATGATGGGGAGCAGGGAGCTGGGCCCGCCGCGTGGCCTGGGCTCTGGGCGGGCAGAGGGGTGTCTCAGGAAGCCGCGCTCACCACCGCGCTGAGGCACTCGAGGCTCCTTTCCCGGAGACGAGCTTCGCTTGGGTTTCAAACCCCGGGAAGGGTCCCCGGGTGTGGGGCTTCCTGGCCTCTGGGCGTGGGGGGCGAAGGTGCCTTGTGGATTCTCTGCACCGGCCGCCAGAAATGCTTAGGACACGCTGCTAAGCCCCTAGTCTTGGGGGGCACGGAATACCGTACCCCACCGGCCCAAGGCTGACGTCTCCTTCCCAAACGCTCAGCACCCCAAAGTCACTGAGTCCCCAATTTTTCTGAATCAAAGGAACAGGCCCGCGGTGGCGTGTGTGGAAGCTCTCCCCGCGACGCCAAGCGGCCCTGAGGCTCAGCCGGGTCAAGGGGCCACAGAGACACCGGCCACGTCCCCGGCCGCACGGGCTCCGGCCGACCCTGGGCAATGCCGCGCCCCACAGAGCCGGGCCGCAGACCTCCTCTAATGGACCCCCGGCCCCGAGGAAGCTGCTGTGTGCTGGTAGGGATCTCCCCGTCCCTCTCTGAGCACCAACGTATGGGCTTCGACACAACACTCACTGGGGAAGAACTTGCACTAACTCCCTTGTGCTCACAGGGGCTCGGAGAGGCCGGCCCCGGCCCAGCCCCACGTGGTGGCTCAAGTGGCCCCAGGCCACACGGCCGCAGCCGGAGGACTGGGACTGAGCCTGCAGGCTCGGGCTGGGGGCCGTGATGAGACCCTCCCTCGCCAGGCCCAGCGGTGCACGTCCGAGGGTCTGGGGTGGCGGCCCAGGCTCCGGGTCGCCGACTGACACAGCTCCAGGGGCCTCCGCTCGGCCCACCCGGTGCCCCAGCCCTGGCTACTCACCCGTGTGCGGCGCGAAGGAGGGCAGCCGGGCGGCCCCCTGGGACGCGGCGGGCGGTGGGGGCGGCATGCTGGGGGGTGTGGAGCGGGGCTGCGTCTTCACCTCGGCCGGCGAGTCGGGCATGGTTGCCGTCTTGTCCTTCCTGTCCGCTGCGGGGGCCGCGGGGAAGGGAGGAAAGAGAGGCAGGATGACGGGGGCTGAAGGGATGTGAAGGACCCCACCAGGTGTGGACCGCGCTGCTGGTGCGCGGCCGGGCCCAACCCCAGGCCCAGTGGGCCCCCAATAAGCCTCAGCTGTGCCCCCAGGTGGCAGACATCGGGGCGGCCGTCTCAGGTGGGGGGGAGCGTGGAGCTGGGAGCATCCTGGGGCAGTCGGAATGGGGCTGGGGTCCTCTAGGGGGGAGGGGTGGCTCTGGGGGAGCTGGGGTTTACTCTGCTGTAGGCCCCGAGGCGGCACGCAGGCAGTGGCTTGCAGACCCAGCATGCCCCGGGGGGCGTGAGCCAAGATGCCGGCCTCCCCACCCCCGTTCCTGATGCCGCAGGTCTGGGGAGGCCCAAGCATCTGCATTTCTAACAAGGTCCCAGGTGGGGGGCTGCAGGCGGCTCCCCCCTCGAACCCCAGAGAAAGCACAGCTCCCAGGGCCTTGACGGTTCTCAGATATGAAGTCTCGGCTGGGGGGGTCTTCCCAGGAAGGCCTGGGGGGCAGACCCTTTGGGGTGGCAAACCCCCGTTTGACTACCCGTGGCCTGGGTGATTCCTGGGCCCAACCAGGCCACGGACACGGTCCATTTCACACCGTTCTAGGCCCGGCCACTGGATGTGTGGTCCACAGATGGGCGGGTCATGTGCCCCCGACATTGTCAACCTTCCCACGGGGCCCGTGACGTTTGGCTGAGGGTCAGGTGTGGAGCTGTGCCATACCAGGGCCTGGGCGGGTGAGCCCCAGAGCAGGGCGCCCAGAAACAGGCCTCTGGCTGGAGCCGACCAGCTGCACGAACCCTGAGCCAGCTGCCGGCCATGCCCGCGGCTGGAGGACGGCGAGCCCAGGGCCTCCTCCTCTGTCTTAACTCAGCTCGGCTGCGCCCGGGCGGCCTGAGAAACCAGCGGCGGTGGCTAGGATGTGGGGTGGCCCAGCGGCTGGAGGCCATTCAGGTAGGGGTCCTCTGCCCTGCTGATGCTGGGGGCTCGCCAGGGGGCCCCGCGGGCCCAGGATGCACACGTGTGAACGGGGCGGCCGGTGATAAATCGCGGTGACAGATGGCATCAGTTTGTTACCCCCTCACCCCCCACACAGAGTGGAGATGCCCACCGTCCACCCGCCCGGCGGGGCTCTGACAGCCCGCTGCACTCCGGCCCCCGCGGGCTGACAGTGAAGACGCCCCCTCCCTGCTGGGCCCCCCGGGGCAGGGGAGCAGCCGGTCGTTAGCAGCCCCCCGGGCCACGTCGCACCTGCTGTCCTCAGCTGCAGCCGCTGGCCTCCCTCCCGCCGGGCGCCCTGCCCCCCGCAGCCCGCCTGTCAGGGAGCTGACGGCCGGGCACACGTGCACCGCAGCTGTGGGCGCCTGTCAACGCCCGGCCTGGCCGCACGGCCGGCTGCCAACCCCCGGTGACAACCAAAGAAGGCAAACGCGGCCGGCTCCCGTGGGCCCTGGGCCGCCCCTGCAGGGTGCAGACGCGTCCCGGCCGGCCCTGGGAAGGACCAGGCCCCCTGCGCAGCAGGCCCCCCGGGGCCAGGCTTGAGGGGGGCGTTTCAGACACGTGGTCGGCCCTTCCCCGCTGGGGGCTTCGCTCCTGCCTCATCGCCGCCAAGGACGAACCTCACAGAGAGGTTGGAGGGAACCCGCCAGGCCCACCGCCCACCCCTCCCACGGCCAGCGGGGGGACCGTGGGCTCCAGGGGCCGACACGGCAGGGCCCTCTGGACGCACGCGACCCCCTCTGGCAGAAAAGGAAAGTGAGGCGGCCCGTTTCCTAAGCAGACACACACGATCCCGTCCTGCTGTGCCCCGGCCGCCGCCAGCCCTGGGGCCCAGGCATCGAGAGGCACCGCCTGCCGCGGGCACTCAGCAGGGCTCGCGCGCGCCTCCATGGGGGCCTGGGGGGCTGCGAGCCCTCAGTGCACCCTGTTCTCCAGAGGCTGCATGGGGGGGTGCAGACCAAGGCTGCAGGGGGGCCCAGGGGCACCGAGCGGAACCTCCTGAGACCCTCGCGCCGCGTTTGAGTCGTGGCCCTGCGGCTCCCCGGCTGCGTGACCTGGGGCGTCCCGGCCCCTCCCAGTCCTTTGTTCCCTGTAGAGGGGTAGCCGTCTGGGCACACACCCGCTCGGTGAAATTCGGCAGAGGTTTCCGGAAGGCCTGTGCGCCCGGCCCCTGCTCTCAGGGCTGCCCTCGGCACGGAGCCCAGCCCCGGGGATAAGGAAGGCCGAGCGCCGAGGGCAGGGGCGGCGGCGATGGCGAGGAACAGCGGCTGCACGGCAGGAAGGCTCCGTGAGAAGCACGTGGGCGGGGACCCAGGACGGAGGGTTAGCGGGGCCGGGCGGGCGCAGGCGGACCCCTGTGTGGGCAGGAGGGAGCCCCCGGAGGCTCCGGCCTGTACGCCCATTCCCCTGCCCCACACTCGTCAGCAGCTTCCACCGTGTGTGGGTTCTGGCCGACCCTCCCGGCACGTCGGGGGCCCCTGTGTGCCACGCCCCTTGCCCCTCTTCCTGCCCCCTGAGCACCCCGCCTGGAACACTCCTTCCCTCTTGGGGGTTCGGCTCTGGCCTCACGCCCTCAGGTGAGATGCCCCTCTCTGGGATGCCCCTGTGCCGCCTGGGCCCCCCATTTGCAGGGGGCGTGTGGGGCGTCCAGAAGGCTGGGCTGTGCGCACACTCGAGGCAAGAGCAGGACTCAGGGTGGCTGGGGGTCTGAAGGCGTCTCCCTCGGGTGTCCCTGCTTCGGGGCTGCGGGGGGCAGGGTGGGGTGGAGGGCTGGCCGAGCAGGGACAGCTGAGGGTGCCCTCAGCGCCCGGGCTTGGAGGGAACTGGAGGCCGGGCCCCAGGACACGTCACTGCCACCGTGAGCCCGCTTCTCGCTTCTCACCTGAAGCCCACGATCACCCAGCTCCCGGGTGTGCGGGAGAGAGCCGAGGACAGGGAGGCAGAGGCCTGGTGCGTGCCACGGTCACACCCCGGCTGGCGGGCCTACGGTCGCCATCACTACCTACTGGGTCCTCCCCGTCCCCGCAGCCCGGGCTGTGCGGGAGCCGACCCTGCAGCCTGGGGGCAAACAGTAACGAGCCACCGGACAGGGGAGGCCTGCTCCCTGGCTGCTCCCTGCCCCTCCGGGGTCCCCGCAAGGCTCAGACCCCCCTGCAGCTCTTGGGGCAGCTGGCCAGCGAGGGGCTGTCCGGGCAGGACCCGCGCCCAGAGCCAGCAGGAGGGGGAGCCGGCCGGGCTCAGGGGAAGGGCCCCTCCGTCAGAGCTGGGGAGGGGGACGGTCCCGCCTCCTGCCGAGGCTGCGAGGTGGGGGTGCTGGCTCCACCCCCTGCCTGCAGACCCGGGGGGTCCGGGGTCGGCCCCTCCCCTCCCTCCTTCTCAGGTCCCTGCCCAGTGTCCTCACCTCCATGCAACGTCTGGTAGAAGCTGGGGTTCCCAGGACAAGCTCTCTTCTAGGGGGCTCTGTTTAGGCAGGTCCGGTCATACCGTACAATGTTAGCGTGTAGTAATAACGGTACCAGCTGCTTCCCCGCAGGGCTCCCCATGGGTTTGCTTGTCTGCCTCTCAGGTCAGGGAACATGAAGTGACCCCAAGGATAGATTTTTATTAGGAATTCCATGTGACACACTGGTTACGTCCCCTGTGCCCGGCGTCGCCGTCCCCTGTGCCCGGCGTTCCCGTCCCCTGTGCCCGGCATCCCCAGCCCCTTGCTCAGCATCCCCGTCCCCTTGGCAGCAAGGGTGAAGGCACCGTGGTTCTTTCCACGCAACCCGCCAGGCCCAGCTGGGTGAGTGCAGAACGCTGCCTTGGCCAAGTGAGGGGCCAATCACGTGAGGAAGAAAAGCCTGCAGCAGGGACACTGAGCCTCGTCACCCGACATCGGGGGTCCCCACCAGCCATCTTGGAGCCCGAGCAGGGCCTCAGCCAGAGCACCGGTCTGGGGGGGCAGTGGGGACAGCCAGGGGGCGAGCTGGGCCCCCACCCCTGTGGTCCCGGCTCCGAGGCAGGCAGACGGGGAGTGAGGGCCCGTAGCAGGGAGCTCCAACTTATGTGGAAAAGAACCCTCCTTACGTGCAGGGCCCAGCCCGCCGGCTTGTGTGGCCTTCCCACAGCCCCCCGTGGCCAACGGCGCTCCTCTGCTCTTGCAGATGGGGAGACTGAGGCTCAGAGAGGCCAAGTGACCTGCCCGGCTCACACAGTTGAGCAGGGGGCTGGTGAGACCCCGGCATCTCTCTTACCCGCCCCAGCCCTGACGCTTGCGGGCGCCTGCCCACCCGGGCCGCCGCCCCGCGGGGCCTTCTCCATGGCAGCCTCCAGCCCGCCGCCCGGAGGGCCCCTGGTGTGTGCTGCTGCGGGTCTGGGCCGCAGGAGCCAGGTCCCGTCTAGGCACCCCCGTGCGCAGGGAGCCAAAGGGGCCCCCACCCCCAGCCTCGCCTCTTCCCCCGAGAGCACTCCCAGCCCTCGGCCCGCGCGCCTCAGGCCCGTGGGAGACCCTGCGTCTTTCCCAGAACACGTATCCAGTCCCCAGCTGGCTGTCCCTAATCCGGCTGCAGAGGAAGCCGCTCTCCAAGGCGGCCAGAGCTGGTGGGAAAGGACATGGAATGTGCCGGAACCAGCCACCCCATCCATCACTGTCCCTGTCTGCCTGTGGTTCCCAGCCCGGCCGGCCTGGCTGAGAATTGGCCGCAGCCCAGAGCTCCCAGCCCTGGGGTTCTAGAACCTTCTTCCCGCCTCCAGTCTGCAAAGCTGCCGGAAATGACAAGCCCCTGCTCTGATCATTCGGGGTCTGATTTCCACTGGTACCTCAAATGACCCTTACAAAGGCCGTGGGAAAGTAGTGGGGAGGTCACCCGCCTCAGGCCCTTTGCACAGGGAGGGGTGGGCGCTGACAGTAGGTCCCAAAGCCGTAGCAATAAATCCAGGACTGTGAGCTGGGCCTGACCCCAGGCACCTCACCAGATTCAGCTCAGCTCAGCCCATTACAAGCCTAAGACACGGGCAGAGGAAGAAACCTGGGCACAAACCCAGGCCGTCTGATCCCAGGAGCCACTCTCTCCATGGGGTCTTGGGGTGCCAGGGTCCTGGTCCAGGGTCCGCTGCCTGGGATGGACACAGCCCTACCCCAGACCCCTCTCCCGGGGCTGCCAGCGGGCGGGGTCCGGAGTGCAGAGTCGGGGTCCTGCCCTCCTCTGTAAAGGACAGAACACGGGGTGGGGTGAGGAGTCTGGGCCCCACGTTAACCCCCAGCCTCACGTCCACACCTGAGTGTGGGGTGGGGCGTGAGTGCGAAGGGAGCACAGCGACCCCCGCGGCTCTGCTGAGGCCGAGAGGAGACCACATCCCCGACGGGGCCTGACTGCGTTCCTGGCCATCATCCTTACAGGAGCGCAAGGAAGACAAAGCCCGCCTCGAGGTCGCCCGGCCAAGGCCAGCCTCTCCGTGTGCCCCACACCCAGTGACACAGACGGGGAGCCGTCTTCCCTGTCCCCCAAGAGGAGAGGGTTCCATGCGGTGACCGAGGGAGAGCCGGGAGCCAGGCCGTCTCTGAGTTCCCAGCTCTGCCCTTGGCCGGGCAGCAGGCCCAAATTCTAAAAGCCCAGCCAAGGTAAACCCATGCACTTGGCTTTCTCAGGAACCAGAGGAGCAAGCTGGCCCCTCTAAGACATATTTCCCAAGACTGCCCCTCAGCCAGGCCCCCGAGGGTGCTCACGGGGTCCCTTGTGCCTGGCCTGTCCCTTCTCTGCCTTCGTCTCGCACTCTCTGCTCATCCAGGCTGCTCAGCTACTCCTACCTCAGGGCCTTTGCACGGGCCATTCCCTCTGCTGGGGAGTCTTTCCCCAAATTCCTTTATGGCCTGCTCACATCCTTTGTGCTTCTGCCCCAAGGTGACCTTCTCTCAGTACGACTAACCGAGTGCTTACAACAGTGCTGGGCACACAGTAGGTGCTCAATAAATACTTGTTGAATCGCAAGCAGGACAATCCAGGGAGGCCACAGTTCACGGACAGCGGCCTTCCTAGCATCACGGGATCCCTTCTAGCTGATGTGAGTCCCGACCCTCTACCTCGCCTGCCCAGGGGGCTTGGCCAGAGATCGGGGTGGGGCGTGGGGAGGGGACCTCTGCCCTAGCTGGCTGCTGTCAGCTCTCCCTGCTCTGCCCACCTGCCCCGCAGGGAGAGCCCATGGGGGCCTCGGGGGTGGGGGGCACGCAGCACCCTGCTCGGGCCAGGTAACTCCAGGGGAAAGAGCCGCGATGGCCCCGCAGACCTCCTGGCCCCCCTTGGGCAGCCCCAGCCCGGAGCAGGGGTGGATCTGCCTGTTGGGAGCCTGCCCTCCACCCAGGCCCCACCTGGGCTTCCCGGGTCCTGAAGGGGCGGTGATCCCGCCCTCCTCCCCCCTCAACCCTCGAGGGAGGCTATCGCCCGCTGGACCCGCAAGGACACTGAGGCCCAGACGCCCCACGCAGGGGAGGCGCCCCACAGGGACCCAGGGTCCAAGCCAACATGGCTCCCGACCTCCTCCTCCATCGGGTCCAAACCGCAGTGTGGCCTGCAGGACGACCCACGACCCTCCCCAAGCCGTCTGCCCAGCCTCGGGCCCTCGGTACCACCTCCTTCCCAGGCACGGCCTCCGGGGGGCAAAGCCCTGGCTCAGCCGGGCAGCGCTACCACTGAAAGACGAGGACAGCGAGGGTGGGCAGGCCCAGGGCTTCGTCCGTCTGTCCGAGACCACAGCTCAGCAGGGCGGTGGCGCTCCGCCCCCACCCCCGCCCTGCTGTCCCAACAGCTCCCCACGCAGCGGCTGAAGCCCCTTCTCATCACAAACCACCAACCCCTACGGGTCCAACACCAAACTCCTGCGGGTAAACCGCCGCGATGTGTCGGAATGGAGACCAGGCGGAGCGGCCCCCCGGCTTCTCCCGGGCACCCCTCGCGGGCAGGCCCCGCTGGGTGGCACCCTGGACTCCCGGCCAGCAGCGCACGGAGCACGGGACGCTGGGTTGGGGACGGACGCCAGGCCTGCGGTCTCCGAGGGGGCAGCTCTGTGAGGGCCCGAGCAGCGGCCGTGGGCTTGGAGAGCCGCCCTCCCGAGGGCTCAGCGCTGCCGGGGTCTCCACGTCTGCGGGAGAGGGGCTCGAGGGAGAGCCAGGTGGGGGCAGGGGCCGCGGGGAGAGGGGGCGGAGCCTCCCACAGCAGTCCCGTGTGTGATGGGGGGGGTGCCCACCGTGGGCACAGAGACCCCCTGGGGGGCCGCCGGGCTCGGTGCGGGGCCCAGACGGCGGGAGCCCCTAGACCTCTGCAGACGCGGTCCTGCCCCCACAGCGCTCCCCGGCCTTGGCCTGGCGAGCCTCCCTCCTGGCCCCGGTCCCCTCAGCGGCCGTAAGCGCTGGACGCTCTCCAGGGGTCACCGCTGGGACCCCCCGCGGCGGGCTCTGCCCTCCCCCGTCACAGGTGCGGACACCGAGGCCCTGATCAGAGAAGTCTCTGACGTTCCAGCCGGGAGATGGAGACGGGCCTGGAGGAGCCACCGCGGGCTTGCCGCTTTGGGAAGGCCCCCTGGGTTCCTCAGCCCAGGCCACCCCCGCCCCGGAAACGGGAGTTACAGGCCCCATTTTACCAACGGGTAAACCGAGGCTCAGAGACGTGCTGGGGTCGTCTTCTCGAGTTTGGCTGAGCTGGGTGGGAACCCCGGTTTCCAGCACCCGGCCTGGCTTTGTCGCCGTGGTGACCTATGACCTTTGCCACTGGCCCACCAGCCCTGGGGGGGTCACGGGGCCCCGGGAACAGGCATTTTGGGGGGGCTCAGCGCCGAGCAACCAGAAGGGTGGAGGCAGGCAGACGCGGGGCCACTGGGCAGGAGCCCAGGCACTCCGGGCTCGAGCACTCGCGGGGCCGGGGGGCTCACCCCGCCCAGTGAGGGGTAACAGTAGTCCCTGTTTTTGTACGAGGGCTTCTTCATCGGGCGGCGCCCCGTGATAGGAAGCAGATGTGGGAAGTGCCTGGGACTCATCAGGGCTGAACGTCCCACGTCTCGTTGCTGGGGGTCAGAGACAAGCCTCCCACCTGACCCTGGCCTCGCTCAGCCTCCTGGTCAGACCCGCCGTCTGGACGCGGAGGGTCGCCCGCTGTCCTGGGCTTGTCCGGAAGGCAGGCAGCCCCCAGCCCCATCTCCGCTCAGCCCGGCGTTCCCCCCACCGCCCATCGCTGCTCACAGACCTTCTAAAATACGTCTCTTCCAGGGGCTTCATGCCTGACTTTTCCTGTTGGTCCCACGCGGGCCCACGGGAGGCCCCAGGACGTTTGCCCCCCCGTCGGGGAGGCCTCTGAGGGAACAAGAGGCAAGGAAGCAAGCGGCATCCTGCGAACGCTGGACGCGCATGGGGCCCAGAGGAGGCCCTGCCGCGGGGTCCGGGGAAGGGCTGTCCGCACGCCATCCATCCGCATGCCATCCTCACTCCCTTTTGCCAGAGCTGCCCCTGTGCCCGGCTCGGAGCCCCCTGTCACCCAGCTCCTCCTGAAAAGGCCAGGTGTCGTTGGAGCTCCAAGGGACAGTGGGGAAACCGAGGCACAGAGTGCCGACGTCCCCTGCCCTGGGTCACACAGCCGCGACACAGCAGATGGGTCCAGCTGGAAGGCACTGACGTCCCCAGCTGGCGGCAGATGGAGCTCGTTCCTCCGCGTGGACGTGCGCAGAGCCCACCCACGGGGCTGACGGCGCGCCTCTGTCCAAGAGTGAGGGGGTCCGTGGGAGAGTGTTGCGGCACTGCAGCCCCGGGAGCACAGGGGGCACACTGTGTACCGGCTGGGCTGCTGCCAGCCCCTCAGCAGTGAGAGGGAGCCGGTCGGCCTGGGGGGAAGGTCCCTTCTATCTCCAGGATAAACACAACGGGGCCACATGCATCGCTCACGAAGGCCCCTCCAGCCCCCACAGCCCAGGCGTCCCTTCCAGGCCGGGCCCACTCACCCCTTCGCACGTGGCTACGAGGCCTCAGGCTGAGACCTCATCCAGGACACAGCGGGCCTGCTAGTGTCCTCCCAGCATCTCTGGAAAAGCGGGCACTTCTACACTCGACAGACGAACCCGGGCTCATCAAGACCTGGGAAGATGGGGCACTACTGTCCCCTTGTTCCAGGCCCCGATGGGTGGCAGACAGGTAGAGGCTCCCCCCGTGCCTCCCCAGCTTGGGCTCCTTCCTGTCCAGCACACCCGTCCCGCCGCAGGGCCTTTGCACCTGCTGGAACACTACCCCAGATCTTCACAGGGCTGTCTGCTTCTCATCACTCAGGTTTGCTTCAGATGTCCCTCCTCAGGGAAGCGTCCCCGACATCCAAGCCAGAGCTGCCCCGCCCTGCACGTCTCTGTCACCCGACTTCCTGTTGCGTGGGGCACTGGCACGCTCCTGTGTTGGTCTCTCTGTGCCCTGCTAAGCCCCAGAGGGAGCCCAGACCAGTGCCAGGCACTTGGGAGCCAGTGTCCCCAGCTGCCCCCCTGCCGCCCTGGGTCCCAGCCTCTCCACGTGTGCAAGTCAGCTCCCTGTGGCACGGCGGCACCTGGGCAGAGCTTGGTGGGGACGTGCCCCTGCCACGTGGCTCCGGTAAGCAGCTCCCTGTGTGAACGGTGGGAAGTGTCCAGGGACCGGGGGCTCTTTGGAACCCGCCCCTCTCCACGAGCGTGGCTCTGGTACTGGGGACCCCCTCCACCTGTGAGGCGGACGCATCACACAAGGGCTCCAGTTCCTCACCCTCCCTGACCCGTGCCCGTCGACCGTGTGGGCGACCGTGCGACCGTGGCTGCTCGACGTTGAGTGGACACCCCTGCCCTGCGTCCAGGCCGGCCCGGGGCCTTGCTCTGGGTGCAGGGGAAGGGATGTCGGCCAAGTCTCAGCCTGGACACGAGAGGTGTCGGCTTCCCTGCCCTCCTGTCCGGCCAGCCTGCCGGAGGGTTCCCGTGGGGCACAGTGGGCCCCGCCGGGTCTGCAGTCACGCCAGGGGCCCAGCCGTGGTCAGCAGAACTGCCGCCCGCAGACCCAAGGGCAGGCCTAGCGGGACCACAACTGTGAGACCTGTGAGTCAAACAATGGCCGATACCTTGGCAACTAAATTTCAGGGTGGCTTGTTACGCAGAAATAGCTAACTGATACATTTGGGTGTTTAGAGCCATGACACACGGGGGCTGGAAGGGACCCGCCCATCAGATGGCACAGACGGCAGATGCTAGCTGGCTCTGAGCCTCCCACCTCTCTGTTCCTCGCTCCTCCCGCGGCGGCGTCTCAGGGAACGTGTCCTCGGGAGACCGTCGGGGACGCGCGCACACAGGTACCGGTGAGCGTGTATCCCGGTGTCGCTGGTGAGGGTGACAACGCGGTGGCCCCAGTGCGCGGTCCGTTCAGGAAACCCTCCGGTCGATGCGATGTGATGCGGCCTAAATCGTGCCGCAGGTTCGTTAGCTTCAGAAACCCGCGTCACACACCCGTCTACTTCACTGCGCGGCGCAGACACGGGTCCAGCGGCCGCCTCGTCAAAGGCCCAACCGGGAAGCCGTGAAGACACCCGTCGGGAGGGGCTGTGGTGCAGAACAGAGGGAGGGAACAACCCCCGATGGCCACGGGCACTGACGCCCCTCGCGGTGGCAGCCCCAACACCCGCCCCACACCCACGGGCCAGGCAACGCCGTTCACACGACGCTCGGAAACAGGCCAAGGGGCGTTAGACTCTTACCGCGGGAGTCAGGTCGCCGGCCCTGCTGATGGAGAGACCGACGGGGCCCGGGGCTGGGGGCAGGCCAGGCAACATTCGTGACCGGGCACCCTTTGGGAGTTTGAGCCGTGGCCTTGCATGTGTGGTACTCAAACGCCCCCTAACTTGCAAAAACGAGCCCGTGGAACACACTCTGACCATATGCACAGTGACCCATCACCTGGAGAGGGGACAAGCGTGCGCAACGCTGTCTCGTAAACAAACTCGCGCAGAGAAATGACCGGCCACGGGCGCGACCACGGCCCCCGGGAGGAAGCTCTCTGCCTCTGTTTCCCAGAAGAGCCTGGGATCTCGGTCGGGCCCCACGGCCCAGAGCTCCGACCAAGCGCAGAAGCCCCAAACAAGCGGGACAGGCGAGACCTCGGCCCCGAGCCGTGCGGATGTCTCTGCATCCCAGCCTTTCCGGCATCCCCGTGTAAGCGAAAGGTAAAAGGCAGGGGAGGGTGGGGAGCTCCAGGCTGCTGGAATGAAACCCTCCATGCTCTCCGGAGGGCTGCGAACACGATCCAGATGCCAGGGGCTGGCGCGCAAAGGGAGCACATTCCTCGTCCAGCTGCTGGGGCTGCGCCGCCAAGAGCTGCTCCCTCAGAGCTGCGGGGGAGGGGTGGGGGAGGAAGGGGTACCCTCCTCGCCCAGCACTGGTCCCAGAGCGCTGGGAGTCCCCTCCCATCCCTCCACGCAGGACTGCCACCAGGGGGACCTGCCACCACTGTGTCCTGGGACCCCGGCCTGAGAGAGACTGCGCTGTGACAGTGACTGTGGGGGACGTGGGGGCGTGGCTGCCGGCGCGGATGGGTGTGTAGGGGGAGGAAGGTGAGCGGGGGTGGGTGGACGGACAGGTGGATGGATGGGCGGACGGACAGGTAGACGGGTGGGTGGGTCCGTGGGCAGAGGAACGGTGCTGTGACTTCAGCGTGATGGACACAATCCCTTCCCAGGACACCCACGGACAGCAGGGTGGTCACATGCACAGGACAGGAAAGAGCCCAGCTCCGAGGCTGGACAGGGGAGTTCGGCTCAGGGCCTCATCCCTCGGGTGGCCTTCGAGGCCCCTCACCCTCCGAGCCTGGGCCTCCTCATCTGTGCCCTGGGGCCAACGCTGTTCTGACAACCAAGCGAGCGCCCATTCCCTGAGCACCCTCCGCTGCTCCCCTCACACACACGCGCCTGGCTCGGCCAGCATGGGGAGGGGGCCGGGGACCCCA
This sequence comes from Procyon lotor, assembly GCA_028646535.1. Taxonomy (NCBI): domain Eukaryota; kingdom Metazoa; phylum Chordata; class Mammalia; order Carnivora; family Procyonidae; genus Procyon; species Procyon lotor. The sequence continues at coordinate 739,670 of CM053620.1, forward strand.
GGGGACCCCGCCTGGCCTGGCGGGGGGGAACATCAGCAAAGGCCCCCGGGGGTAAAGGCCACGTGCACTAAGCTGTGGACAGAAGCGTCTCCCGGGAGGAGCTCGGCACACGCGGCCTGTGAGGTGTGACCCCGAGAGAGGTTGCAAAAACCCCCCTGAAAATGATAAAGGCGATCTCATATATATTCAGAGGATCCCTAAAAGGAATCAGAAGGTGGTCTTGGGAGAGAAGGGGGCAAGCTTCCTTCTGCCTGCACCGCCCCGTGTCCGCCACCAGCCCTCCAAGCCGTGCCCTGGATCTGTTTTTAAAGCCCCACGAGCAGCAGCCCCGGCCGTCTGGCCGCGCAGGAGACGTGCTGGGGGCACACGGATAGTCACGGACCGGCGCGCCGGCGGCCACCGCCTGCCACAGACTGCTCAGCTCAGGACAGCGACGGATGAGATCCAGGGAGCCAGCGGTCCGTGGACGTCGGGAGCCAGGCTGCCCCGGGGGGTCAGGCGGGCAGGGCCACAGATGGCCCTGGGCACATGGCGGGCTGGGGCGTCTCGTGTCAGAGAAGCTTCTAGGGAGACGTGACGTTGCAGCCGGAGCCTGATGGCCGTGGGGTCTGCCCACTTGGAGGAGGGCCCCGGGCACGAGGGGGAAGCCCGGCAGCCGGACGGAGGGCCAGCGAGCCCGGCGACGCGCCCGTGTCCACGCGGGGAGTGCACGGGAAGGCGGTCCGTGCAGGGTCTGGAAAACCTCGCCCAGCGGTGACGGCTCTGCCCTCAGGGACGCGGCACAGGAGGCTTGACCATCCCCCAAGTGTTTTCACTGTTTAAAAACGAGCAAATTGGCTGCACATCACCTTGAATTCGCCGGAGAAAAGCTGCCAAAATCTAAATAATGCTGCCCGCGTGAACGCTAAATAGTAACGAGGGTCGGGTGCCGCCCCCTGAGCCGCACATAGCAGCCGCCCTCGTCTACACGTGACCCGCGCGGAGCCGCTTCGCCTGTCGCTGCCCACGAGAGGCAGAAATGCACACCAGCCTGAGGCCCCGGGACACGGCGGCCTCTCGAGCCTCCCGGTCACCCCAGGGGTGCAGAGCCCGTGCCCTGCCGACAGCACCCTGGGGCCCTGGGGGACGCTGCACAAGCCGACGCCGAAACAGGAGGGGCCGCACCGGGGAGGCCTCGGGCCGGCCGTGCTGCGGGGGCTCTGAGGCGCCCCCACGGGCGCGAGGACGGCCTGCCCACAGGTGCGCCCCAGCTGCGACGAGCCCGTCCCCAGGCCTTGCCTTGACGCACATGCGGGTCCAGGACGGGGGAAGGGGCAGACCCCCACCCCCGGGGGACAAGGAAAGACCCACGGGGGTCTGGGGGCTGCTGGCCGCGTCCCCTCCCCCTCCGGAGGAGCTCCTGGGAAGGCAGGAGGGCAGCCCGACGCGTCACAGCTCCCGGCACCTGGGCCCTCACTGCCTGCACTGCCCGGATGCTCGGAGAGGAGCAGGTGCTGACCCCAGGTCACACAGCACCAGACCGGGGCTGCAGTCCCCTGCTCACCTCCTCCGAGATCCAGGGCCGTGGCTGACTTTGTGCCTTAGCCCCCGGCATGCGGGAGAGGCCTGGAGGCAGGGTGGCCTCACAGCACATCCAGGCCGGAGGGAAGCCAGCCTGTGTCGGGCGCCTGCCGGTCGCGCCCTGGGGCACCCGGAGCTGGAGCTCTGGGACACTGTCTTCCTGGGCCGCTCCCTGGTGGACTCGGGAACATTCCATCTTCTCGCCCCCGAAACCGTCAAAATGCCCGACATTCCAGGTGTGCGTCGCCCAGAAGGCACAGCCCCGACTCCTGCCGTGGCCTTGGTGCTTCCCACGTCGGGTTCTCAGGGCCAAGACCTGCCCGGGCTCGCGCGCGTCTCCGGCCAGGCTTCCCCACCTGCCGCGCCGTCTGCGCCTCTTCCAGAGAGGTCCGCCCGGGGCGGGCCTGCGCGGGGGCCAGAGGGGCTGACATCGGGAGGGGCCAACACGGCCGCCACAGGCCACACTGGGGACGCCCAGCTTTTCTCCGTGGGGCCGCGGGCCTCGTCTCTGAGACGACCAGGAGGCTGTGCTCGGGCCGCAGGGCTTGGCCCCTCCCGTGGGCACCTGCACCCCGGGGGAAACCCACTCTTCCTCGGAGAGTTAACGGGGTCCAAGCAGAAATGAGCGCCTATGCAGTTCGCCACAGCCGCCAGGCATACAGTAGGTGCCAACTTAGGAGCGACCTAGAAGAGGCAACTCCCTGGACCCTCGCTCCTGGGGGCTCTCCCCGCGCACTGGCTCCTCTGACCTGGCCTCGGCCCTGGGAGGAGGAGGGCGGGGTGCGCACCCCCCTTTCTTCGCTGAGAGCGCCTGTGGCCGTGGAAGGTTCTAGAACCGGCGCGTCGTGGGCACCACAAGCAAGTCGGCCGCGTGACGCAGAACCAGTCCCGGACTCCCGCTTTGTGTTTCTGAACGTGGCGCACGGTGCCCACGTCGGAGGCCCCGCCCCACCCCCCACGGCTCGGCCACGGGAACCGGAAACCGCAGGTGCAAGGGAGGCCCTGCCCTCCCCACCCAGCGGGGAGCCACGGCGGCCCATGGACCCCCCCCCCGCTTGCCGGGCGGGGTCCCTGCACCCCGGAGCCACCCAGGGAGGCGCCACCAGGGGCCGGTGTCCCCACGACCCAGGAACAAGACCTCCTTTCTGTGAATTTAGAGAACAGACTCCCGTGGAAGCCCACCCCTTACACAGATGTTTCCTCCCGGCGGGAGCCTCCTGTGCGCCCACCGGCCTCCCCCGAGGGGGCCGCTCGCTCTCACACCTCACACCCAGGCACCGGGGAGAACGAGTCATTGCAATTCTGTTTAGGAAGGGGGAGGAAAATATTTCTAAAAATGTGTTTTACAAGCCTGGCTTTGCCATTGTTTATGTAAACAGGTAAATTGTTTCCTGCCTCAATTAAAAACATCTGCCACATAAATGAATACCAATTAACTCATCCTGTTTTTAATTACTCTGTTAATTACACGCAGGCAGCAGAAAGGACGGCTGGGAGCAGGGGAAGCCGCGTGCGGTCCCTCCCCCAGCTTGGCACGGCGCCGGCGAGCGACTGGCTCCTGGCGGAGGAGGGCGGCGGGGGGCGGTGGCTCGGCGCCAGCCGGGATTCCCCGATCCGGCCTGTAGAGTGGGCGCCGCCTCCCAGGGCCCCCCGGCTGTGGGCAGGGAAGGCGCAGCCCCCTCCTGCTAGCCCTCTGTCCCTGGCACCCTGCTGCCCACAGCCCCTCGACTCTGCCTCGTCGCCAGAGAGGAAGAAGGGGTTTTCAGGGCGCCCCTCCCTTCTTGGCCCCACTGGGCTGGGGAGGGAGGCGGCCAGAGAGATGGAGGCCTGGACTCCCCCCCCCCCC
>CM053620.1:743575-763305 GCA_028646535.1 Procyon lotor
CCCCAGCTGCAGGCAGACTGGCCCTCGGCCCTGCAGACTCCCGATGTGGGAGCCCTGGAGGCCCAGCCCCCTGCCCGGGCTCCTGCGGTCATTCCGAGGGGACGGTTCCCGTCCTGCAGTTTAGAAGCCGGGCCATGGAGAGAAGCCAGGTGCCTCGCGGTGCCCTGCTGTCCCCCACACGGGCCCCCCCGTTCCCGCCCCCACGACTTAAGCCTGGGCTCCCGGTGGGGAGTCCCTGTCGTGCCAGGCAGGCCTGCGGTCCCCCGGCTCTCCCTGGCTCAGGGCCTTGGTCCCCTGCTGGTGAAGGTGGCCTTCTGCGAGCAGCCCCGAGCCCCAGCCACATTCTGTGACCGTGGGGCTCCCAGGGCCTCCTGGCGGCAAGCAGTAGGGCTGCTTGGGGCTTGCCGCCTGACCCGCTCCCTGCATCTCTCCCTGCAGGCAGCCCCTGGGAGATCCTCTCCCGGCACGTGGGGGTCACGAGGTGAGCTCGCTGGATCCCGTGGGGTCCCCCCATCCTCTCCTCCCCTGCCCGGCCCCCACCCTCCCCAACCCACGCGCGGGCTCTCCCTGCCCTCCCCAGGCTGGACCTGAAGGACGTCCCCAATGCCGTCCGGCTGGTGGCCCCTGACCTCGGTGTCCTGGTGGTCTCCTCCGTGTGCCTCGGCCTCTGTGGGCGCCTCGCCCGGGAAGCCCAGCGGAGCCAGCGCGCCCAGGAGCTGGTGAGGGCTGGAGGCGGGCGGGGCGTGTGTGCCGGAGGGGGGTGTTCCCAGGCTCTGTCCGTCCGAGGACAAGCTCACTTTTTCTTGACACACACGCAGTCTTCTCGTTGGAGGAGCAGTGCATGCTCGTTAGGAAGGGACGAGGCGTCAGAGGTGGGAGGGGCGGTGTGTCCCTCCCAGGTGCGGGGCCGAGCGGTGCCACCTGTGTGCCTTTCAGACCTGGTCCTAGCGGGGCTCCATCTTGGGAGGACTTGGGGGGCCCCAAGTCGTGTCTGTGGCTTCAGAAGCTGTTCCGGGGTGGGGGTGGCCTCCTTCTAGGCCACAGGGAAGGAGGGATTCATCCCTGCAAGGAGTGACCTGCTGTCAGGGAGCCCCCTCCGGTTGGGGGCGACTCAGGCTGCCCCTGCCTGCTGTCCTGCCTGTCCCTGTCCCCAGCCCACCGGGCAAGGCCGGCACCCTGCTTTCAGAGGGGAAGCGGGCATGTGGAGCTCAGGTTGCCGTCCCGCGCACTCGTGGGGCTTGGGACACCCTGCTGCCGGCCCTCGGGGCGCCCTCCCACGGCAGCCCCCTGTCCTCTCCCGCGGGCGGGCGTGCACCCCGTGAGCCAGGGCTGCCTCTGGTTTCCTTGTCGGCGGGACCAGGGCTTCCTGCAACAGCTCTGCAGCGAAGGGGCCGGACTCGATCCCGAGACCTGGGCCAGGACAGGAAGGGGCCAGACGCCGCACGCTGCCCATCGGCCTCGTGGCCCAGGGCTGCACCCTGGTCTGCCCCGTGACTGGGACCGGTCACCTCGTCTCGGTGTCCTCAGTGGCTACTGAGAGCCTGCGCCGTCTTGCTGACCCGGGGTGCTTGTGTAGGTGACCTCGGGGCGAGGTGGGGGGACCCTCCACAGGAGCGCACGTGTGACGCCCCCACGGGACGGTGTGTGCAGTTGTGCACACGTGCCCGGACTCACATCCCACGCAGACAGGCACGCTCTCGGTTGGTTGGGGGTCCGGCGGGGGCGCAGGGAGGGAAGGAGAGGGGAAGCTCCCGCCAAGGCCCCCATGGCAGCCTGAGGGACCCGGGGGTCGGGACTGGGGGGCGGGCGCCCCGCCCAGCAGCCACCCCCGCCCTCCCCACAAACACGGACTTTCCATGGGCGCTCCTGCGCTCCCAGGGCCTCGGAGCTGTGGGCGGGGGTGAGCTCGGGCCTGGCTGCTGCCCTGCCCCCTCTCCCTGGGGCCTCCCCCTGCTCCCTGCTCTGTGAGGGCAGGACCCCTCTGGTCCCCACCCCCGGGACAGAGGGGAAACAGAGGTCAGGGGCCTTGCCCAAGGCCGCTCAGCTAGGAGGCGCGAGCTGGGACGGGGGCAGGTGGCCTGGTCCTGTGAGCTTGGGCTGGATGCCCAGTGCCGTCCTCTGGGAAAGGCTCGGGCGCGGCGCCCCTTTCGCAGGTGGGAATGCGGGGGGCGGGGCTGGGCTCCTGGGAGACAGCTTCGTTCTGACCCCCGGGAGGCCTGGCAGCCGCCCGCCCCTCGTTGCCCAGGAACCCCACAGGCAGCAGAAAGGGAGCAGGGTCACACTGAGTGGCCTTGGGGTCTCTTCCAGTCCCCCCCAGCCCCTGTTCCTCTGTGTGAGAAAAAGTGCCGTTCCAGCCCTGGGACCGAGGGGCGGGGACGGGACAGCGCTCCGTAAACCAGGCAGTGTCAGGCCACCATGTGTGCACATGGCCTTCTTCCTAGAAGTCCCCACTCGGGGCCTCAGGAGCCAGGGTTTCGGGGATGCGTGCAGGAATCTGGGGGCCCCAGACATGAGGCGAAGATAAAGAGGCCCTTGTGGGGTTCTGGGACAGTCTGAGGCCTGCTTGCAGGGTACAGTGGTCTCGTTTGCCAGGTCTGGCAGGAGCGGGTCTTGGGGTTGGGGCGGGCGGCCTCTGGGAAGGTCTGTCTCTGTTGGGCAGACCTCTGGGTACAGGGCGCAGCACGGTCCACACCCAGCCAGCAGCCTGCCCCCCCGCAGCAGCCTCGGTGCCATGACCCTGACTTCTCCTCGTGACCTTGGCAGGACGATGATGACAGGGAAGTGGACAGTGGCTCCCCAGTGGGGCCTCGGGGAGCCCCTGCGCCGGCCCCCACGCGGAGGTCACGGCTGGCCACCCGGTTCCAGATCACAGCGCACTGGCTCCTGGTGGCCGCGGGGCGGACCCTGGCCATCGTGCTGCTCGCGTTAGCAGGTACCCGCGGGGTCAGGGGCAGGGACCCCAGCAGCAACGGCCACGTGGGCAGGGTCTCAGCAACCCACCGAGCTCCCGCCTGGCCACAGAGCCGGTGCTCCCGTTCCCGTGGCCTGGCCGGGCGTGACCCCACTGCCTCTGCCCGTAGGCATCGCCCACCCCTCCGCCTTCTCCAGCGTCTACTTCCTCATCTTCCTGGCCACCTGCACCTGGTGGGCCTGCCATTTTCCCATCAGCCCCCTGGGCTTCAGCACACTCTGCGTCGTGGTGGGCTGCTTCGGCGCCGGCCACCTCGTCTGCATTTACTGCTACCAGACGCACTTCGCCCAGGCCGTGCTCCCACCTGCCAACATCTGGGCCAGGTGAGGCTCCCCTGCGCCGGCCCTGTCCGTCCCGCCCGGGCTGCCCGGTCCCCGGGTCCTCCTCGGCCAGTGCTCAGTGGCTCGCCTCCTCGGGCAGGGTGTTCGGGCTCAAGGCCTTCGTGGCCCACAGCAACTGCTCCAGCCCCAACGCGCTGGTCCTCGATACAAGCCACGACTGGCCCGTCTACGTGAGCCCCGGCGTCCTGCTGCTGCTCTACTACACCGTGACCTCCCTCCTCAAGCTGCGCACACGCCCGCCCGTGCCCCAGGTGAGCCCCCCGGGGCCGGTGCCCTCTGACGGCCGCCCGAACCCCCACTGGGGGTGGGAGCTTAGCTCCAGCTTCTCTTCGCAGAGGAAGGAGGCGGCCGGGAGTGACGAGGAGCAGGAGGTGGAGCTGACCCAGGTGGACCAGTGGCCCCAGGGCCGGGCCGGGGCTGCAGCCACCAAGGAGGAGGGGGCTGCCCAGGTGAGGAGCCCATCACCGGGGCCGAGCTGCGGCACCGGGGCCTGCCTGCCCGAGGGCCTGGCTCACGGGGTCTCCACTTTTCTCTGCAGCGCATGCTGCCCCCAACCGCGGGCTCGGACTGGGACACCGACGGCTGCACCGTGCATGACCTGACCGGCCACAGCCCGGTCCGCCAGCGCCCCGGTGAGTGCGTGCCGTATGGCCGGGTTGCCCAGGATCTCGGCCTTGCAGGCGCACTGGTGCTGCCCCCTGGCGGTCAGGGGTGGTCTTGCTCTGCTGACCTCCAGCTATGAGGTCTGGGGCCTTCCTAGGGCCCAGGCATGGGGTCCAGGTCTCGCACCCCCTCCCCACCTGCTGCCTCTTGGGCTGGCTCCAGGGACGCCGGCTGCCACCTGTCTTCAGGGGAGCTGTGTGTCCACAGCAGCCCATGGGGAGGGCAAGGTATTTTTCTGGGTTCTTCTCTCTTTCTCTTGAGGCCACGCGCCCCATTTTGCACGAAGCAGGAGATGGAGCTGCTGGTGCCCAGGGGACTTGCCCGTGCACAGAGCTGGAAGGGGGTCGGGGCTGTCTTGTCCGACCTGTTCCTTCACCGTCTTGGAAACCAAGATGGTGAATGGGACCGGGACTTGCCAGGGAGCAGCGTCGGACAGGAGCCCGGCCCTTTGCCAGCCTTTTCTGCCCCTAGTGCCCCCTCCTCCCCGCTGGCCTCTGCGCTTGAGGGCACCGTTTGGGGTGGCCTGGGGCTCCCCCCTGTTGATGTTGGAGCTTCCCAGCTAGGGCCCGGCTCCCCGGTGACCTCTGTCCCCTCCCCTCTCAGTGCTCTCCCGGCTGGCGGAGCCTCGAGACACGTCTCCGCTGCATAGTCTGGGTCATCTCATCATGGACCAGAGCTACGTGTGTGCCCTCATCGCCATGATGGTAAGGAGCAGCCGGCCTGGGCAGCCACGGCAGGCCCACCTGCTGGTTCCCTTGGGACGTTCTGGGAGGTGGACGGTGCCCCTCACCTCACAGAGCCTGGTGCCTTGTGGCCTGAAATGGAGCTGTGCCCTGCTGGGCTACAAGCTGCACGGCGTACGTGCGTGTGTGTGTGTGTGTGTGCATGCATGTGTGCGCGTGTGGCGTGTGTACACACACAATGTGTGGACGTGGAACAGGTGGATGCCCACGTGAGCGCACGTCCAGTGCCACCGGGCTCCAGGCCAAGGAGGCACATTGGCCTCCCTCTGACGGGGCAGAGCTGGGGGGGGTGCGGCGCAGGGCCGGGGGAGCCGTGCAGCCCCGCCCACCAGCCCTGGCCGGCCAGGTGTGGAGCATCACCTACCACAGCTGGCTGACCTTCGTGCTGCTGCTCTGGGCCTGCCTCATCTGGACCGTGCGCAGCCGCCACCAGCTGGCCATGCTCTGCTCGCCCTTCATCCTGCTGTACGGGCTGGCTCTGTGCAGCCTGCGCTACGTGTGGGCCATGGACCTGCAGCCCGAGCTGCCCACCGCCCTGGGCCCCGTCAGCCTGCGGCAGCTGGGGCTGGAACACACGCGCTACCCGTGCCTGGACCTCGGCGCCATGGTGAGAGTCCCCCCCACGTGCCCCTCCCGTGGTGAGTGTCCCTGATGGGGCCGTCGCCTCCCTCTCGGGCTCCCCCGTGGACATGTCACCCCTGGGAGGGTGGGCCCGTGTCTGCTGTCCCTGCGGGGTCCAGCCAGTCTGGAGCAGCAGGTGCATGGTGTTTGTTGGGTGAATGAGTGATGACCTCGTGTCCTTGGGGGCGCTGTCCCCTGTCCCTGACATGCCTACTGCCGTGTCCCGTGGCGCGGCTGTGTCTCTGTGGAGCTCCGCGTCCCAGTGCGGCCAGCGTGTGCAGAGCGCTACTGCCGCTGCCGGGCAGGTCGGGGGTCTGCAGGGTTCCATCCCCCGGGTGCCAGAGGGTCGGTCTGGGCCTGTAGGGGCGGGCGCCTGGCGCTGCCCCGCTGGCCTGCGCGTTCGTGGCGGGGGCCCTGGCTCGGCGCAGGTACCGCCTGCTCCCAGTGACACGGCCCCCCCCACCCCGCCCGCCCCGCCCCAGCTGCTGTACATGCTGACCTTCTGGCTCCTGCTACGCCAGTTTGTCAAGGAGAAGCTGCTGAGGAAGGCGAGGGTGCCCGCCGCTCTGACCGAGGTCACCGTGGCAGACACAGGTGGGGCCCGGGCTGTGGGGGGACAGCCCCCTCCCTCCGGCCGCCAAGCCATGCCCTGGCTGTCCCTTGGCTTGACCCGCAGAGCTGCCGCGGGCGCGGGCGCTGCTGCAAAGCCTGGGGGAGCTGGTCACTGGGCTGTACGCCACGTACTGGATCTACGTGTGCGCCGGCATGTTCGTCGTGGTCAGCTTCGCCGGCCGCCTGGTCGTCTACAAGATCGTGTACATGCTGCTCTTCCTGCTGTGCCTCACCGTCTTCCAGGTGCGGGCCGCGGGGGCGTGCGGGGCGCGGGGGGCGCGGGGCGGGCCGGGGGCGCCCGTCTCACGCCGCCCCCCGCCCCAGGTCTACTACAGCCTGTGGAGGAAGCTGCTCAAGGGGTTCTGGTGGCTGGTGGTGGCCTACACCATGCTGGTGCTCGTCGCCGTCTACACCTTCCAGTTCCAGGACTTCCCCGCGTACTGGCGCAACCTGACGGGCCTCACGGACGAGCAGTGCGGGGGCGTGGCGGCGGGCGGTGGGCGGGGCCCGGCCTCCGGGGGGGCGGGTCTGACCGGCGCCTCCCCTCCGCCCCGCCCGCCAGGCTGGGGGACCTGGGCCTGGAGCAGTTCAGCGTGTCGGAGCTCTTCTCCAGCATCCTGGTGCCCGGCTTCTTCCTGCTGGCCTGCATCCTGCAGCTGCACTACTTCCACCGGCCCTTCATGCGGCTCACCGACCTGGAGCGCGCGCCCCCGCCCGGCCGCCGCCTCTCGCGCTGGGCCCACAGGTGTGCGGCCCGCCTCGCTTCCGCAGCCCCGGGGGGCAGAGCGCGCCCCAGGCAACCGGCGCGGGGCGGGGGGCGGCCTGCACGGTGTCCCCGCCGTGGCACAGACAAGGGAAGGGAAGGGGGCCGGCGGGTCATGGGGACGGACGTCCACCTGGCCGCAAGCGGGGCCTTCTCCCCCAGCCCTCCCCACCCCCGGGGAAGGCCGGATCGGAGGGGCCTGTGGGGTGCGAAGTGATGCTTTGGGGCCCACCCTAGGCAGGATGCGGTCAGTGGGACCCCGCTGCTGCTGCAGGAGGAGGAGGCCGGGGAGGAGGGGCCCGTGAGCCCGGCTGGCCCCTGCCCGGTCACACAGGGCTCAGAAGGTGAGTCCCACGGGCAGGTCTGGGGTCCCGCTGCCCCGACCCCTGTGGGCCCCTCTCACTCACGGCCCGGCCCCTCGGCTGCAGCCAGCAAGTGGGGCCTGGTGGCAGAGCGGCTGCTGGACCTGGCCTCCGGCTTCTCGGACGTCCTCAGCCGCGTGCAGGTGCTGCTGCGCCGCCTGCTGGAGCTGCACATCTTCAAGCTGGTGGCCCTGTACACCGTGTGGGTGGCCCTGAAGGAGGTGAGGACGGGCCCCCCCAGGGCGGCAGGTGAGGGCCCCCCCAGAGGTGCGGCTGCACCCACCCCAGCTTGCCCACCGCCTCCCAGGTGTCGGTGCTGAACCTGCTGCTGGTGGTGCTCTGGGCCTTTGCCCTGCCCTACCCGCGCTTCCGGCCCATGGCGTCCTGCCTGTGCACCGTGTGGACCTGTGTCATCATCGTGTGCAAGATGCTCTACCAGCTCAAGGTCGTCAGCCCCCACGAGTACTCCAGCAACTGCTCCGAGGTACGGCCACGCCGCCTCGCCCCGCCTCCTGGGCCTCCAGGCTCCAGGGCCCAGCCCCTGAGTTCAGGCTGGGGGGGTGGGGGGGCGCTTCTTCCCCTCCGCTCCTCCTCCTCCCCTCTGCTGGCCCCTGCCTCGGGCCGCCTCCCCCCGCAGACACACTGTCCCCTTCCCCATTAAGGTTGGTCCCAGGCAGACGGCCCACGGGGTCCCTGGTGGGGGTCGCAGCAGGCTGGCCTGGAGCCGGCCGGAGTTGTGGCTGATGTCGGGGGGCGGGGGGGTGTCCCCGGGTCAATGTCTAGCTCACGGAGTGGGCAGCAGGCGCTGACTGTCCCCTCCCCCAGCCCCTCCTCAACAGCACCAACCTGCAGAAGACGGAGATCGGGCAGTCCCTGCTGTACCGAGGACCCATCGACCCTGCCAACTGGTTTGGGGTGCGGAAGGGCTTCCCCAACCTGGGCTACATCCAGGTGAGCCAGGGGCCACAGGGTCGTGGGGCCGGGGCGAGGGCGCTGGGTGGAGGGTGACCCCACCTCCCCCCGCCCCCCAGAACCACCTGCAGGTGCTGCTGCTGCTGGTGTTCGAGGCCATTGTCTACCGGCGCCAGGAGCACCACCGCCGGCAGCACCAGCTGGGCCCGCTGCCCGCCCAGGCCGTCTGCGCCGAAGGCACCCGCCAGCGGCTGGACCAGGACCTGCTCGGCTGCCTCAAGTACTTTATCAACTTCTTTTTCTACAAATTTGGGCTAGAGGTGAGGCCCGTCGTCAACCCTCACCCCTTCCCTGGGCAGGATGGGGGCCCCTGGCACCCTTGCTGGACGTCTGCAGCGTGCAGGCCCTCGAGGGCCACCTCGGGGTGGGGTGGGGAACGGGGGGAGGACCTCCCGGGGGGCTGGGCCTGGGCTTGCAGAGGGAGGGATGGGCGTCTGGGACCCTGTGGGACACCGGGTCGGGAGCCTCCACTGTGCTCGGAACCCCTGAGCTGTGGCTCGCCCCCGGCCCCTGGCGCCCTTGCCGGGTGGAGACGTGTGCCTCCAGCAGGATGGTGCTTGGAGCCCACCCGCCTGCCCAGTCTGCGCAGAGGTGGGGCCCAGAATGTCCCCCGACCCCGGCAGCTCACCACGCCCCCCCCGCCCCCCAGATCTGCTTCCTGATGGCCGTGAATGTGATTGGGCAGCGCATGAACTTCATGGTCATTCTGCACGGCTGCTGGCTGGTGGTCATCCTCACCCGCCGGCACCGCGCCGCCATCGCCCGCCTCTGGCCCAACTACTGCCTCTTCCTGGCGCTCTTCCTGCTCTACCAGTACCTGCTGTGTCTGGGCATCCCCCCGGCCCTGTGCATCGGTGAGCGGGCGGCGGCGCCGCGGGGGTGGTCCCCTTCGCGTCCTTTGGCGGCTGTTGCTTGTTTTTCCCCGGCGTTCTAGGGGGAACAATTGGAAGCAATCAGGAAAGTCGGAAGTAGTGTGTGAGGGCAGCCACGAGTCTGTGAGCCCCGCACCCGAGGGCGGGCGGGCGCCTGGGGCAGGGGCCAGCGCGGCCGTCTGTCCTGCACGGCCCCCGGGTCTGGCTCGCCCTGTGGGGGCACCCCGGTGGCGCTCTGCACCCAGCCGAGCTCTGCTCTGGGCGTTTCTGGGCCCGTGGGTTTGCCGGCTGCTCCCACTGTGGCCGGTGTGGTACGTGGCCCTACAGTGTCCTTGGCCCGGCCTGCACCTAGGGGACGGTCGTCGGTCGGGCCCTCCTGGGTCCCCAGCGCAGGGGCCCCTGCTCCCCGGGCCCTCGCTGACTGCTGGGCGGGCCACGGGCAGAACTGCTGGTGCGGACGCGTCCGTCAGCTGCTCCGTGGAAGGTGCCCGGCTTTCTCCCGGCTTCTGCTTCTCGTGCCTTCCACCGCCGCCGCGCTCCGTCCTCGGCTCTAAAGTCAGGCCCATCTCGGCTTCCCCTTGGGCCCGTGGGAGGGTCAGACGGGGCCGTTTGCACCCCACGTCCCTGTCCCACGCGGGGCTGAGGGACCGTGTCCGATGCGGCCTCGTCCAGCGTGTCGTAGAAACCAAGTGTGCAGCACGTCACCTTGCGTCTGGCTCATCAACCAGATGCACTTGGGACTCTCCGTGTCCTCGGGTCTGTCCCGCACCCGTCACGCGTGCTGTTTGAGCACCGCAGACGCGGGATCTCGGAGGACGTCGGCTGCCTCGGGCCGGGTGTTTTCTTCTCTGTGTCGGCTCAGCACCACAGTTTGCCAATTAGGACTTTGGAGGTTTTGGGGAGCCAGGGCTGTGATTTTGTGAGGCGTCTATCAGACCAGGTGACGATGCCCTTGAGGCGGGAACGCCGCGGCCGGGAGCTTTCCCACATGTGTGCGTCCTGGGTGCAGCTGCTTTGTCGTTGGCCCAGGAGCCCCTGGGCGCTGCCCCATGGAGCGGGCCCCCTCCTGCCCCTGCAGGCTGAAGTGGGGAAGTGAGATCTGGGCCCCAGGGGTGTTTGCTGCTTGGCGGGGGCCTTTCTTCAGGCCAGTTTGCCAAGTGGCTTGGGCGGGCTCTTCTCTTCCCTGTCCCTGGGGGTCTGTCATACACGGGCCGTCTGGGTGGCCCCGCAGGCTGTCCCCCATCCTGTGTCCCCAGCATCCAAGGCACTTTCTGGGGCCGACAACATAGTTAACATTCATCCTCCGGGTTCTGACACGTGCACAGCAGTTTGCCAAGGCATCCCTAACACCCAGAGCTTGGGGTCCTGGGGGCCCTCTGCAGCCTGCCCGCCCCCTGGCTGGGCAGCCATGGGTGTCCGTCCCCGATGTCCTGGAGCTGAGATGGGGCCGTCCCCGAGCGGAGGCCTGTGTTGGACGGACGGGGCTGTGTCCTCCCCGGCCTCTGGCAGGCAGGGGTGGCTGCCGGCGTGGGGTCTGGCTGCAGGCTCTCGCTTCTCCGGGACGTGTGCATACCTGTGGTCACTGACGTTCCTACCAGGGGTGGACCCGGAACCTGGTTTTTCTGTGTCCTCACCCGTGGTTGTGGGGACCGTGTTTTGTTTTGGCTGCTCCAGGGGCCGTGTCCCAAAGCCTCCTCTGGGGCCCTCCGTGCCGCACCCACCACCCAGCAGGCCTGCCGGCCTGTGACCCCCGGCCTGGGTGGGTCTCCGTGCCTTCCCCGGGGCCTGGGCCAGTGGACGCCTGAAGAAGGCACTGGAATCTCTGGCTGTGTGCTCGGAGCGAGGGGGGTTGTTTGCGAGACGGTGTGTGTGCACGAGAGCAGGGGCAGAAGTGAGGCCCTCACCTGCTCCCCGCACCTGCAGACTACCCGTGGCGCTGGAGCCAGGCCATCCCCATGAACTCGGCGCTCATCAAGTGGCTGTACCTGCCTGACTTCTTCAGAACCCCCAACTCCACCAACCTCATCAGTGAGTGTCCGTGGCTCAGCCCACGGGAGGGCACGGAGGGTCCGCACGGGGCCTCGAGTGGGGGCCCGCCTCTTCCAGCCAGGGGCACTGTGTCTAGGCCTCCCCGGCCAGCCGGCCCTGTGGGGCCCCATAGGGGCCATGTCCCACAACAGGGTCCCAGACCTCTGGGCACCCCTCATGAGACAGAGCCCCACGGCCCCACGTGCGCTCGGACGTGTGTGCCCCCGGGGGTGGGGGAGGGGTGGGGCGCCTGCTGCGGCCTCCGCGGCGTGGAGACAGGTGCCGGCACACGGGCATGTTCCCCATGTCCCTGCCCACGTGCGGACGCCGCAGCTCCCGGGCGAGCCCTCGCACACTTCTGCGCAGCTGTGCACTGCGCCCCGTGTGGCCAGCGGTCCCCCGTGTCCCCGCAGGTGACTTCCTGCTGCTGCTCTGCGCCTCCCAGCAATGGCAGGTCTTCTGTGCCGAGCGCACGGAGGAGTGGCAGCTCGCGGCCGGCGCCAACACTGACCACCTGGAGCTGCGGCCGGGCGAGTCCGGCGCCGTGCCCAACTTCCTCTACTGCAGGTGGGTCCCCATGCTGCCTGCCTGCGGCGCCCCCGCAGGGCTGGGGCTCCCGGGGCAACGAGGGGCACGTCCCGCGAGCGTCCTGGGTCCGGGGCTGCTGGGCGGGGGAGGGGCGGCCCGGCCCCGCAGTGACGCCCCGTCCGGCAGGTCCTACCTCGACATGCTGAAGGTGGCCGTCTTCCGCTACCTCTTCTGGCTGGTGCTGGTGGTGGTGTTCGTCACGGGGGCCACGCGCATCAGCATCTTCGGGCTGGGCTACCTGCTGGCCTGCTTCTACCTGCTGCTCTTCGGCACCAGCCTGTTGCAGAAGCACCCGCGCACCCGCCTCGTGCTGTGGGACTGCCTCATCCTGTACAACGTCACCGTCATCATCTCCAAGAACATGCTCTCGGTGAGCCTGGCGCCCCGCCCGCCCCGCCCCCCAGCCCGCGGGGCGCAGGCTGACCTCCCTCCCCCACCCCAGCTCCTGTCCTGCGTTTTCGTGGAGCAGATGCAGAGCAGCTTCTGCTGGGTCATCCAGCTGTTCAGCCTCGTGTGCACCGTCAAAGGCTACTATGACCGTGAGTGGGCTGGGGGTGCGCTGGGGCCGGGCTCAGGGTCACGCCCCACCGTCAGGCCCCTGCCCTGAGCCCAGCCCGTCCCGCAGCCAAGGAGATGCGGGGCAGGGACCGGGACTGCCTGCTGCCCGTGGAGGAGGCCGGCGTGCTTTGGGACGGCGTGTGCTTCCTGTGCCTGCTGCTGCAGCGCCGCGTCTTTCTCAGCCGCTACTTCCTGCACGTCAGCGCCGAGCTCCAGGCCACCGCCCTACAGGCCTCCAGGTCAGCCTCGGGGCCGCCTGGGCCACGGCTCCCTGCTCCATCACCAGCCGGCCCTCGGGGCAGTGCCTGATCCTGGCCCCAGCTCTGTGGCTGGCTGGCGGTCCAGCCAGTGTTGGCCCCATGCTGGCCAGAGGGGCGTGGCCCCGGGGCTGCAGAGCCGGCCAGGCTCCTGTTCGCTGACACCCCTATGTGCTTTGCCCTCCATAAGCCTGGAGGCAGCAGGAGGGGTGATCCCAGCACACGGCAAGGTGGGGGGTCGAGCTGGGGCAGAGCCCAGAGGGGTGGGAGCGCGCAGCTGGAGCTTAGCGTCCCCAGGGTGACACCGTCTCCCCACAGGGGCTTTGCGCTGTATAATGCCG
Organism: Procyon lotor; assembly: GCA_028646535.1. Taxonomy (NCBI): domain Eukaryota; kingdom Metazoa; phylum Chordata; class Mammalia; order Carnivora; family Procyonidae; genus Procyon; species Procyon lotor. The sequence goes on from CM053620.1 coordinate 756,268, forward strand.
CCAATCTGAAAAGCATCGACCTCCACCGCAAGGCTGAGGAGAAGTCCCTCGCCCAGCTGAAAAGGCAGTAGGTGCCCTCTGGGGCGGGGGCCCCCTGGGCTCTCCTCGTCCGCCCGGTGCTCAGAGCCACCCCCCACTCCCCAGGATGGAGCGCATCCGCGCCAAGCAGGAAAAGCACCGGCAGAGCCGGGTGGGCCGCAGCCATCCCCAGGACCCCCAGGACCCCCTCCAGGAGCCAGGTGGGTACACAGGGGCCTGAAAGGCGCCCATGTCCATGCACGTGCTGTCTGTCCGCAGGCCTCCCTCCCCATCTGTCCCGTGCCGTGTGGTCGCTGTCTGCCTGCGGGCCACGTGGCCAGCCCGCCACTGTCTGTCTGCACTGGCGGGCCACCCTCCGCTCCCACCGCGCCACGGGGCCCCTCCGTCCACACAGAGGCGGTCAGTGTCGGGCTGCCCGTGCCTCTCCCTGCTGGCTCACATCCGCCCCACCCCCCCACAGGGCCTGGCGGTCCGGGGGGCTCCTCCCCACGGAGTCAGTGGTGGCGGCCCTGGCTGGACCACGCCACAGGTACCACCTGAGTCTGGCCTGCCGGGCCCAGGCCCCTCTCTCAGCGGCTGCTTGCCTTCTGGGTGGGGGAACTTGTTCGGGTGCCCCCTTGGCTGTGCCCCTGGGCCTTCCTCCCCGCGTGCAGTGGGCAGGGCTGGGCCTCCAGTTAGTCGGTCCCCACAGCGGGCTCTGTGCCCCCCCAGTTCGGACTCGCAGATTCGGAAGTCCAGTGTTCGGTGCTGACCCCCAGCCCCACCCTTGTGTCCTCTTGTCCTGTCTGGTCTCGCGTCTCTGCTCTGGCCTGTCCCCCAGCCGGCTGACCCCAGGGGGGAGTGGGAGGGACACCCGGCCTCTGTCCACGGGTCTCCGGATGCTGAGGGAACCCACACGCCGGTCACGGGGCCCGCCCTGACCTGAAGCTGAGAGCCTTGTGGGTGTGGGGGTGTGGAGCCCAGCCCCCCGGGGGGAGACGGTCCTCAGCCCCGCCCTGCCTGCAGTCATCCACTCCGGGGACTACTTCCTGTTTGAGTCGGACAGTGAGGAGGAGGAGGAGGCCCTGCCCGAGGACCCCAGGCCGTCAGCACAGAGTGCTTTCCAGGTGAGGCGGGAGGGTCCCCTGCCTGCCCCTTTCCAGGGCGCCTGGGCCGGCACAGCCCAGCGTGGGGAGGACGCACACTCCCTAGCCGGCCTGCCCAGAACCATTCAGAGCTCCAGAGCCCACAAGTCAGGTGGACAAGCAGGTCGTAGGCAGCCGTGTACCCCTCCGTCCCCGGCCTCCTGAGCTCACCATCTGCCCTTCCAGTACGGAGTGGGCACCAGTGGCCTAGTCTCGGGGAAGGGTGACGCAGGGCTGCTGGAAGGACGGGCCAGGAGCTTCTTGCCTGTCTCAGGGAGGGACAGCCGTGTGTGCAGGCAGGCGGTGGGGCCTGCCTTCCCAGCACAGTCCACGAGCCTATTTCCTGCCCCAAGGCAGGAAGCTGGCTGGAGGGCCCGTGGCGGCTGATGCCAGCCGCCGCCTCTGGAGCTCCCAGGTGGGTGGAGTGGGATCTGCCGTCCCGGGGGCAGGGTGTCCTGGGGTGGGGGTGGGGCGCTGAGCCAGGACCTTGTCCACAGATGGCCTACCAGGCCTGGGTGACCAACGCGCAGACAGTGCTGAGGCAGCAGCGGGAGGAGCAGGCGAGGCAGGAAAGGACGGGACAGCCGCCCACAGGTGTGTGGGGCCACGGGTGGGGCGGGGGACAGGGCACTGAGGGTCGGGGGTGCTCACTGGCACCCCTGTGTGCAGGAGACGGCCTGGGCCAGGAAGCAGAGCCGGCAGTGGGCCCAGAGGAAGCATCGGCAGCCGGTACGTGTGCCCCGGGGGCTGGGGGGCTGGGGGCTCAAGCCGGCGGCCTCTGCAGTGTCCCGCCCCTCGCCCCCCCTGCAGGCCGTGGCCACGTGATGCAGCGCGTGCTGAGCACCCTGCAGTTTCTGTGGGTGCTAGCACAGGCGCTGGTGGACGGGCTGACAGACTGGCTGCTCACCTTCACGCGGCACCACCGCGCCATGAGTGACGTGCTGCGGGCCGAACGCTACCTGTACACGCGGGAGCTGCTTGAGGTGAGTGCACATACCCTGCCCCCCGTCCTGCCCCCCCCAAACTGCTGCCCTGAGCCCCCCCTTCCCCATGCCCCGCAGGGCAGACAGGTGCGCCGCAGCTTGGTGGACCAGCTGTACACCGGTGAGGCCGAGGTGGCACCCCCGGGCCCCTTGGGGAGCCGCGATGCACCAAGTACGGCATCAAGGTTGGTGTGGGCTGGCAGGACGCAGGGGGGCAGCATGCCCAGGAGGTGCAGGGCCTGCTGGCCCCTTGTCCCTCAGGAACTGTGAGGCCCCTCGAGCCCCAGAGCCTGGGCAGGTGGCCTCGGTGACCTGCCTCCCCTCCCGTAGTGGGCTGGGGGCCGAGGAGCCGCTGAGCACGGCGACAGAGGACACCGGCAGCCCACAGAGCACGGGGTACCACACCCGCAGCAGCAGCAGCGAGGAGGTGGCCACGGAACTGGGGGCTTCCCGGCGAGGCTCCCGGGAGCTTCCTGCCGGCACCACAGCCCGGATGCGCACAGCCAGCGAGCTGCTGCACAGGTGGGGGGCAGGCGCACAGGGGCGGGGGGGGCGCTAACCCTAACCCTAACCCTTGGAGCCAGGCCCAGGCTGAGAGGGGACTGGGCCTGGCTCCCCGCAGGCAGCTGCGCATCGAGGAGCTGGAGGCGGCGGCGCAGTTCGAGGCCGGGCAGGGCCGGGCCCTGCGGCTGCTGCGGGCGGCCTACCAGTGCGTGGCGGCCCACTCGGAGCTGCTCTGCTACTTCGTCATCATCCTCAACCACATGGTCACCGCCTCCGCCGTGTCCCTGGTGCTACCCGTGCTCGTCTTCCTGTGGGCCATGCTGTCCATCCCGAGGCCCAGCAAGCGCTTCTGGATGGTGGCCATTGTCTTCACGGAGGTGGGCCTTGGCCACCGGGGGGTGGGGGGGTGGGGGGACAGCGAGGCTGGCCTCTCTCCTCCCCCGCTGAGCCCCCTGCCCTGCAGGTGTCCGTGGTCACCAAGTACCTGTTCCAGTTTGGCTTCTTCCCCTGGAACACGCATGCTGTGCTGCGGCGCTATGAGAACAAGCCGTACTTCCCGCCGCGCATCCTGGGCTTGGAGAAGACGGAGGGCTACCTCCGCTACGACCTGCTGCAGCTCATGGCCCTCTTCTTCCACCGGGCACAGCTGCTGGTGAGTGCCCCGTGCCCAGGCCGGCGGGCAGCAGCCAGGCACCTCCCAGCACACAGCCCACTGGCCGGGGGTCCGCTGAGGGTCCTAGCGTGGGCCTGGCCATCTCCGCCAGCCTCCTCACCTCCCTCCCTCCCTCCCTCTACAGTGCTATGGCCTCTGGGACCATGAAGAGGGCCAGCTCTCCAAGGAGCACGACCCGGGCACTGGGAAGGGGGCTGAGGAGGAGCGGGCATCGCCGGGACCCCAGGGGGAGGCGGCGGTAGCCGAGGCCCTCACCCAGGACCACATCCGGGCAGAAGTAGGGGACGGGCCTGCAGAGCCTCCCGTGGAGCTCAGACCCCGAGACACGAAGCGCATCAGCCTGCGATTCAGGAAGAAGAGGAAGGAGAGCACGGAGCCCGAGGACCCCACCGCTGCTGGTACAACAGCCCGCTGCCAGGGACCCACTGGTCTGTGCAACGGGGTGAGGCCAGCCCCGGGCGGGAGAGGGTCTCGGGCCCAGCCCCCCGTGGGCTCTGGTCAGCAGTGACTGCCCCCCACAGGAGAAGGGATGGCCTCCGGGAGCGAGAGGAAGTGGAGTCGCCCCCGGGAAAGAGTGGCAGCGCTGGGGCTCCGCCTGCAGTCCTGCTGCCTGGCCGTGTGCGTGCGCCCTGGCTGCTCCCAGGCGGGGGCGGGGGCGGGGGCGGGGCGCGGCAGGGCAGGGGCGGGGCGCGGCAGGGCAGGGGCGGGGCGCTGGGATAGGCCCTGAGCCCCACCCCTGGCCCCGCCCACAGGGCCCAGAGCGCGTATCAGCCCCTGCGGGGCTTCTTCCACGACGTCTTGCACACCAAGTACCGCGCCGCCACCGACGTCTACGCGCTCATGTTTCTGGCCGACGTGGTCGACTTCGTCATCATCATCTTCGGCTTCTGGGCCTTTGGGGTGAGTGCAGAGCCCAGCGGCCAGCCCGCTGCCTGCCCCCCGCGGCCCCTGACCGCGACTCTCCCTGCACAGAAACACTCAGCGGCCACGGACATCACGTCCTCGCTGTCAGACGACCAGGTGCCCGAGGCCTTCCTGGTCATGCTGCTCATCCAGTTCGGCACGATGGTCATCGACCGTGCCCTCTACCTCCGCAAGACTGTGCTGGGCAAGCTGGCCTTCCAGGTCGTCCTGGTGTTGGCCATCCACCTCTGGATGTTCTTCGTTCTGCCCGCCGTCACTGAGAGGTGGGTGTCCGGCCCTGGGGCGCGGGGGCCCCCACCTTGGGCAAGTGCCCTGAGCCGGCCCTCGGCCCCCCAGGATGTTCAGCCAGAACGCGGTGGCCCAGCTGTGGTACTTCGTCAAGTGCATCTACTTCGCCCTGTCGGCCTACCAGATCCGCTGCGGCTACCCCACCCGCATCCTCGGCAATTTCCTCACCAAGAAGTACAACCACCTGAACCTCTTCCTCTTCCAGGGGTGAGTGCGGGCCGGCCCGGGGCCCCAGGAGCCAGGCCGCCGCCCACGGGCCCTCCTGACGGGTGCTCTGCCTCGGGCAGGTTCCGCCTCGTGCCGTTCCTGGTGGAGCTGCGCGCTGTGATGGACTGGGTGTGGACGGACACGACGCTGTCGCTGTCCAGCTGGATGTGCGTGGAGGACATCTACGCCAACATCTTCATCATCAAGTGCAGCCGCGAGACTGAGAAGGTGCCCGGGCGCAGGCGGGGAGTGGGGTTGGCAGCCCCCCCGGTGATGTGAGCGTGGCCCTGTCTCAGGCAGGCAGATGGCCTGACCGCTTGGCTCTCGGGAACGAGGGCCGGCAGCTGGGGTGCTGAAGGTCTGCGGAGCGCTGCTCTGTGTGCACGGCTGTAGGGGGAGGGCACACGGCGACCTCAGACCTGCAGCGCCATCCCAGGGCCGGTCGCCGTCCGAGGACAGGCTTAGGACAAGCGCTGGCTCCGCGGAGACCGCCAGCTCGGCGGGCCTGTCCATTCGGGACGGTCAGCGTCCACACCGTTGCGGGCTGCAGGGCTGCGTCTGGCTCCTTTGTTCAGTTTCGGGGCTGGTCTGTGTCAGAATCGGGGCTTTTCTCACTGAGGAGTAGCCCTTCCCGTGACTTCGGTACCCTCCGTTTACGCGGCTGTCGCTAGTAGCCCGGGATGGCGGGTCGCTCCCTCCTTGTGGACACGAGCTTCTGTGCCCTCAGGTGCATGGCCCGCAGCAGGCTGGCTGCGGCAGGGGGCAGCTCCCGGTCTCACCTGGTAGGGACTGTCCATGGTGGCCGCCCCCTCCCCCGTCCTCACCAGCACCCATGACTCAGGTGGGGGGGGGTGGTCTGAGAATTTTCTGTCAAATCCAGATGGGGGCTTAGATAGGAGTCTCGTGCTTTGGCCTGGAGACAGGCCTTTGTCCCAGCAGCAAAGTCGAAGAGACGGTCCTTCCCCAGTAGAGTTATCTGGGTGCCACTGAGCAGCAGGCCTGCTTCTGGGTTTTCAGTTCTGGGCCGCTGGTCTCTTGCTCTCATACCCGCGTCGTCCCAAATGCTGTGGCTTTGTGGCCAAGTGTGATGCTGTAAACTTTGGCTTCACAGACCCCTGGGTGAGGCTCCAGCACAGCAGGGCGAGGGTCCGACAGTGCCTGCCCTCAGCCAGGGGGAGAGGGTGGGCAGAGCTGATGCTGAGCCACGTCTCACTCCCTAGAAATACCCCCAGCCCAAGGGGCAGAAGAAGAAGAAGATCGTCAAGTACGGCATGGGCGGTCTCATCATCCTCTTCCTCGTGGCCATCATCTGGTTCCCACTGCTTTTCATGTCCCTGGTGCGTTCCGTGGTCGGGGTCGTCAACCAGCCCATTGACGTCACTGTCACCCTCAAGCTGGGCGGCTACGAGGTGAGCCACCAGTCTGCGCCCGCCAGGGCACGAGAGACGGTGGGTGGGGGCCGTACCACACTCATGCCCAGGGCGTTGTGCGTGAGTGGCTGGCAGGGGCGCTGAGGAGCCCCCTGCCCTCTCGCAGTCACCATGCCCGCCCCCCGCAGCCCCTGTTCACCATGAGCGCCCAGCAGCCGTCCATCGTGCCCTTCACGCAGCAGGCCTACGAGGAGCTGTCCAGACAGTTTGACCCAAACCCGGTGAGCGGGCCCCACCTGGCGGCGGCGGCGGGGGGAGGGGGGCGGGGCGGGGCTCCTGACTCAGGAGCTGTCCGGGGCCCAGCTGGCCATGCAGTTCATCAGCCAGTACAGCCCCGAGGACATCGTCACGGCACAGATTGAGGGCAGCTCCGGGGCGCTCTGGCGCATCAGCCCCCCGAGCCGCGCCCAGATGAAACGAGAGCTGTACAATGGCACGGCCGACATCACACTGCGCTTCACCTGGAACTTCCAGAGGTGGGAGCGGGGCCGGGCGGGGGCCGGGCACCGCGCCGGGGGGAGGGCCGCCGCTGGGACTCACGCTGTGCCCTGGCGCCTAGGGACCTGGCCAAGGGCGGCACCGTGGAGTACACCAACGAGAAGCACACCCTGGACCTGGCCCCCAACAGCAGCGAGCGGCGGCAGCTGGCCAGCCTGCTGGAAGGCACCTCGGACCAGTCGGTGTGAGTTGGGGCCCAGGGAGGAGGGAGGCAGCGGGAGGGCGAGGCCGGGCCGAACCTGCTGGCCTTCCCCCTGCAGGGTCATCCACAACCTCTTTCCCAAGTACATCCGGGCCCCCAACGGGCCTGAAGCCAACCCCGTGAAGCAGCTCCAGCCCAGTGAGTGGGGGGGGGGGGGGACCGTGGG
>CM053620.1:763405-777390 GCA_028646535.1 Procyon lotor
CAGCCTGGGCTTCCTGGCCGGCTATGGGTGAGTGTGCGGCCCCCGCGGGCGGGCGCGGTGGGCACGGCTCCAGCAGCCGCCCCGGCTCACCTCGCCCCCGCCCGGCAGGATCATGGGGCTCTACGTGTCCATCGTGCTAGTCATCGGCAAGTTCGTGCGCGGCTTTTTCAGCGAGATCTCACACTCCATCATGTTTGAGGAGCTGCCGTGCGTGGACCGCATCCTTAAGCTGTGCCAGGACATCTTCCTGGTGCGTGAGACGCGGGAGCTGGAGCTGGAGGAGGAGCTCTACGCCAAGCTCATCTTCCTGTACCGCTCGCCCGAGACCATGATCAAGTGGACCCGAGAGAAGGAGTAGGAGCGGGGCTCCTGACGCACCCCCACCTGAAGGAGCCGCCCGGCCCGCTGCTGGGCGCACACCCCCCGGGCCCAGCCGCCACGCCCTGATGCTGCTGCTGGAAGGAGGCTGGGGCCCTGGCCCGGCCCGGGACTCACACCGCCGGCACCCTGGGCCAGGGGCTCCAGCCTGCCCCTCCTCACGCGTACTGTAGGGTTTTCTAATTAAAAATGTTTTTATTTATACAATCACGTGCTGCCCGCCCCTCCTTGCCCTCCTGCTCCAGGGGGCCCTGGGCTCCACTCCTGCCGGTGGGCACCTCCTCGTCACTGTTGGCCACCAGATACTCCTGGATCTCCGCCGGGGGCCTGGGGGAAGCCGTACACTAGGAACCTGCCCCGCGGGGCCGGTGCCCACAAGGACCCCTCCGGCGCTCCCCCCGCCGTGGGGCTGGTCCGTACCTCTGGCTTCGGAGCTGGGCCTCGGCCAAGATGTAAGGGGGCAGGGGCTCCAAGTGTGGCTGCGGCAGAGAACATCCGTGGGCGAGGGTTGCAGGGCACCAAGCCACCAGGGGTGGGCCTCCCCCACCACGACCCATGGGGGGAACGACTCACCACATCCTTCATGTTCACACGACAGGCGTAGCACAGCTGCTCGATGACTTGGGCTCGGGAGTCCTCCCTGGGGGGGCACAGCTGCACCTCAGTACCCACTCGGGGCCCCCAGGTGACACGCCGACCCTGGGGCAGGACAGGGCAGGAAGGGACTCACCTCCTGCAGGGCCTGGTCCCCTGCCGGGAGTTCCGGGCCCCGCCCAGCTCCGCCGCACAGCAGGGCACCGCGGGGGCCCCAGCCTCTACCTCAGCCCGCAGGCCGGGGGGCTGTGTCTGTGAGAAATCCTGGGTCTGAGCCCCGAAAGCTGTGGCACTATCTGCAGGCAGAGATGGGCTGAAGGTCCTCCGGGGGTGGGACCCCCCAGCTCCCACTCCCCAGCGCCCCTCCCCCTCCACACGGACCAGCAGTGTCAACGTCCAGTGAGCACATACAGAGCAGGCAGCGGGGGCCAGCGGCACAGCCGTCCCTGGGGGCCTTGACCAGCTTCTCACTGGTCCTGAGCGGGTAGGAGACAGGGCACAGAGGCAGCCTGAGGCCGGGCTTCACCCCTGCCCGAGTGCCAGGGGGGGGCGCGGACACACACGTACCTGTAGACGGTGCTGACCGTGGAGGGGAACTGAGCCTGCAGCCGGAGCAGGAAGCCCTCCATCAGCCGGTGGATGCTGGCCTTCTCGGGGGCCTAGAGATCAGACGGAGGGCTGCAGGAGTGGCCCCCCCAGGCCTGGCCCAGGGGCCTCACACCACCCACCCCCAGAGCACCCACTCAGGGCCCGAGCTCCTGCGTCCGAGGTGTCCCCGTCCTTGAACACAGCTGCTGTCACACCCACCCTGCAAGGCCCCCTTGGCCGAGGCCGCCAGCCTGCGTGTGCTCCCGAAGAGCGGGTGTGCACACAGCTCAGGCCGCCAAGGGGGTGCTGGCCCGCTCTGACCCCATGCTGGAGGGGGCCCCTGCCCCGGGCCCACCGCTCACCTTGGTGTCGATGGCTGGCGTGAAGACGGAGGGCACAGCAAACAGGCGGTTGTAGAAAGCAACCTCCTTCAGTGTGTGCTCGCGCATGGGCCGCACCACGACCACGTCGCCGTGCCGCTCATCGGAAAAGCCCTGTGGCAGGGGCACATTCGTCACCACGCCCAGCGGCTAGGCTCCCAGCCCCGCCGTCCCCACACCCCGAGGGAGGCCCACAGCCACATACCGTGTCCCAGGCGAGAAAGGCCCCCCTCCCCAGCGCCAGGCTGGTCATGAGCTTGATGGCCAAGCGCGTACAGCTGTCTCCGGTCATCACCTTGGAGTAGCCGTGGGTCCGGGCCACATGCAGGATCAGGTGGGTCCTGGAGAGCAGAGCACGGGGTCTCAGGGCCCAGGCAAGGCAGCGCCACACCCCCAGAGTATGGTAGGGGCTCACCGCAGCATCTGCAGAAGCTCCTCTTTGGCCGTTAACGTCTTCACGGAGTCAAAGAGTCGGGACAGAGCCTCGGTCTGCACAGCCGGCGGTGGTCCAGCAGGGTCCGCGGGGTCCTGGGTGCAGGGCTGGCTTGGCTGCTCCCCCTCCTGGGCCGGGCTGGGGCTGCCCCTGACACCCTCAGCCCTCAGTGTATGCTGCTGCTGCAGGAAACTGTCCACGGCCACCTTGTAGGTCCCCGCGGTCCCTTCCGGCTCCTGGGCAGAGCAGCGCAGCACCGACGGCGGCAGGGCAAACACCTGCCAGGGCAGGGAGGGGGCATCAGGCCCGGCCCAGCCCAGCCCCGCCCCAGCCACATGCCAGGGGCAAACAGGCCGAGGGAGGCCCGTGGCCAACCCCACCAAGTAGGCACGGGCCCCTCACGGGTGCCCGGCAGCCTGGCCTCAGAGACGGGCCCCCCACCTCTTCCAAGGGGACAATGTGACATGGGAAGCCAAGGGCCTGGAGAATCAGCCTCACGTCAGCCAAGGTTTTCGCTCTGTCCTCCTGGCTCTGGCCACAAGCGGCTCCCTCTGAAAAATGCAGGCAGGAAGGAGTCAGGACTACAGAAGTGCCCCAGATGGGACAAGGGCGATGTCCTGTGAGCAACTCTACAAAGTTTTTCATTGGAAACCGCAGGACTCGAACCTGTTCTCAGGGAGGGGAGTGTTAATCCAAGTGGGAAGCGGGTTCTCTCCGGAAGCACAGGGGAGGGGTGGGGGGAGGGGCGGGGGGAGGCGAGACACCACCTGGGAGCAAGGGGAGCACCTGGCCCCTCCCACCCAGGGCCCCTGACCCACGGAAGCTAGACACACACGGAAGCTTTGCCTCCGACAAAGCTCTAAGATAACAACGGTGCCTTTGTTGCTAGACCCACTTTTGTCTCCAAAAAGTGCCCCCACCCAGGCCTCATTAAGGTCACGGTGCCAGCTGTGTCGGCAGGGCTCGTCCTGAGTGGCCGGGCCAGACGACTACACGTACCGTCTACGTACACGACCCCTGGCACAAACCGCAGTCTTTTGGCAGAATCTCGACTCAGGCCCTGGAGACAAAAGGGACAGGACCTCAGCCCGAGTCAGAAGCCAAAGGACACTTTCCTGGCACAAACCACTCTCCACCAGGGAGGAGGGGTATTTCCCACCTGGAACAGACCACCTGTCCAGACAAGGTGCCCAGAAGGCTCCACGGGGAGGCCCCACAGCCCGACGTCGCCAAGCCGGCTGCCTGGGCATCTTCACCACCCCAGTGACACCTGCTCCTCACCAGTCTGTACCCCCCACCAGCGATGTCCTGAGAAGAGCAGCCTGCCCGAGCACCTCTGACCACCAACTGTGCGAGGGAGCAACAGCCTCATCAGGGTGCTGCCGGGCAAGGAAACAAGCTCTGGCCAGGGGAGCAGGCACTCACACACGGCCGGGCTCGGGGGGCTCTGGCCAGGGGAGCAAGCACTCACACTGGGCTGGGCTAGGGGGCCACGCGGTGAGAACAGAACAGCACCACAGCGGGGGCCCCCGGGACAGACCGCCCCTCTGATCTGTGCCCCTTGCTCAGAATGCAGAGGGTCTATGTATGTCCCAGCTCGAGGTCAAGGCCCCATGGCAGCTGGGACCCTCAGGAGAAACCCTAGTGATCTCTGACACACTGAGGGACAGGGTGAGTGGGCTGCCCAGGGCCTGGAGCCAGCCCCCCGGCGAGCACCCTCTCCCGTACACTCGCCCTCCCCACCCAAGTTCATGTCCGCTGGCAACCCCACTGCTCATCTGGGTCTCCCCTTACACTTCTCGAAGAAGCTGCCTGACTCCAGCGGGGCTGGACCCCTCTTGGGTTCCCCGAGGCACCTGCTGGTATATGACGGTTTTGTCCCAGACCCAGGACCAGGGGAGGCCCGTGAACTTGGGAACACCGTGAGCAGCGCCCCGTGGTGGTGCCACCACACGTCCCAGGGGCAGGGCTCCCTGCAGTCGGCCAACAGCCCTGACCACAGGCACAGCCGCGGGTGCTGGGCGGGCACATGGTGCTTCAGGCTCAGCCCCCAGCATGTGAGCCTCTGTGTACACACCCGGCAACCCTCTGGGCATCCCAGCGGGGAGTGGGCCGCTCTCACTAGCTGCAGGCAAGAACCCCTCTCCATGCTGGGCCCCCAACCCTGCGACTTAGCGGGACAGCAACCAGGACCCTGGAAGACGCTCGGGAGACAAACCTCAAGGACCTGCCAGACCATGGAGCTGGATGAAGGGCCCCCCGACCACGCCAGGAGCACCTACGGGACAAGGAGCGTCGCTGGAGAGCGCTGCGTTACTCCCATGAGCGAGCCCACCCTCCCTACCACCACCACCTGCGCACGACCAGGAGGGGAGGCAGGGCGGAGAGCCAGGGCCCTGGGGAGCTGGGCTTCCCAGCTGGGGACCACGCAGAAGAGTCACCCCAACACACTACCTTCTCACCCGGAAAGATCAACCGATTCTTCCCAAGCACGGCTCTGAACTTGTGGATGTAGAAGGCCCGAAAACAGTCCCTGCAACAGAGAACGTGCCCTGAGGTCACCCCACCTCGCCACCGGAGATGCGTGGGGTTCCCATTTCCTTCTCTTACCAACTTCCATCTTTAAAAACAGCATTTTGACAGAGGTTCTCCCCAGAAACTGGCAAGGGAAGCCAGGGCTGAGGCGTCTGTCAGCTGTGTCTGCCCCAGGACCAGCCCTGTGCTGCACAGGGAGTCCCCCCATTGGTCCCCAACAACCCTTACTAGCATGAACTGATGTCCCAGGGGCCCGGAGCTCAGGTGCCACCTGCCCCTGCACCTCCTAACACTCAGGAAGGCCCAGCAGGCAGAATGGACACAGGAAAGTGAGGGCAAGGCCAGCCTGACCCTCCCCTAAGTGCAGTGGAAGGCCTTTCCAAAACTCCCACAGGGAGAAGTACTATCTCTTGGGGTGAAAGGGGAAGCACTGAGCAGACAGCGGGGGGTGCCCCGTAGCCCAGAGCGCCACCCTGGCTGACCAAACCGATACCACGTGGACCAGAAATGCGTGGGAAGTTCATGCATAGGCAGAGTCCTGGCTTTTTCCTCAAACCCACAGAATGAGAACTTTCCAGACAGGCCCTGGGCATCTGCATTCCTGAAAACCCTTTCTCAGGCTCGGCTACAGATTAGAATCACTCAGACCAAACACGTAAGACAGAACACACCCGAGTGAGGCCCAGGCATCTGCGAGGGAAAGCACCCCTGGCAACCCCAGCAGAAGCATCAGGTCCGAGGACAGGACCCTGAGCCTCGGGGGAGATGCGGCTCCCCGAGAGCTGCCCCACACCGGTGGCTGCGCCCCTAAACCAATCTTAAAAAAAAAAAAAAAGACATCGTAATTCCCCCTGCTCTCCACTAAAAAGGCACCAATATGGGGGTCGACCACGCACCCCATACTCTTCAGGGCTAGTAGCTCAACTTGGCATTTAACAAAACGCCAGGCCCCAGGCAACTAGCCACAGGCGGTGAGGCCCACGAACTCACCATCGGGGGGTGGGAAGGCTCCTAAAACGCAGACGCTTGCTCGGGGCACAAAGAGCACCTGTGGCTGTCCACGGGCACCTGTGGCTGTCCACGGGCAGGGGGAGCTCTGAGCCCAAGAGCGGCTGTGCAGCGTCTCCTCGGGAACAGCCATCACTGTCGATGCTCTGAGATGAAAGCAACGGCTGCTCCGACACACCTGGGATTGAGCCCGCATCGGGCTCCCTGCTCATCAGGGAGCCTGCCTCTCCCTCTCCCACTGCCTCCTCTGCTTGTGTTCTCTCTCTCGCTGTGTCTCTCTCAGTCAAGTAATAAGTAAAATCTTTAAAAAAAAATAAATAGGGGTGCCTGGGGGGCTCAGTGGGTTAAAGCCTCTGCCTTCGGCTCAGGTCATGATCTCAGGGTCCTGGGATCGAGCCCCACATTGGGCTCTCTGCTCAGCAGGGAGTCTGCTTCCCCCTCTCTCTGCCTGCCTCTCTGCCTGCTTGTGATCTCTCTCTCTGTGTCAAATAAATAAAATTTTTAAAAATAAGTAAATAAACAAAATCTTAGGGAAAAAAAAGTCCCCAGAGCAGTTGCCCAAGATCCCAGGATGCTGTAATCTGCTCTAGGATGGGTTCCAGCTGCTGCAAAACGCTCATCTTGCCTACACGTCACCTCACCCTGCCATTTTACCCCAAGTGCCATCGGCTGCCCTCCTGCCACCTGACCCCCAGCAGGGCCATGGGGGAATAACCGGTACCCACGCAGAGAATCAGTAGCCCCCCCCCACACACACACACACGCACCAGAGTCACTGGGAGCGATGTCAGAACTAAATGCTTCCAAAAACAGGAGATAAAGCGAAGAAATGAGACACACCTGGCTGCTGGGCCAGACACATTTGCCTCCTCCCCACGTCCAGGCCTCACCTGCAGAAGGCATCTCCCGCTCGGATCACCACCACGGGCAGGCCTTCCTTGCACTTCACACACTTCAGCCCGCGGCTTTGGAGACACGGGGAGGGAGAGAACACAGACTGCAGACCTCCCTCCAGGGCACTCCGGGGAGGGAGGGGTACTGCGATCTCACCCCAGCTGCTGCACAGGGAGCTCGGGCGAGCAGCCGCACGCGCACCAAGCAGAGGCAGCCCCTTCCTGGGGTGCTCGCCCCGGCTAGAGCAGGGTGCAGCCCCCACCGGGGCCCCGGGGCTTCTGGGCCCGGCCTCGGCGGCCTCCCGGCTCCCGCAGCGCGGGCCGGGCCCTCGGGACGGGGCTCTGCCGCCCGCTCCGAGCGCCGGGACGGAGAGGGGCGGGTGCGGACGCCCAGCGCTTACCCAGGCCTCGGGGGCGGCGGCCCCTCGGGCGCTGAGTCCTCGTAGTCCTCGCCAACCTGGCACATGGCTGCCCCGAGTCGCGCGGGAGCAGACGGCGGCCGCGGCGGCCGGGGCGGCGGTGGCGAGACGCGCCTAAATAACGTCGGCGGGACGCCGTCGGGCGCGGCGCACGCTGATGACGTCAGAGCCGCCCCGCGGCCGGGGCGCTCCCTACTGACGTCAGCGCGGTGCCGTCGCGGTCGTGACGCGCGGACCTGGCCCGGCCGGGCCGGAACAGGGGCGGCGGCGGCGGCGGCGGCAGGCCCGGCCCCGGGATGGCGATGTTCCGCAGCCTGGTGGCTTCGGCTCAGCAGCGGCAGCCGCCGGGCGGGCCGGCGGGCGGCGACAGCGGCCTGGAGGCGCAGTACAGCTGCCCGATCTGCCTGGAGGTGTACCACCGGCCTGTGGCCATCGGCAGCTGCGGCCACACGTGAGTGCGCCGGCCTCCGGGAGGCCGCGGGCCCGGGGCGCCGCTGCGGGGAGGGGTCCGCGCCCGCCCTGGAGGGGCCCGAGGTCCGCGGCCGCCTGGCGCAGCCTCGGAGCCAGGCGCGCAGAGGACTCGGGCGGGGGCGCGGGGCTCCCTACGCAGCGCCGTCCCGGCCCTCTGGGCGCGTGCCTCCGCCTCAGCCCAGCCTCCTGCCCGCCAGTCCCGGGCGACCCGGGCGAGCTGCAGCCCTGGCTGGTCCGGGCCCCTGGGGTCTGCTTCGGGCTTCGGCGGGCCTACCCCGGTACTCAGAGGGTAGCAGGCGACCTCTGCGCCAGGAGCCTTCCTGGAGTCGGTCCCCTGGAGACCAGGGTGGGCATTTGTAAATAAATGCCTTGTGGCTCTTACTCTCAGCTCTTTTTCGGACCCGCTGTCTGCTTGTCTTGACTGCAGAGGAGTTCCCTAAAGTTAGGAGAGAGACGTGGAGTCTGGTGCCGTGTTCTTTCGTTTTGATGGCGAGCTCTTGGGTCCTACCCATCATTGAGCAGCCAGGCGGGCTGGCCCTGGGGACCAGACACCAAGCACCCTGCTAGGGTTTCCAGCTGCACCGGAGCCTCCAGGGGGGTTCCTGCAGGGGTGTTCCCGCAACAGAAACTCGATGTGGCTCTCCTCCCAGCGGAAAACTGCACTCAAGTCTTCTGGGAGCTGCCAGCCTCGCTGGAAGGGAGCCGACGAGGCCAGTGTCTGCTCTCTGCTCGCTCCTGGCTGAACAATACAGGTCTTGGGTGCAGTCAGCAGGGTTTGGGAAGCGGGGTCAGGAGAGCCCGGTTGCCAGCAAGCCGTGCTACTGAGGCGGTGGGCTTTCACTCCCAGGTCCAGGCAGGTAGGTGCCCCTAGAAAATTTTGCAAAGAACAGCAGCTGACTCCCGATAGAAAGGGGGAACTGGGGAGGTGTGTCTGCTCATCACCGCGGGACGGTGTCTGCATGTAGGAAGCCTCCACTTTCCTCCCCCACCCGTGTCAGGCCGCACAGGCACCCGCCCCCACCAGGGGAGCACAGCCGGCTTGTCAGGAAAGGCCCTGTGCCTCACGCCGCTGCTGACGTCTGGTCAGGGGCAGCCTCTGACCGGGACTCCTTCCTTGGAAGCACACGCCGGTGGGTGTCATCGGGGGTGCTCTGCAGTTTTTAGTCCATCACCGAGAGAACTGTAAGGCTTGACCCTACTTTAGAAAGCCGTTCCTGGTTTTCGGATGCCCTCCCCTTGGCACCCACACTGAACCAGCCCAGGGCCACAGCATATCCAGTCTCTGGGTCTGCACAAATCTGTGTACAGATATTTTTTTCCCAGATAAGTCTTTTCTTAAAACGTGGTCCTTGGAATACAGCAGCGCACAGAACTGTGAAAGCGCCAGTTCTCTAAGCCCTTCCCCCACTCATGTTTCTCTTGGCAGAATCTGATCTCTCTTCTGTTTCTGAGGCTGGTCCCACAAAAAGCTCTTTCACGGCGTCTTCCTTAGCAGCCTTCCTTCCTTTCTCTCTGCCGTCTCTGTTTCCTGCACTTCCCAAGTGTCTTGTTTGGTGTCCTGAAGGCACATTCGCAAACAGGCACAGAGGACTTGACGGCTCGTGCTTACCCTTGAAAGAACCTGCTGGCGGTGTCAGTATTGGTCCCGCGTTTGCCTCCACAAAACAGAGTTTCTGGGGGTGCGAGTGGCCATGCACGGGCAGCACCAGACGGAAGAGGAGAGAGGTCGTGCTGGGGGCTTTCAGTCAGAAGGCCCCCAGCGTGGCTTGTGCAAGAGCTCCCAAGAGCTCCCCAGCAGCCCGAGGGGGCCGGTTATTTCTCACCCTCGGGACATCCCGGGCAGTAGGTCCCGTTTGGAAGCAGCAGCTGCAGGGCTATGTGGGACCCTCTGGCGGACCTTCTCCCGAGGGCCTGTGTGTGTTTGGGGCCGGCTCAGCCTCGGGCTCCCCTGGCCTCCGTTCTCCTTTCATGCTCTCTCTCATCACCGCTGTACCATGGGGCCTTCCACGCCCGTGTCCCCAATGCGGTCGGTGAGCCGAGGTCAGAGAGAAATCAGAGCGCTCGCGTTTATGGGGGAACATAGAGAACGTTGAGGACAGGTGTGTCCTGCGTGCTCAGTGTGCCGCCACCCGGTCCGGTAGGTGCTGTCACTATTTCTTTTGTACAAGAGGCTTAAGTTCCCAGGGATCCCAGCAAAACCAGAGCTTAAGCTGGGGCCGTCGGGCTGGGCCGGCTTCTGAGCCCCGGCCTCCCCTGCAAGCACGCTTGCAGCGGTGACCCTGGGAACTGCTGAGCCTTGACAGCCCCCTGTCCACCTGCACCCACACCCGTGAGCGGACTTCTCTGGGCAGGGTCTGTCCACCCCACCCCACCCCCTGCCCCGGCGGTCCACGAGCTGGGGCCTCCGTCGGGCACGGGGAGCTCACCTGCGTCTGCGTGTGGGCGGTTGAGATCGCCCAGACCCGGCTCTGGAAGTCAGGCTCTGCCACTGGGGACAGCTTCTGGCCTTCGCGGGCCCCGTACCGTCGGCCTGCCGCTGGCATAGCAGCGTGTGCAAGGGGCCGGGGCAGGAGTGAGACACGGCGCTGGAGCCGCCGGAACCCGTGGGGTGGCCGTCCGCGGGCTCCCCTCGTGCCCGCGGGACTGGGGGCAGAGAGCAGACCCTCAGCTGGCTCTGTCCGCCCGAGTTGGCAGGACCTCCTTGGAAGAGGCGGGCACGGCTCGTCTGGGGCAGCTCCGAGCTCATGGTGTGGAGACTCGGCTGCCAGCCGTCGCTGCCTCCGGCACCTCGGGCGCTGCGACACACAGACCCGCAGGGCTGTGACGGGCGGGTGCGGGTGCAGCGGGGGTCCGCGCACCTTCCCCAGACCCCCACCTCCGCGGCCCCCTTCTGCTGGCAAAGGCAAAGAGGTGCCCTTCGCCGCGACCGGTGCCTGTGCCGTCGGAGACGTGGTCGGGAGGCCGGCGCTGATGTGGTGGCCCGTCCCCAGCGCTCCTGGGGCCAAGCCTTCTGTGAGCACCGTTTACAGTTCTGGGGGTCGGGCGCCCTCGTCGGACGTGGACCGTCCGTGCCCACGGAGCATCACTGTTGTGCCGGCAGCCCCTCCGCAGCCCCGACCGCAGCTCTGCCGGGCACAGGCTCACACAACATGCATCCTGAGCTTGGCGGTCCCGACACTCACCCCAGGGGCAGCGTCCGGCAGCAGCTCGCGGGTCCTGGGATGGGCCGCATCCGTGTGTCCGTTACTGTGGACACGTGGCTCTTGTGCTGCCGCCGTGACAGCAGCACGCTGTCCTCCTGTGACTGGTGACGTGAGAGGCGTGCGTCGGCCGATAGGCTGCTCAGACCCTTGGAACGGCAGGACACGCAGCCTGGAACGCTTGCCAGAGCGCCGCGGGGTGGGTGCCGGGGCCTCTGTCCCTCGCCTGCCGGGTGGGGAAGTGGCGGTGGCCCAGCCTCCTCCGGCCGGGGACAGAAGCTGCCAGGAAAGCTGCATCTTCCGAGGGGCCTCAGGCCAAGGCGGGCTTTCTCCCGAGCACACACGTTCCTGCAGGTGGTGACAAGCAGGTGGGGGTGCGCCGGAAGCCAGCGCGGAGGAGGAGGGGCCCGGCATCGCCCCCGCTGCCTCCTCCCGGGCAGAAGCTCTCCTGATGGCAGAGGGTGCCGGCCACTTAGCTAAGCGGAGCGTGTGCACTGTGACCACCCTCACATCCCGTGGCCCCCCAGGCCCCCCTGCCCCCGCAGACGACGGCACCATTGTGTGCACCCTGATCCTCGCAGTCTTCCAAGGGGCTCCCTTCGCCGTGGGTGGGGCTTAGCCCCGTCCCGGGGCCGAGTGCTCACTTGTCTGGGGCTCTGGGCTCCCTCTCGGTGCCTGCAGATGCCAGGTCGGGGTCAGAGCCTTTAAGTGGCCCCACAGCACTTCCTAAGAAGCTGGACCAAGGGGGTCCTGGCCTCAGGTTCCTTCTTGCTGCCTGCTGGGTGCTCTCCAGCCTGGTGTCTGCGTGGACGGAGCGCCGATGGTTTCTCTGCGGCACGGGGTTGAGGGGCTCGGGGCTCGGGAGGCTTGCTCCTGCGGCCCAGGCACATCTGTGTCTGCTGGCTCTCCTCCTGATGTGGCCTCTCCAGGGACGGTGCCAAGAGCCTCGGGCTCCTGGGGCCATGAGTGTCCCTGCTCAGCAGTCAGGAGCCTTGCTTGGGCCCCTGTTCAAGCTGTCACCACGCCTCTGCTCCAGCACCGTCCTGAGGCTGGGGACACTCAGCCTGAACAGCTTTGGCCCAACCCTGCCCAGTGAGTCTGGGGCCCCTGGAGCCCCGTGCTTTCCTCTCCCAGCACTGTTGGTGATCCTACTCTCCACAGCTTTGTGCATGGGGTGTCTCGGAGCCCCCTGTGCCACCTGTGTCCCCTGAGCACCTGGGGCACTGGGGTCACCGCCAGGCCCTGAGATAGGCAGACTGAGCCCCGGGCTGGGCTGAGAGCCACGGGGCCAGCACAGCTCCCAGATACGGCAGCCCAGAGGGGACCTGGGGTCGTTTAGCCAGAGGAACAGGAGCGACGCGCTCTGGGAACACGCCGCCGATGGCAGGGGGCTGCCCTGTGCGGCCCTCAGGCCTGTGTCCGCCCCTGCAGGTTCTGCGGGGAGTGCCTCCAGCCCTGCCTCCAGGTGCCGTCCCCCCTCTGCCCACTTTGCCGCCTGCCCTTCGACCCCAAGAAGGTGGACAAGGCTGCGCATGTGGAGAAGCAGCTCTCGTCCTACAAGGCGCCCTGCAGGGGCTGCAACAAGAAGGTACCCCTCCTCCCCCTGCCCGCCTGGGGCACTCCTGGGGGAAGAAGCAGCAGTCTCCAGCTGCAGGAGGGCCTGCTTCCGCTCCCCCAGGGCACCACTCCCTTCCTGGGGCCTTCCCACTCCCCATCACCCCCACCCCTGCTGCCTGGCCTGGGCTCTGGGTCTTGGTTGTCGTGTGGTTGCTGTCGTGGGGCTAATTTGGGGACACAGGAACTGAGCCTCAGCCCTGCCGACGGCGAGGGAGGGGTGGGCAGGGCCCCAGGCAGAATGGGGGGCCCTCTCTAGTGCTGACCGCCACCACCCACCTGGCCTGTCTCTCCACCTGCCTGGAGCACCTCACGGTGGCCCAGCCCCAGGACCTGATTTCGACTGCCGTCCCTCAGCTCAATACAAACATCACCATAGAAGGCGACCCCTGGTTGCTTTGTCCTAAAGGTCAGGGCCGGGACATCCCCGGGCTACCCCGGGTTCTGCAGTGAGGCTGCTGGCCTCCTTCCCTGGCACGCAGGCTTTCTCCCAATACATCTCTTCTGGTTTCCTCGAGGACTGCCCGGCCCCTCTGCAGCCCCCCAGGGACCCCAGCTAAGGTACGCGCCTGTCCCGTGGCCAGTGACCAGATGCACCCACCTGCCGATGGGTGTCCGGAGTCTGTGTCACCTTCCCTTGGCACCTCGTCCTTGGCAGGGCTGCGGGGCCCCTGCGTGAAGCCCGCCCCTGCTTACGCAGCACTGCTGGCCATGAACGCCGGGCAGGGACGGGCCTGCTGCCTGGTGATCCTCTTGTCCTCTGGAGCCTGACCCCGATGCCGCCTCTGCGTCTCTCTTCCCAGGTGACGCTGGCCAAGATGAGGGTGCACGTTTCCTCCTGCATGAAGGTCCAGGAGCAGATGGCCAGCTGTCCCAAGTTTGTCCCCGTGGTGCCCACGTCCCAGCCCATCCCCAGGTAGGCCACCCCGCTCGTGTGCCCCTGTTCCTTGTAGGGACGGCTCCTGCCCCGTGGAGGAGGTGAGGGAGGCTGCCCTGGCCCCTCTGCGGACACCCTCGCTGCCCCGCGGGAAGGCGACCCCAAGGAGGGCCCATACAGGCCCCCTCTCACGTCCCAGCAGAGTCTGTGTGGGCAAGGGATGGGACCCAGAGCAGAGGGGGAGCCCCGGCAGGCCCCTGCTCACCTCCCGCCACGGCCGCAGCGCCGTCCCCAACAGGTCCACCTTCACCTGCCCCTACTGTGGCGCCCGCAACCTGGACCAGCAGGAGCTGCTCAAGCACTGTGTGGACAACCACCGCAGCGACCCCAACCGCGTGGTGAGCGGCCGGCCCGGGGGGCGGGGGGCTGGCTCCCCCGAGCGCCGCTTCAGCCCGCGCCCCCTGTTGCAGGTGTGCCCCATCTGCTCGGCGATGCCCTGGGGGGACCCCAGCTACAAGAGCGCCAACTTCCTGCAGCACCTGCTGCACCGACACAAGTTCTCCTACGACACCTTCGTGGTGCGTGCCCCGCCCCC
>CM053620.1:777490-794693 GCA_028646535.1 Procyon lotor
GGGTCCCAGCCGTGGGCGGCCCATCCCACGACCCACTACCGCTCGGCCCTGGGCGGGGCAGCACCGAGCCATCCGGGAGGCTCTGGCCCCAGAGGCGCCCGCGCATCCCCGGCTTCCCTTCCTGCCTTCCAGGATTACAGCATCGACGAGGAAGCCGCCTTCCAGGCTGCCCTGGCCCTGTCTCTCTCTGAGAACTGAAGGCACAGCCCAGCCCCTGGACCTGAGCCCTCCAGCCTCCGGGACGGGCCGCCACGCCCGCGCGGGACAAGCGGAGCCTCCCGTGTTGCGGGACACAGGCCCCCGAGCGCGCCAGGGGCCTGGTCCTCGGAGGCGGCCCCCTGTGCTCCTGGCCGAGCGTTGCTGGCCCCCTCGGTGCTCCGGGCCGGGCAGGTGGCACCTGCAGGCCCAGCTCATTGGGCCCAGAGCAGGCGGTCTGTCTCCAAGCCATGCTGTCCCCCTCGTCCGCAGAGACCGTTGTGCCCCAGCGGGGTCCCGCAGGCCTGCGCTGAGCGGGCAGTGCCAGGGGAGCCCCCGCCGCCAGCCAGCAGCCCTTCTAGTTCGCGCACTCGGGACTGGCTTTTGTGATACTTAGAAATTCTGGCATTTTTCTATCTTATCCGGTGTGATGATCTTTTCACGTTTTATAGAGCAAAGACCGAGCAGTTACTCTTCATATCGCAATACCCGTGTTTGACTAGGAACAATAGTATTTTTATGGAACATTTACAAAATTATATTTTTTAAAAAAATCAAAAATAAACAGTTGTGGGGTCAGCGCAGGGGAGCGAAAGAGAGGCGTGGGCCCCGGAGCCAGAGCGTGTCCCAGGGCTTTGCTCAGACAGCTCCTGGCGCTGCTCTGCTGGGTTCCCCTTCCTAACCGCCGGGAGGCCCCCCAGGGCCCCTGGCCGCTCGCAGCGGCTGCTGACTCTGGGCCCGCCCCAGTAGCTCCCACTTCCTCCCTCCAGGGTCCTGGCCCGGGCCCCGGCCCCGCTGTCCTGTTCCCAGGCGGGGCCCATGCCTTGTCGGCAGGCCACCCCTGGGGATGACGGGTCTGGGTGGAGGACGCTGTCTTACTCTTTCGGTTCACGGCATAAATTATTGCTCTTTTAAAAAAACTTCAATAAAACATTTCGAAGCATCTATAGGAGCCTTCACTGCTGGGAGGGTGAACAGTGGGCAGGGGCTGGGGTGCAGCCCACAACCTCCCTTTGCTTGAGGTCTGCAGGCCTGTCTCTGTCCCCAGGCAGCTCCAGCACTTTGGGGGGACAGTGCCGCCCACCTGCCCAGGCCCCTCCCCGCGAGCTCGGCGCCTCCCCAGGCTGCCCTCAGCCCAGGCCCCCCAGAACACGTCCTCTCTCTCGAACCACATCTGCTCCCCAGGGGCACGTCTTGGCAAAAGTTCACCAGGCGGTGGTGGTTTTCACCTCCTTCCTTGTCAGGAGACGGGATCGCCTGAGGCCAGCACGCTGGACTCAGGGAGGCTTGTTCTGGGGGCCGGAGGTGGCCATGGTGTCAGGCAGGCTGCCTATGCAACGCTCTCGGGGTGAATCCTTGCACCTTCACACTCGGTGTGAAGCAGCAGCCCCTCTCCCCACAGCTGGTTCTTGCCGCT
The DNA here is from genome assembly GCA_028646535.1 of Procyon lotor. Lineage (NCBI taxonomy): Eukaryota > Metazoa > Chordata > Mammalia > Carnivora > Procyonidae > Procyon > Procyon lotor. Next base: position 779,103 of record CM053620.1, read on the forward strand.
CGGCAGCGCCCCGGGCATCCTCCTGGTGCCCCAGCATGTGACTTCGGCCCCCAGCCTCACACAGGGGCTAGCAGGGAGCCGCTCAAATGTGAGATGGCCGGGGCGCCGGGCTGGCTTAGAGCATGCGCTCTTGGTCTTGGGGTTCCAAGTTCGAGCCCCATGTTGGGCGTAGAGATTCCTTAAAACCCGTAAACGTGGGACACCCAGCCAGGGGCGGTGCCCTGGGCCGCCGGGGCGGTTTCCCCAGGTAGGGCTGTGTTCGGGGCTGTTCCTCGAAGCAGGTGGGGCTCCTGAGCTTGAAGCCACGGCAGGGCCAAGCAAACAAGTCCCCACAAGTGGCCACTTGGGAGAGCGGTGACGGGCTGGTCACCCCCTTAGGTCCTTCATTGGGAGCCCGCAGCCCTCCCCTCCCCTCTTCAACCCCACTGGCCGAGGGGGCAGGTGTGGTGGCGGGGCCCTGCTGCTGCCTGAGGACCCCTGTGGAGCTCCCCCCCCCTCCGTATGGCCACAGGGCTGAGAGCCACAGGAGAGCGTCCACAGGCCGCCTGTCATCCCCAGCCCCTCAGGCCCGGTGACTCGGGGTCCAGGGCAGTCTGCCCCGGGGAGGGCATCAGAGTGAGCCCCAACACGGCGTGGGGGACGCGGGTGAGCTGCATCTCAGCAGACCCCACGGCGTCAGGGTGGGGACGCGCCGGCTGAAAGTCAGGGCACCAACGGCCTCCCTTGTACTTCGAGTGACTCCTGTCCTGCCAGGCCTCCCCATAAATCAGCAGGGACGCCTCTACGGCTTCCCACCGTGTGCTCATACATGCACACGTGCACACGCACACGCGCACCCGTGTGAGCGCATGCACGCCCATCTCCCCCACGGCCACACAAAGCCAGGCAGCCTGCGTCCTGGGCGCCCCGTCTGGAGCGCACCGCGCCGTGGGGAGTCCACGCGCACCCGCGGCCTAGAGAGCACGTCTGGATCTCGGGCACTACAACCTCCTGGGTCAGGACGGGGCCAGGCAGGGCGCGTGCCGGGATGCAGAACCCCCAGGCCCGTGAGCGCTGGCGCAGTTCTCACCCTGGGGCTCACGGGAGCTGAGGCCTTTGGGAGTCCGGCCCACTGCCCCCACCTAGCCCTGGTCCCAGTCAGCTGGGCTCCCACAGAGGCGTCCTGCTGAATGTGCCGTGGGCCAGCCAGGCCAGCAGAGGCGGCGCTCCGGACCCAAGAGCCCTGCTGCGGGCTCCTTCCAGGCTGGGGGAGACTCCAGGCCCTGCAGTCAGTGGCTTCCAAAAAGCCTGCGCTAGGGGCCCCCGGACCTGGAACCCAGGAGGCTCCTGTCTGGCCCGTGCCCTTGGCGCCTTGGATGGAAACTGCAACAGAGATCTGAGCCGCCAGAGACCCCTGTCTCGCCAGCCTCCAGGGACAGGCCGCGCTTACTGGCCTCTGCCCCCTGGTGGCTGGTGCGAGAAGCACAGTGCGTGCTGGGGGCTTCCCTGGGGCTGGTCCACAAGATGCGGACTCCAGGCCCTCCCGGTGACAGATGGACCCCGGCCCCGGGAGGTGGCCCTCCCTGTCTCCAACAACCTGCTGGGAACAAGGGGCCAGCTCCAGGGTGCAGGGAGGAGGCAGTGAGGTGCCAAACGGGGAACTCTGCTGTGGACCCAAGGGACCCCTCTCCTTGAGGCCCTGGGGGTCCTGCTGATGCCTCACACCTGTATCACATGGGAACAGCGCCTTTGGCCTCACGAACACACGTGTGCACACACATGCCTCATGTGTGCACGCAGCAGGACTCAGCCCAGCATGTGTGTGCACCCTTGCTCGGCCCCCGCTGCTTTCTCCCCCTACCGCCCCTAGAACCCCTCCTCGGCACCCAACACCACGCTCCCCGGCATGCCTAGGACACCACGTCTAGGACTCTACTTCTTGCTGAGTAAGCTGTGTGCGAAGGGACAGCGTTCCTTCCTGTCTCACACAGGACATGTCCCCAGACCCCAGGTTAAGAACCAGCATCAGCTGTAACAGGCCTCAAAATGGAATGAGCTCCTCTCCTCTGGGGGTCACCAAGCACACGCTGGCCACCAATCTGACCAGACGTTGGGAGATGGAACATTGGGTCTCAGTTTCCACTAGTCCATAACCTCGTACGGCCACGAGGTTACCCAAGTCAGGATATGGCAGCCACAGCCACACCCCAACGAACACACCACATGCTGGGCCAGGGGCCCTTTGTCCCCGCGGCTGGCGCCCCCAGTGCGAGGGGCCATCCCTCCAGGGTCCTGGGACAGCTGAGCCCCGCTATGAGGTCCAGCTCCAAGCATTGTTCCAAGAGTCTCAGTCCCAGGACTCTTGGGGTCCCCTCCCCAGAAGCTCACCTCTCCTCCAAGGCCCAGGGATGTGCGTGCTGGGGCCACATGGTTTGGGGGTTCTCGATGCCTTTCCATCTCACGCAGCAAGCGTTGCTAGACCCCGCCACGCACACGCAGGCACTGTGCAGGAGTGAGGGCTGGCCCCCGGCTGGCCCCCCTATTGGGACGCAGTCTGACAGGGAGCAGGGCCCCCAAACTGAGTCATGAAACCCAACCAGTTAAAGAAGCCAGCACGCACTGGGGATACCGATATACATGTACAGACGTACGCAGAGTCAAGCACTGCCTGCCTTACTCTTTGTGAGGCATGAATAAAAGACTATAAAAACACACATACATAAAAAGAGAAACGAAGCAGAATTTAGCTCCCAGGTGCCTATCTAATTGCCAAGCGCTGCTCAGGCAGCTGCTAGAGGCGGATGGGCGGGGCCCACAGCCTGGCTCCCAGCCAACTGTCATCCCCAGGGTCTTAGGTGTCAAGGAGAGACCACTGTGATTTCTTCTGGAAGGCAAGGGCTCTGGGCCTTGCCAGTCCTGCTCTGGGTGAAAGAAGGGCGGCACCAGGAGACTGCAGGGAAGGGGGTGGGCGTGAGGCTTAACTGCCAGGTAAAGCGGCCATCATGAGGACAGGACACAGAGCAAGAGTGCAAGGGGACAGCCGCACCCCCGCCCTGGCCCTGCACAGGTGTGGACAAGCAGATGCCAGTGTCTTCTTCTGTGGGTCCTTCTTGGGTCCAGCCAGACACAGCCCTGGGAGTGACAGCCAGCGAGTCTGCATGACCCCAGGGAGGGCTGAGAAGTGGGTGGGGGTCTTTTGTTGCGGCAGCCCTAGGGAAAGAATCCACTGCCCCTACGCCAGAGCGGCTCCACAGACGCTCGGGATCCCAGGGGCATTTCCGGGATGAGATCAGGAACACTCAAGTTTCCCTAAATAGTGTGGGTATCTCTCTGGGGATGAGGGACATCCCCTCGGCTGGCGGCCCGCGGTGGGTGACCGGGTGAGGAGGGACAGTGTGGGTAGAGGGCTGGCGGGTACCTGCAAGCCTTCTCTATGTCCGGGAGGGAAAGAAGGAAGAAAGGGTATAAATAGAAAGCTTGCGAGGCCACAGAACAGGTGAATAAGCAGAAGGCAGCCACGTGTCCTCTGAAATCCACACGCTCAACAGCACGGTGCCAGGCCATGGCCCGTAGGAGAGACTCGTGCCTTCTGTCCGAGCGCCACCTGCCCTTCCTTGCTCTCACCAAGTCACAGACAGGGGAGCACACGCCTTGTGTGAGGCTGCCCGTGTGGGCCTGGGTCCCTATCCCCCCACTCGCTGAGCTCTCCAAGCCTCCACTTTCTCACCTGCGACACTGGATGAATGTAAGACCCTGGGGACGCGGCCCTCCCTCCCCGCTTCTCTGGAGGTCCTTGTACTGGTCCTTGTCCTTGTACCATCAACTCCACCTCATCGCCCCCCAAGCCCACAGCTGGCAAAGAGCACCAGCCGTCACACGCCACCCGGGCCTCCAAGGAAGGCAGGCCTGCGGCATAGCCACGGAAAAGCCCCACAGCCGTCGGGGGCAGGCTTGGCGCTGTGTCTGCGCACCCAGAGAATGCCCCCTCTGACCCCCGAAGTCCTGAAACGCCCACATCAAAAGGGACCACTCAGACGAGGCTCGTCCTCTCTGAGGCACTGAAGGAGGGACATGGCTGCCCTGGTCACAGACTGGGCTGTTGCACAGTGCCCCGCACTTCCCCCTCTTTGAGGGAACGTCCCATAACTGCAGCTCAGAACCCCTTGGAGTCCCAGACTTCCAGGCCGTGTCCTTTCTCCCCACGAAAGCAGCCTTCTGGAGGCGCCGGCCAGTTCCTGAGGCCTGGTCCCCAGAGGGAAGGCACCCTCCCAGGCTTTCGCCCCCCGGAAAGGCCTCTGACCCCCGCCAGCACCACGGCTGGTCCGCTGGGTCAGCTCTGGGGTTCGGGGCTTGCGCTCGCTCATCACTCCTACCGTTGCCGGCTCGCGCAGGCGGGCGGGCGTGACCAGCCCCGCAGGGGTTCTGCGCGCGCCTCCACCGCCCTGCGGACTGGAGCCTGGCTCGGCTTCCACCCGGCCTGACCTCCGCCCTTCAGTCCACGGCGAGTGGGTGCGCCAGGCCCCAGGGGTCGGTGTGACTCGCTGCGCGCGCCAGGGCAGTCCCGTGGGGAGGACTCGGCGGCCACGCGCTCCCTCCCCCGCCGCCCGCGCACCTGTCCTGGGCGTGGCCCCGAAGCCCCGCCCCGCGCGACCCCGCCCCGGCCGCGCCCTGCGCTGGTTGGCCCAGGCGGCGCGCTATGCTAATGAGCCAGCCCTCCCGCCACCTGCCTGCCGCGCGGCCCGCGGGCGCCGGGCGGTCGCGCTTGGGGGACCCGCGCCGCAGGGGGACCATGCCGCGCTCCTTCCTGGTGAAGACGCACCCCAGCCACAGGGTTCCCGACTACAGGCAGCTGGAGACGCAGAGAGGTAGGGGCTGCCGGGCTCCTCGGACTTGCGTCCCAGGTGGGACGGAGGGAGTTACCTTGCCCGCAGAGCGGGAGCGAGACCCCGGGTGGGCGGCCTGCGGGCGCCTCGTCCGCTCCGGGGGCCTCGGTCCCGCGTCGGGCTGAGCAGGCGCGGCTTCTCTCCCCGCCTAGAGAAGTTTCAAGGCCCCCGGCCACTCTGGGCTCCCCGCCGCCTGTGTCCCGGTGAACCCATCCCAGCTAAGGGAGCCCCGGAGCCATCTTCCCCGGGGCAAGAGGTTGGGGTGGGTGGGTGAGTGGGGTCCCAGGGACTGGTGGGGAGAGAGACGGCAGAGGGTTTGGGGCTGCTGTCCAAGTGCTCCCGCGGAGCATCCAGGGGGGAGCAGAAGCGTGACCCATGGGCTCTGTGTGCCTAAGCCCATCTCCTGTAGGCTTCCTGCGGGCCCCAATGCTTCCTCACCCCTCCTGCGGGTCACCTTCCCCCGGGCCTCCCCTCCCCCCAGTGACAGTTCCTCAGGGCAGGCTGTGGGGGGCACTTAGGGGCTGCAGTCCTTCCCCCAACCCCAAGGGGGGCTCAGTGGGGAGACGTGCGGCGGACCCAGGACTGCACGTGTCCCCCTTCCCTGCTAGGCACAGGGACACAAGAGGCCCCCCCTAGAGTGATCAGAGCCCTTCCCCACTGCTCGGCAGCTTCTTGGGCGTGAAGACCCCTCCCCTGGGGAAACTGGCGACTCAGACTGAGGGGAGGAGGGACACTGTGGAGGCCGTCGCCCTGATCCCTTCTGGGCCGCCAGGGGGTGCCTTCTAGTTCTGGGCTCCTGAACTCTGCATTTTGAAATCAATTTACTGAGCACCACCGCCATAAAATGGAACAGAACAGAAGCCATCAGGGTGCAGGGCTCGGGCGAGGGGGACTTTGGCTTCTGATACATGTGCGTATATATGATGGAAAACGGAATCGATGTGGGCCGGAGCAGTCAGCGTTTCCTACCTGCTGTTGAGCCCAGCCTTACCGGGCGGGCCGTGCAGAGCAGGGCAGCCGGTGACGAGGGTCAGACTCAGCCACCTCCCGTCCTCCTCCCTCCTCCTTGCTGTCACTCCCCCTGCGTGAGAGAGCTAGGTGACCACTGTGAGCCTCTTCCCGCCAGGACGTTGTCTGGGGCCCCTCACCGTCTCATTTTAAATAAGTGCCTTTTCAAGCCTCCCCCAGGGAACGTCTAAAACCAGAGGGGACTTAGAAGTCTCTTTTCCCAGGAATTTGAGTCCTAGGACCAGTAACAAAATCCAGCAGCCTCAGGGGGTGTGAGGGCCATTTAAAGGACCAGCAGGAGCTGCCCCTCTCCCCTGCCCTCCCCCGGGGCCCCCAAGACAGGGTTTGGCTCTGAGATGCTTGGGGCCAGGGAGGCAGCTGTGTCCCAGAGACTTAGGAAAGGTACCTTTTTTCCTCAGTAGAAAGGCCCCTCGTGCTGCTGCTTGGCGTCCTAGGCCCTCCAGCATCCCAGGGCTGTCTTTCCTGAATCTCCTCGGCCTTTGTCTCTTAGCTTGTCACTGCTACTTCCTCTTTCCGGAGGGCAGAAATTTGGTGCACTATTTTATAAGTAGGGGAATTAGGGGTGAAGTCAGGGTAGAGTGGAGGGTGGAAACCTTCCTTTAAGGTCCTCATTTCTCTACATCCTCACCGACGCTTGTAATGAGCTGTTTTTAAGTTCTAGCCATCCTAGTGGGCTTTAACTTGCATTTCCTCGATGGCTAACGGTGGCAAGCATCTTCTCCTGTGCTTGTGTGCTATTTGTACCTCTCACTTTTTTTTTTAAGTAACCTCTACACTCCACATGGGGCTTGAACTCACAACCCTGAAGTTGAGAGTCACAGGACCTACAAACTGAGCTAGCCCGGCACCCAGCCATTTGTATATCTTGTGTGCAGAAATGTCTGTTCGCCTCCTTTACCCATTTTAAAATTCTATTATTTGTCTTTTCATTGTTGAGTTGCAAGAGTTCTTTGTATATTCTGGATGCTGGTGACTTATCAGGTATGTGATTTGCAAATATTTTCTGCCCACGTGTGGTTGTCTTTCTCTACCCAAAGCCTTGGCATGAGCGTAGAAACAGGGCCGGAGATTTCTTGCATCACATCCTGAGTACGAAATGGGTCGGGGGCTGTTTGGAGATTTGGGTTTGGAGGAAACGCGGGGGGCAACTACCGGCTTGCCGGTTGGCTCCGGGGCTCCTGCCGCTCCCACCTGCTCAAGCAGGGACACGCCGGCCCACGGGTGCGGGAGCAGCAGCCTGGGGACCTGCTGCCCCTGGAGGCCATGGTGGTACCACGCACGGAGCGTTGGCGGGAGGCTGTGCCCACCTCCGTCGCCGTGGGTGAGGGGTGATCGGGGGGTGACTGAGGGCTAATGAGTCGTCTTACACATCGTAGCCCACTGCCAAGTGTTTGCTCTGAGTCAGCGCTGTGTGGGAGCCCGGCGCCGCGGCTCTGAGCTGGCCCTGCGGGGGCCGGGGGTCAGGGAGGCCTGCTTCCCGAGCTGACACCCCACCTCGTCAGCCCTTTCCGTCCACACGGAACTGCGATGACCTAGCGAGGCCTGGGGTCAGACCACGCACGGCAAGTCTGAGGACGGAGTGTGGGGGCCGCGTTCACCCGTATCTCCTCTCTCCGCCCTCCCTTCCAGAACTCAATGGCGCCTGTCCTGCCTGCCGGGGCCCGGTGCTGCCCGTCCTCCTCCCAGAGAAGGCGGCCTCTTCTGCACCCACGGACCCTCCCCAGCCCTGGGACCGCACCTCCGGCATCGCCCGCATCTCCCTGCCCCTTCCCCGGCACGAGGAAGCGCGGGGGGCCCCTGGGCCAGACCCCCTGCGAGTCGGCCCGGCGCACCTTTGGGCCGGCCGGGCCCCCAGCGTGCCCCTCAAAGACAGCCTGAACCAGCTCAACCTGCCCCCGCTGCTGGTGCTGCCCACGCGGTGGCCCCCGATCCCGGGCTCTGCCGGGGACCCCGCCGCAGGCGGACGGCCGGGCCCGGCGCGGGCCCCCTTCCAGTGCGCGCACTGCGGCGAGCCTTACCACACGCCGGCCGGGCTGGCCAGGCACCGGGAGCCGCACTGCCGGCCGCGGGCGCTGCGCTGCTTTCCCTGCAAACACTGTGACAAGGAGTACAGCAGCCTGGGCGCCCTCAAGATGCACCTGCGCACGCACACGCTGCCCTGCCCCTGCGCCGTCTGCGGCAAGGCCTTCTCCCGGCCCTGGCTGCTCCAGGGCCACATGCGCACCCACACAGGTGGGTCGGGGAAGGCCCGGGCGCGGGGGTCAGGCCTGGCCCCACATGGGGTGGGGGGGGTTTGCAAACAAGCCGGCCGCCGAGGCCGGGCCCCCTCCGGAGGCTCGGGGAGGGTCCTTCCTGCCTCCTCCAGCCCCAGCTCCAGGGGGGCCCGGGAGTCCCTCCCCCGTGGCCGTGGCCCTCGCCTCTGCCCCCATCCTCACGTGGCCTCTCCCCTGCGTGTATTTGTATCCATATTTGTCTCTGTTGTGAGGACACCGGTCACATGGGACCGGGGCCCACATACCCAGGGTGACCCCGCCCTAACCTGGTCGCATCCGCAGGGGCCCTGGGCTCCAGGTCGGGTCACGTCCACGGGCCCCAAGGGTTATGACGCAGACACGTCTGTTTTGAGACCCACAATTCACCCCACAACACCTGGCAAAGGACACGACGCCCCTGGCTTCGGCGGGTCTGACTCGTCACCTCCCACGGCCTTCCAGAACTTTGGAGCAGGAGGAGCGGGCGACGGAGAAAGAGGGGGACACAGACTGTCTGAAGGGCACAGACGACAGCTGCAGCTTGGCCGGGAGCAGACCCGTCTCCAGGGAGGAGGCCCGAACACAGGAGGGGAGAGAAGGGACGCTGCGGACAGACGGACGGACGGACACAGACGAGCCGACAGGAGAGGGGTGTGTGCCCAGAGCCCTCGGCACTTGGTCTCCCGACCACCGCCGGGCCTGAGGGCAGGGGGAGGGCCGCAGCGCACCCCGGGCCCGCCGGGAGCAGGAGAGGCAGGCACACAGACAGAAGGCCAGGAACGAGACTTGCGGGGCCCAGGCCGCAGCTGCCACACACGCCTCCCGTCCCCGGAGCCTCCCTGGCCCTAAGTCTCTGTAACTAGGACTCTTCGCGTTCCCTGGGCTGAAATTCCATTCGGTTTTCCTCAGCTCCCCCAAAGGATGTCCCTGAGCGCCCCATCTCACATCCCCAGGGGCTCCGTGCTCCGGGTCTGGGAGCGCCGAGGACGGGAGGCCCCGCGGGAGACTGACCTGGCTGGGAGGGCGCCTGGGCTTTGAGCGGCAGGGAGGCCTACAGGCTGGTGCCTCGCGGGGCTCTGTAGGGGGGAGCGCTGGGAGCCAGGCCACACGGGCAGAGACCAGATGACCCCCAACGGCCCTCTTACACTTGTTAGGGTCGTCCCGGGGGCCCAGCTCCCAACAGAAGGACTTTGTCCAAATCCCCGGCCGCCTGATGGGAAGTGCTCCAGAGGACACAGGGTTCTTAAGCCGTTCCTAAATGCCTGTGTCCACTGCGAGGGCCGGGGCTCAGTCCGTCCAGCCCGCCTTCGCGGCCGACTCCGTGGGAGCCCCGTCACGTGCCGCCCTGTCCTTCCATGGGTGGGAACGGCGCAGAAGGCCCCAGTGCTTCTCAGGGGCAGATCTGGGCGGAGGGCCCCAGGAGGGCTCTGGCAGAAGTAGATCTGGTGACCGTGGTAAATACAGCAAAGACCCACGCTAGATCTTTCCTCTTAGGAAGGTTTTAGGTGCTGTAGTCCTGCCCGGATGTGACAGTCCATCCTGTTCCCAAGCGGCTCTGACCTCGACCATTATGCGGGCTCGGTGGCCCTAGGGTTTCCTCCCGGAGCAGGTGCTGAGGCCCCACCATGTGTCTGCTGGGGAGGGGCGCCGAAGGGAGGTAGTGCATTCGAACTGACACGAGCGTTTGCAGAAGATGGAGGGCCTCATTCATTTATTTTTTATGTCAGAGACTTTATTTTGGGGGAGAGGATCAAGAGACTCCCGCTGGGCAAGGCCTGACCTGGGGCTCCATCCCACGACCCGTGAGCCCAGGGCCGGCTCCTGTGAGCAGGCAGAGGGCCCCTGACCCGCACCCCCTTCCTCCCTCAGGTGAGAAGCCCTACACCTGCCCTCACTGCAGCAGGGCCTTCGCCGACCGCTCCAATCTCCGGGCCCACCTGCAGACACACTCCGACACCAAGAAGTACCGGTGCAAGACCTGCGCCAAGACCTTCTCCCGCATGTCGCTCCTGGCGCGTCACGAGGAGTCCGGCTGCCGCCCCGGCCCCTGAGGAGGGCGGGCTCGGTGCAGGGAGGAGGGACAGGATGGCGCCCCAGGACCCGGCCCCACGCCCGCCCGCCCGCCCGCCCCCTCCAGAACCAGAGACGCCTGGCGGGCTGTAAGGGTGAGTGACTGCAGGGTGACGGTCACCGTCCTGTGCCTGACTTGCTCCGCTTTCCGGTTCAGTTCTCCCGGAGCTGAAGGCCGGCGGGGAGACGGCTGCCGGCACGGACCGCTCCCACCACTCAGCTGGCCTTCACGGGCAGGGCTGCCTCGGGGCTCACCTCCACCTGCCGCCGGCCTGGACCCCGGGCTAGGCCGGGTCACGTCAGGGGTGCACGCACACGCACCAGGCGATCCCGGGCACGGAGCCGGGGCCCCTCCACAACCACAGGGCGGGGAGGCGCCCTGCAGCCCCGGCTGTCACGTCCTCTGAGGCTCCGAGTCGATGGCGGAGGGCGAGCGCGGAGCTGTCCTCGAGAGGCCACAGATGCCTGGGTCACGTGGGTCTCTGGCCACGGAGCAGGGGAGGTGATGGGCGGGCGTGGAGCCGGGAGATGCAGGGATGGAGAGCAGGGCTGGTGGGAGGCAGGCGGCGAGAGTACCGGCGGCTGAATGGAGGCACCGTCCTTGGGAAGGAAGAGACCACAGACAGGAATGGCATCGAACAGGGAAGGAGAGCAGCCGCGGAGCGAGGACCTGCTGGGGTGAGTGTGGGGGCAGAGCCGGGGCGAGCAAGGCCCGAGAAGAGGCAGCCGTGGGCTGTGCGTGCCCGGCCGGCCGGTGCTCGGAAGGCCATCCTGTCCCGGGTCTGCATGCGTCTCCACGGAGCCCAGCACGTCACCCAGGGGCACCGTCACCCCCGCTCCTGAGGCCGCGGGTGTGCCCCAGCTGAGAGGGGGCAGGCCTCTCCAACAGACTCAGACGCCAACAGGAGACCCCCCACGGGGCGGCCTCTCCCACCCCTAACCGCCGGGCAGTCACCCGCCGGGCGGGTCCTCCCTCTCGCCAGCACGTCTTCGCGGCTCTGGCCGGCCCCCGGAGGGCTGCCTGCGTCTACCCGGACTGACTGAGTGCTCGACACCGGGGGGCACCTGCCCCTCTCTGCGGAAGAGCTGGCCGGCTGTCAGCCACGCCGCTTCTGGCCAGGCTGAGGGACAAAGTCAGGCACCTCGGTCCCGGCCCTGAGTGGGGCTGCAGGGCAAGCGGCAGAGGCCCCGTCTCGGCCCCGGGCCGCGTGGACCTGCTGAGGGACACTCACCGGGCACCCCCCGGGCCCCACGGCACCTGTCGATTCCGCCGGAGGCTCCTCCGGGGCTGCTTTGATGACGGCCATTGCAGGAGCCTTGGGGACACCCCAGAGGAAACCTGACCGCGATCTCGGTCTTCTCTGGACCGAGGCTGACCTTGACCAAACTGGCCACGCAGGAGGCCGCAGCCCCAGCAAGCACCAGACTGTACGAGCAGGCGGCAGGACGCCCTCTGGGGAAGCCTCGCTCACCTTCCCAGGCTGCACCGCTGCCTTCCCTCCTCCCGTTCCCCGAAGGACAGTGAGGCTGAGCTAATGTATCAGCGCCCTGGGGCCGCCGCACCAAGGCCCACGGGCCGGGCGGCCTGAACCACAGCCGTCTACTCCCCACAGGCCGGAGCCCACAAGTCTGAGCCCGAGGGGCCGGGGGCTGCTTCCTCCCGGGGCCCCTCTCGGATCCTGCTGGCTCGCTGGCATCTTCGACGTGCTCGGCTGGTAGACCCATCCCCCATCTCTGCCTCCGGCTCCCTCGGCTTCTTCCTGCCCGTGCGTCCGTCTCTGTGTCCAAACTCCCCCTGTTTCTGAGGACGCCCGGCCTACTGGGTCAGGACCCACCCCGATGACCTCATCTTAACTTGATCAACTTCCAAGACCCTGGTTCCAAATGGGGCCACATTCTGAGGTCCTGGGGGCCAGGATTTCAATACCATCCACCCCAACAGCTGACATGAACAGTTTGCCAAGAGATGCTGGGGGGCTTCCCTGGGCTTGACACCTCTGTCCTCAGTCCACAAAGGACTGGGGGGCGGGCGCCGTCGATTTAACTGACGGATTTACTGGAAACACTTCCTGTGCCCGTTCCCACCTCCAGTCCATCGTCCCGAGCGGGGCCCACGCTCCTGGGGTGGCCCTGGCTCCCAGCCGTCTCCCGGAGCACTGGGCTCGTCTGCTGAGGGGCCCAGCCAGCCCTGGGGCCTGTGTCCCGCCATATCACAGGAGCCCTGTTCTTTTTCTTTTTTTAAGTAGCATCCAGTTGCCTGAAGGAAGCTATATTGTAGATGGTGTTCTATTTCTGGGCCCCGATGTCTAAATGAGGCGATGCACCTGTTGGGTATGAAGGGAGGGAATTTCGCGGCCCTAAAATAAAGTTGAATGCTTGCCCTTCTGTGCCGGCCCATGGAAAATGCTCTCGTGTTTATATCTGGCCTGGCAGAGGGCAGGGCAGTGGAGGCTGGCTTGGCAGAGGGAGAGGAAAGGCCTGAGCACCTTCCGGGGAAGCAGCAGAGGATGAATGGGGGAGACGGCCCACCAGGAGCGAGTCGGCTGTGGTCCGGGCATGGGGAGGCCACGCTGCCCGGCCCCAGCAGGCTGCCGGCTCCCCCTCCCCGCCCCCACTGCTCTTCCTTGTCACTCTGGTCATCAGAATTCACCTGGGACACCCACTAAAAAGTTGGCTTTCTGGAGCCCTGTCCCAACACCTACAGAGTGGGAACCAGGAAGGGGTCGAGGCCGCGTTCCCGGGGAAGTGGGGGTGGACGGTGCTTTTCTCCAGGGGCTGCTGCTTGGGTCTCTGCACCCACAGGCTCTCCTTCTCCTCCCCAAATTGTGCTCAACACGTTCCCTCTCCTCACCCTAAAGAAGGCCTTCGGGCCCCCTCGCCCTGAGGCAGGAGCCACATGGAGGAGGAAACGGCAGCCCAGGGGCTGAGGAGCCGGGAGCTGGCGCTGTGCCCGTGGCCCGGAGAGGTCAGGGAGGGTTCTGGACACGGGAGAACCATGCACCCCGCCCCCCGAGGTTGGGGGCCCGTCCTTCAGCAGGAGAGGAGTCCCTGGGTGGTGGCACGAGGGCGAGGGACATGCTCGGCACCAGCTGCCCCGCCAGGAAAACCGCTGTTCCTGGCCTCAGATGCCGGCGCCCGGCCTCCGCGGGCTGGGGTCCCGGAGACAGTGCGACGGGGACGCCTGGTCCCTCGGCCGGCCCCGCCCCGGCCCCGATCAAGGAAACCACCATCCCGAAGCTGCACACACACGAACGTATGCCTTCCCTTCCAAAAGCCCAGAGGATTCCATAAATACCATTTTGGCCTGGACTATTCTGGGGGGTTCTCTAGAAGGTTGAAAATAGCCCGCTGGTTACTATCTATATTCAGAGGACCTACTCCTGGCCTCCACTTGGTGGCTAAGTATAGCTCACTGGCAAAGTTCAATGGAACAAAAGTTTCCAGGCCTCTGACACTCACGGATGGCATGACATTCCAGGGAGGGTGCTGCCAAGACCCAGAGGGGCTCCGGGAGGCCGGCACGGCAGGCGCCCCCGAGCGGGAGGCTGTGGGACTCGCCGGCCATCAGGTGTCCCGGCCCGGTCCCCGGTGAGCTGCTCTGACTCCGGCGGAGTCAGTCCCACTGTAAAGCCTTGGCTTCCACTTCTGTAAAACAGGAAATCATGCTGAACTCGATTTCAGAATCCAGGAGAGTACCAGATATGTAGACCTGAGAAAAAGAAAACCAAAACACTCAGGATGCCTCACATAACCCCAAACGGCTCCTCTGCGAGTCTGCACGCACCTCCCGACCAGCGAGTCCTGGCTCCCACTCTGCCCTCCCGGCTGCCTGCCCAGCCCAGGGCGCTGCTGGGAGCGTCCTCAGGGCCCGGCAGACACGGGGCAGGGGCTTGAGGTCACAGCAGAGCCAAGGGCGGGAGGGCCGAGGGGCTGAGGTCCAAGGCCCATCTCGGCGGCCGGGCGCACATGTCTCTGGCATATGCAAAAGTTCGGGGCTGCCCCCCCCATCGTCCATCCATGCTGTGCCCCCAACCCCCAGTCTGCCCCTCGGGGCCTCTCTTCTATTCTCCTGTGAAGTTCCACCAGCCACCCGCCCTGATCACTGGGCTCCCCGTCCGCCCTCTGGGAGCAGGCCTGTGACACAGTGACCTCGGAAATGAGTGCGTGAGGAAGGCGGTCCTGGAACCCCAGGGGACTGCGACCTGCACGTTCACCTCGGGAACGCAAGTGTTCTGGATCGGCCAACAGGAGGCTGGAGCCGGGGACAGTCCGAGCCCCGATCCCACTGCCAGGCCGCCTGCTGAGTGTGAGATGAGGTGCGGCTGCTGCCCCGCGGCCCCAGTGACCTCGGTGGGGGCTGTGTCTGCCACCCCCACAGAATGTCCTCACGAGCGGTCTGCAAGGGACCCCTCACCGTGGGCGCACACGCCGATGGTGCAGGAGCAGCGGGGGCCTCGGTGCTGGCATCTCCACTCGGGCCAGCCGGCTCGCTGCCCCAGGGCCCTGGCACCTCCCCACCAAGCACTCGTGGAAATCAGATGCAGCCAAAAGACGTCCCGGATTGTATTCAACCTCGACCCTGGGTCCCAGGCCCGGTCGTGTTCCGAGGGAAGAAATGGGAGGTGTGCACAAAGCCCCTGCCACCGGGGGGCTCCGGTCATCTCCGGGGAGGGCGTGCGCCTCGGAGACGCAGGCCTGGGCACCTGCAGGCATCTTGTCAGAAAAGAACCAAGGCAGCCGGTCCCTTCAAGGGGAACGAACAGGACTTCTTGCCTGTGATGACACTGACACGTTTAAGAGAAAATGACCAGCTCAGGGCTTTCTACCTCTTGGCAGCTTTTATGACTAAAGACTTTTCTGATGAGAAAAATGACTGTTTTTAATTATAAGGTGAAATGTCAACATGTGGATGTTCCAGATAAACCAATGAGCTGCTCTTTCCCCAACGACCAAGGCAGGCACTGCAACATCCTGCCTCGGCCGGGGACCCAAGCACAGGGCCGATTTCCACAATCGGAGCGCGGGAGGCGCGCACCCACAGGTCAGATGCCCCGTCGCAGCTCGTGGGAGGCGGTGTCACCAAAGACAAGCCGCCGGCGTCCAGAGGAGCTGGGGTCGGGCAGACGGGGCGGCCCGGCCGCTCCCACCAGGACCCCAGATGCCCAGGTTCGCAGCAATGCCAAACAAGGCTGCTGGCCTCAAACCGTTCTGGAGAACAGTCCTTGTTTGCACACACGTGTGAGCGCGCGGTGGGTTTCCTGCTGAGGACTCCGAGTGACCGCAGTTAGCAAGTCCCTGCATCGGTCATCACCCCTAACGCGGTAAGTGTGGAGGTGCCGTGTGCGCACAGCTCTCGGTGTGGAGCCCGGAGCGCGAGC
>CM053620.1:795193-815304 GCA_028646535.1 Procyon lotor
GGGGAGGAGCGCGTGCGGAGGGCAGGACGCAGGGCAGGCTGGCTGGCAGGGGGAGGGAAGACGGGCAGGCGGCCCTGACGCCCGGGGCCGCTCGTTTACATGAACCCGGTGCCCAGTCCTCGCTCCTGCCGCCGGCCGGCCAGCCTGCCTGCCTCTCTGCCCAGCGGGCCCTCTGCTCGGGGACGGGGCTGGCGCAGTCTGGTCTGGTCGGGAGAAGACTGGGACTCAGCATCATCTTCCTCACATGTGGCTTCTTTTCCAGCTGAGAAACTCTTTTTTTCTTTTTTAATTTTTAAAAAGATTCACAGCCAAAATAAGACATTAACTTCAAAATCCAAGACGGCTGTGCTCACGCTAGTCATAAAAACACGAGAGTCCCCCACGGCGGCGGGGGCTGAGCCCGCGGGGCCCTACACCTTCCCGGGGATCTTGGCCCGCTTGCGCGCGATGGCGTCCTCCACGGCTTTGAGCTGCTTCAGGAGCTCCTCGCGCCGCGACAGCGTGCTGGCCTTCCCTGATTTGGTGCCAGCGGCGGAGACGGTGCTGGCGGAGCTGGCGTCGGAGGCTTTGCCGGGCACACTTGTGACCTTGCTGGAGCTCTTGGACTGGGGTGACAACTGGCGCTTCCTGTGGGCGGGGACGGGGGGAGGCCCTCAGAGGGTCCGCCAGGCGCCTCCCGCTGGGTGAGGACACCACCTGACAAGGGCCGCGCTGGGGTGTGCCCCCCAGCCCCCGCCCTTGGCCGCGGGCAGTGAAGGGGGCACAGCGTCCAGGGCTCGGCCGCGCCCTGCCGACCTGTCCCTCTCGCTCCCGGTGCCTCTGCGGCCTCCCCCTGCGGCGGGGAGAAACCCCACCTGCTGACCCAGAGGCAGCCCCGAGGGCCGGGGTGTGTGGGGGGCTCCGGGCAGTGAGAGCGGAGTCCTGGAGCCGTCTGGCCCGGGGCCCTGAGCAGTGGCAGGGAAGGGCCTCACAGCCGACCTCCCGTGAGGAGGAACTCTCTACCCCGCTCCGGGGCCGGCGGGGAAGGCGGGAGAAGCTGGGAGCGCCGGGAAGCCTCGCTGCCTCGGGGCCCCATTCTAGCGCCCGCTGTGGGGTGGGAACGCTCACCTGTCCGGCTGGGCCACAGGCACCTTAGAGTTCTGGCCTCTCTGCCGCTCTGGCTTCGGGGAGCCGAGCCTCCCGCCGGACTTCCGGTCCCGAGAACCTGGACGACACGGACGAGGTAAGACTGCAGTCCCAGCCGAGGGTGGGCTGCTGCGCTCAGACAGGGAGGGACGGCCTGCGTGTGTTCTCACAGGAAGAGGCAAAGGGCAGCGCCGGGTCATGCCGGAAAGCGAAGCTCCGGGAGCCCACGGAGGCTGAGGTCAGGAGGGGCCACCCAGCTCCCACTTACCCGACACGAAGACCCTCATCACTTACACCTGCCAACTGGGAACAGACAGGCAAAGGAGGGCAGGAAAGAGAAGCAAAACCCAGAAGTGGGGGGTGTTCGCCGCCCCGCTGTCCGGCGAGCGTGGGGGCCACGGGGGCAGGGGGGCGGTTGGCACACAGGCAGCCGGCTCTCTGTCCCCATCTCAGCGGCACAGGCCAGGGGCGCCGCCTCCCGCTCCTGACGGGCCCTTCTGTCCTCGCTTACGAGGGGAGGATGGCTCCGTGCCAGTGATCCGCCAGCGATCCAAGTCGGCTGGGCGGGTGGCCTGTGCCCCCAGAGTGCGCGCATCCTATGCCACCGCAGAGAGGAGGACCGAGCCACTGTCTGTCAGCCGCACAAGGGCGGCATTTTCAGACAGGAAAAAACAAGGACTCTCCTAATTTCCACTCATGAAAATGTAGTTGCTCTTCATAAAAAAATGTTTAAAAATGTAATGCTTTGTTACTGTTGACATCAATGAGTGTTGACGTTTCACCCGAGTTTTAGCCTCTGGCCTTAGTGCGGACGGACGGAGAGGCACGCGAGCCCGGGAAGAGCGCGCGGGGCCTGCGGAGGTGGGAAGCTCACCTCGGTCTGGGGATAGGTTAGCCCGCTTGGCTGGAGGAGGACTTTGCCTGTCCTTGTCTGATGGTTCGTAGCGCTTCCTGCCCCCTTTGTCGGCCGCCTGGAACGACGGACGGAGCACGGTGAGGACGCGGGCCTGAGCAGCCGGCCCCCGGGGGAGGCAGGGGACACAGCAGTGACCGTCTTGCACCCGCCCTTGCCCCACCAGACCCTCCGCTGGGCGCCGATGGGCCCGAGGGGGGCAAGGCCCAGGACTTCGGGCCTTCACGCTCTGCAGTGAGAGTGCCCGCAGACGCTGTTCCCTGGAGGGGACCCGGGGGACTCGGCATCTCGCCCTCCCATTCGAGGGAGCCTTGGGGACGTCAGTTTGCAGGCTGGGAGGGCGGCCACCGCCCCCGGACGCTTCCCCCTCCCAGGAGACGCTCCGGGGCTTCACCTCCCCGACCAGGGCGGCAGGACGAGCAGGCCGTGTCCAGCCACCGCCCCCCGGCCCCAGGAACCAGGACACCCCTGGGGTGCTGGGCTCCCGGAACCGCCGACTGCACCAGCAGTGCCCACGGCCTCACCTTGTTCAACAGCGTCAGCTTGATCTCCTTATGGGCGACGAACGTGCCCTGCTGGGGCTGCCCGGGGGGCGCCTGCTGGGGGGCTGTGGGCTGCTGGGGTTTACCGCCGGCAGAAGGCCTCGAGGACTTAGGCAGCTGTGCGGTCGAGTCCCTTTTCCGCTTGTCCTCTTTGACCCCATCTTCTTTTTTAGACTTTCCTGCCAACAACAAATGCTAAGTCGCAGTCGCCATCCTGGCACGGTGGTCTCCTGTGGGCCACCTGGAGGGGGGACGTGTTCTCAGCCAGGCCACGCGGCCGTGGGACCAAGCCGGGAGGTTCCTGCGCTTTCCTGTTCAACCGGGTGAGGCCGTGCACGCGCCCTCTTCCCACGAAGGGCCTGCCCGCCTCTGCAGCCACAATACCCAGGACACGAGGAGCCCCCTGTACCTTTCTCCTTCTTGGTCTGGGCTGGGGTGGGGGACCGCGAACTTGCTGAGGACACGGGGCTGGCCAGGTCTGCGTACATGTCGTCCGAGTCCACGCTGTGCACTGAGCTACTACTCGACGTGGCGCTGGACACTGAGGAGACGCTGCTCACGCTCAGGGACCTGGGCACACACAAGCACGTCTGGGTACACACACAAGGGACCAGAGGCCATGGGGGGCTGGCCGTGGGCGTCCACGTGCACCCTCTCCAGCCTCCGGTTTCGAGAACATGTACTGCCAAACCGGAGACTTCAGGGAGTGCTGTGGGGGGAATCAAAGGGGCCCCGCAGAGAAGGGACGCCCCCGTCAGGGAGTCGAGGGCCCTCGCACGAATGAGCGGCCACTGTTTGCTGGGCAGGGACGGACGACGAGTGACTAAATGTGAGTGAGGCCGTTGACGATAGGGCTGAGGGCCCAGGTCACGAGGCCTGAGAAAGGGGAGGGCTCTGCCCTGCAGCCAGGCCAGCCCCTGGGGTGAGCGGAGACCCCCCCCCCCCGGCCTAGCACAGGGCTCTGGAAAGCACGGGGATGGCGGCCAGCTCGCAGGTGCTGCGGCCCCGGCTCCCGCTGGGAAGAGGATATGCCCCGTCCTGGCACTCTCACAAAACTCCGGAAGGCCTGGGGCAGAAGGGAAGGGCCCGGTTCTGTTTACAGGCGGGGTCTCTGAACCTCTTGGGGAGGATCCGGGTGGCCTAGACCCGAAGGAGAACGTCGGCTCCGGGAATGTGAGGGCTGCTGGGACAGCGTCCTCTCCTCCCGCAGCTCAGCGACCGCATTCTCTCCCACTTGGCCGGCTGTCCCCCGGGCGCCGGAGCACTGCAGGCGGCTGGGGGCAGGGCTCCCGTGTGCGGCCCGAGAGGGGGGCGGACAGGGTTTGGGGGGGCTGGGCCCAGGGGGGTGCGGACAATGACCTGGATCTGGAGCTCGAGCCGCTGTAGCTGCTGCCGCTGCCGCTGCCGCTGACCGTCCGCCTGCAACACAGAGAAGGCCCGCAGTGCGGTCGCCGCGGCCCGGACCACCAGCCGGCTCGCGGACCCCCACGTGCTCGTACGCGTGCTTTCTGCTCCAAACAGAGCTGCCAGCCTCTCCTCGCCGGCCCGCGGCAACACCCACTCCTTCTGGGAGAGGTCCCGCACGACCACACCCTGTCGTCATGCTCGGGGAGACTGAGGCTCAGGGAGGTGACGCGCAGGAGAGCCACCCGAGACGGACCAGATGGGCCGGGGCCTCGGGGCTTCTCCCGGGAGCACCCCTCCCCCGACCCCCGGCTTGAAGCCCACTCGCTTACCTCCTGGGGGGACTCCTCGCTTGCCGCTCCCTCCTCCTGGCTTCCCGTGGGTCTCCTGGCTTGGTGGGCTCGGGGGCGGGAGCCGTGGCTTTGGGGGCCTGTGGTGGGGCTGGAGGCGGGGCTGGCTTCTTCACCGGCTTCTCTCTGTGATGGGAGATGGAGGGAGGGTCAGAGCCGGCCCCACGGGCAGAAAGCAGGTCCGTGTAAAGGGCCCCTGAGAACCACAGAGCCGGCGCTGGGCTTCCTTGGGAACATGTGTCCCCCCTGCCAGGCCTGCTCACGGGACAGACCTCTGAGAGCACCAGGGCCCCTCATGTGTGGGAGCCACACTGCAATACAAAGAATGACCGCAAAGCTTTTCTGTGCCGTCGGTGTGGGTAGAGGGCCCCGCCAACCGTTTGGGTAGCACCAGCACCACCACTGCCGGTGGGACCAGCAGGAAACCAAGTCTTGGGCCAAAGCAAGCCGCTCTGCACAGCGTCGGGGGGACCCACGTATTCGCGAGGCCCCTCGGTCAGCCCAGGCTGGACGGCGGCCGTGCTGGGCCTCAGGTACGGCTGCACAGGGTTCCCTCTGCGGGACTGGGTGGCTCTGGCCACCCGGGGAGCCGCACACGGAGGATGGGGACCAGGCAGGGCAGCTCTGGCGTCACACACAGGCCCTGGCCTCGCCCACAGGGTCAACGCCACCACTAGCTGCCTTTCTGTGCTCTGCGCTGCTTGGGAACGAAGCCCGCTTTCCTTCTTGGGGGGGCGTGGGCACGGCTGCAACCCAAGACGGCACCCGTCCGAGGTTGCGACCTCTGTCTGGCAAGCTCCAGGTGTTTCTAACTTGCCACATCAGTCACATCTGTTGATGAGGGTCAACGGGGTCCACTCCTGGAGCAGCAAACGCGCACGAGGCCAGCGTGGCGGGCCGCCCCTCTCTGCACACCCCAGACAGGGCCATGGAAGTGAGACGGGAACTCCCCCACGCCCCCCCCCACCCCGGTTGGAAAAGAACAGCAGGGCCTGCTCCTGGCAGGTGAAGCGGTCTAACCCCACGGCCGTCGTCATGGTTCACGCAGGGGTGCAGGTACGCTGCAGTGAGCATGGCCCCCAAGCCCAAGGTCCAGGACACGAGAGCGCGTGTGCCCTGCGGCCCCCCGAGCCTGACCCCTGGCACCTCTGCCCGCCTGCCAAGGATTCTCACTGGGACTTCTGCACAGAGGCAATGGGGCGCAGAGCAAGAGGAGCCTGCCCCACGGGGCACTTACCCTGCTTTCCCGGGGGGCGGAGCAGGCTCCCCCTTGGCTCTAACAGAAGGTCTGTGTGGGGACGGCGTCGGAGACGGGGAGGGAGACGAGGAGAAGGACCGGGACCTAGGAGGAAACAGCGGCATGAGGAGGGAGCGCCATGGAGCCTCCGTCTGCACGAGCACGCTGCGGACAGCGCCCGGGTCCACAGACAACGTCACTGCAAGGCTCTCCTCAGCTGCCTCGGGTTCAAAATGACTTTCAGGTAGCTCTTGGTCCCTTCCTAACCAGAGCCCGCAGAAGGCCTGGGAGCCGCGTGGGTGGGACAGGAAGGGCACACAGTGTGCGCTGCTGGGAAGTCCGGCAAGGACACGGCGACACAGGGAGGACTGAGGCCAAGCGGGGGAGCGGGGCACTGAGGCCCAGGGGGCTGGGAAGTGGGTGGGAGGTGGCTGCGAGCAGCACGAGGTGGGGCCCGGCCAAGCCCAGGGAGCGTCCCTGCTGAAGCAAACAGGCAAACAGTGATGGGCTCCAGTGTCAGGTGTCAGCAGTAAGGACAAAGGGCCCCAGGACGGGGGCACTGGCCGGGAAGTTCTGAGGCTGGCCCGGCCAGGCTGATGACACCACTGTCCCAGGATCCAGCCCCGCACCCCACAAGCCATCGAAAGGCACCTGCGCTGCCATTTTTCCTACTCAGAAACTGCTGCATACATGGGGCGCCCGGGGGGCTCAGTGGGTCAAAGCCTCTGCCTTCAGCTCAGATCATGATCTCGGGGTCCTGGGATCGAGCCCCGCATCGGGCTCTCTGCTCTGCGGGGAGCCTGCTTCCCCCTCTCCGCCTGCTTGTGATCTCTCTCTCTGTCAGATAAATAAATAAAATCTTAAAACTAAAAAAGGGAACTGCTGCGTATAATGCCAGATTTTCCGCCCAGCAACGGCAGCCGGGAAAACAAGGCAGGGCTCCTGCAGGCACACACACTGAGGTTTTAGAGACAGAGAGGCGTGGAGGAAGTGCCCAGGTCTTCCCTCCTGACGCTTGCTTTGCTGGGCTGGGGCTGCCCCCCGGGGAGGGACGCCCCCCTCACTGCCAGGAAGCCAGAGCCAGAAGGCGAAGCCCTGTGCCACACCACCCGGCGTGCACGTGCTCTGGGCACCGAGTGTGACGATGAGGTCTCTGGTCCGGTCCCCATCAGGGCCTTCCTGGGGAGCCACGGTGCCCTCTCTGTGTGGGGAGACGACAGGGCTGGGAGTACAGCCCTGAGCGACTGCCTGCAGCTCGGGTCATGATCCCGAGTCCCAGGGTCCAGTCCTGCCCAGCGCGGGTCTGCTTCTCCCTCCAACCCTCCCCTCTCATGCTCCCTCGCTCTCATTTTCTCTCTCTCAAATAAAACATATAAAATAGTAAAAAACCAACAACTTTGTTCCTACACAGATGACAATGAAGAATTCTCTAAAACTCCGGAGTTTGTTTCTTTTCAGTGGGAAAAACACACACTTTGATCCTTCTAGAGGCGTCTGAGAGAACTTTCTGTGAAGATGGAACCAGCCTGAGCATCCCAGGGGGCACACGTGCACTTCCGAGCCGTAACCGCATGAGGGCGTGAAGCAGCACCCGTGGCCCGTGGCCCAGCAGACAGTGCCGTCCACAGGACGGGGCCAGACAGGGCCCGTCTTCCTCCCGACTCTAGCACACGCACGACGCAGGACTGCGTGCGGCTGCTTCCCAGCCGCCTCCCGCCTCGGGCTGTGTGGGCTTGTTATCTGACCACCTGCCGCACCGTCCACATCCTCTTCCTCGGAAGGCACCTCGAAACGCAGTCCCAGCCGTTCTGAGAGCGGTGGGGTGCTGGCAAGGACACTGGCGAGACACGGCCGTGTCAGAGGGCCCGCCGCGCCCCGCCCGGCACCTACCTGGACCGGCTGCCCGAGAACGAGCTGTGTCTGGAAGAGCGGCTGGAGTAGGAGCTGTAGGAGGAGGAGCGGGAGCGGGAGCGGGAGGACCCGGAGCCGGAGTACGAGGACGACCGTGACGATGACCTAGGGAGGCCACGGACAAGGGGGGAGGGGGGGGGGCAGTCTTCACCTCCGGCCTGGCCGCTGGCGCTGACCTGCTGTCCCCAGACGCAGACCCGGATGACAGGGCCACGTGCCGCCCCGTCCCCGCCTGCGCACCCCCAGCCGCCTGGCCGCACCCCCACTCCCGTGGGCGGGCAGCGTCCGGGCCGGCACATGGAGCCAGGCCGCGTGTCCCTCGGCCCTCCCGTGTACGGAACGACAGCCCGGTCCCTGTCCAGCACGGCGGGCTCCTGCCGGCCTCCCACCCCCCACCGCATGCCCGCCTGTCTGTTCAGAGCCAGCGCACACACTGCGGCCCCGCCGCGCAGGAGAAAGAGAAGGGCTGACTCCACGACCGGGCTCGTGCCGGCCTCCTGGCCTTGGGCCTCAGGGTCTCTCCCAGAGGGACGGTGCGAGCTCTCCCCTCGCCGGCTCCCGCAGGGTCTGCGCTCCCGTTTGGGTTGCCTGCATCCCGGCTGAGGTCAACTTCCGGGGCCGTGAAGCCTCACGGAGGTTCTAAGCCTCGGTTCTGTCTGCGGCTGACACGAGCGCCCCGGTTACCCAAAACCCCTCTCCTAGACAGACAGCCCTTGAGGCCTGCTGACCACCCTCAGGCCCCCTTACCTGGAGGAGTTGGAGGCGGAGGCCGACGAGGCTGACGTTTTCCGGCGCCTTCGGGCCCGGCTAGGGGAGACGGACACCCCGAGCTTCTTCTTGGGAGACTTGGACCGGCGCCAAGGGTCCTTCCACTCGTCCGCTCGCTTCACCTGCGGCCCCGCAGCGGCGGCCTCCTTCTTTGGTGGCTCAGCTTGGCGGCTAAAATCACAGGGGCGTTAGCCACCCTGGGACCGTGCTCCGCGACAGCAGTGCCGTTCGGGGAAGGGACCCGACAGGCAGGAGGGCGGCGTAAGCGCCGGCTTCAGGGGAAGCCGACCAGTGACGGGTCACCCACCGGGGCCGCAGAGCTCGCGCCACGGACGGGCTCTGTGCACATGTCCTTCCTGGAGGAGCATGGCCTCCTCCTTCACGGACACTGACCACACTGGCACTCACTGTTTTGGGTGTACTGACTGACAGGGCTCCCCACCGTGCTGCAGACTCTGGGAAGGACGGGGCGGTGGCCTTGTCTACTGTGTTCTCTCCAGAGCCGGCACGCGGTGGGCGCATAATACTTCATTTAAGGGTAATAAAGTACTTGTTGCCCTCCGCTTATGGCCCACTCATCTCTGACAAGGCAGGAAAGAACATTCAATGGGAAAAAAACAGTCTCTCCAACAAATGGTGCTGGGAACACGAGACAGCCACACGCTGAAGAGTGAAACTGGACCATTTCCTGACACCACACACAAAAAATAGACTCAAAATGGATGAAAGACCTCAATGTGAGACAGGACTCCATCCAAATCCTGGAGGAGAACACAGGCAGCAACCTCGTCAACCTCAGCCGCAGCGACTTCTTCCTAGAAACATCTCCAAAGGCAAGGGAAGCAAGGGCAAAAAGGAACTATTGGGACTTCATCAAGATCAAAAGCTTCTGCACAGCAAGGAAACAAAACCAAAGACAACCGATAACATGGGAGAAGACTTTTGCAAATGACAGCTCAAAGAGCTAGTATCCAAGATCCATAAAGAACTTGCCAAACACAACACTCAAACAACAAATAATCCAATCAAGAAATGGGCAGAAGATATGAACAGACATTTCTGCAAAGAGGACATCCAAATGGCCAATAGACACATGAAAAGTGCTCCGCATCACTCAGCATCAGAGAAATACAGATCAAAACCACAGTGAGATACCACCTCACACCAGTCAGAATGGCTAAAATTAGCAAGTCAGGAAACGACAGATGTTGGCGAGGATGCGGAGAAAGGGGAGCCCTCCTACACTGTTGGTGGGAATGCAAGCTGGTACAGCCACTCTGGAAAACAGTATGGAGGTTCCTCAAAAAGTTGGAAATAGAGCTACCCTATGACCCAGCAATCGCACTACTGGGTATTTACCCCTGAAATACAGATGTAGTGAAAAGGGGCACACGCACCCCAATGTTTGTAACAGCAACGTCCACAATAGCCAAACAATGGAAAGAGTCCAAATGTCCATCGACAGATGAATGGGTAAAGAAGATGTGGTGTATATACAACGAATGTTACCCAGCCATCAAAAAGAACGAAATCTTACCATTTGCAATGGCGTGGGTGGAACTAGAGGGTATTATGCTAAGCGAAGTAGGTCAGAGAAAGACAAGGAATGTATGGTTTCATGCGTATGAGGAATTTAAGGAACAAAACAAATGAACATAAGGTAAGGGAGAAAAAAAGAGAACAAAGCAAACGTTAAGAGACTATTAACTCTAAACAAACTGAGGGTTGCTGGAGGGGAGGGGGAGGGGCAGGGGCAGGAAGGAGGGCGCGTGACGCCATGAGCACTGGGTGTTACATGCAACTGATGTATTACTGAACATGGCATCTGAAACTCATCATGTACGAGACAGTGCCTAACTGAATTTAAATAAAACATTTAAAAAATACCCTAAGGACACACTAAGCTGAAGCATAAAATCCCCGCTGCATTGGCCCTAAACCCCAGGAATGATCACCATATAAGCTCGTAAGCGTGTCCCCCTGGAAAAGTAATCCTGGAAGGGGTGAAACCTGTCGATTCCACCTGCCCGGGCGGCGGGGGCTCTGCCACCGTCCTACATCCCTCGTTACACTCGCCCTGGAACTGCCGGTGTGGGATCCTTCCCTGGGTTGTCACTAGTCAGCGTGCTGGCCCAGCCCCGCAGGTCTGCAGCCCCTCTAGCAGGGCGGCGGCAGGGGGAGGGGACAAAGGACAGAGTGCCATCCCCGTCCCATCCCAGCCCAAAAAAGAAACCCACTAAGGCTGCAGTGGTGGCCGAAGCCACTGCCGCCATCTCCGGGAGCCAATGTTCACTCCCCAGGGGGACTCGCACGCACTCGGGGTGACTCTACGGGCTCCGTGCTGGGCCGCCCTTTCAGCAGTGCCGGCACGGGGCCTGGAGGGGCCACCAGCCCACGCGCACCAAGCCACCAGCCAGCGCCTCCTTCCCTCTGAAGGGCCGCTAGCAGGCCCAGAAGTGACCCCGCGAAACAAGGGGTCCCCCAAAGGGTGGCAAATGGGGGTCCTGGTTTTAATCAATTTGCACATAGACAACCATTTTCATTTTTGACTTAATTTCTATAGCGACTCACTAACACAAACGATTTGGCCTGTTTTATGGAAATGATGTAGTTTCCTCTCAAAATGTATTTAATCCTAAAAAGTAAACATATAAAAAATATAAAATAGTAATAATATATAAATAATATATATAAAATATATAATTTTATATATATTTTATATAATATATAAAAGTAAATATGTAATATTTACTAATTACTTAATATTATAATATATATAATATATAAAAGTAAATAATATATACAAAAATTAAAAAAAATATATAAAAATAGTACACATGGGACCTGGATACAGAAATCATTCAGGGGGGCGCCTGGGTGGCTCAGTGGGTTAAAGCCTCTGCCTTCACTCAGGTCATGATCTCAGGGTCCTGGGATCGAGCCCCACATCGGGCTCTCTGCTCAGCGGGGAGCCTGCTTCTCCCTTTGCCTCTGCCTGCCTCTCTGCCTACTTGTGATCTCTCCTCTCTCTCTGAAAAATAAATAAAATCTTTAAAAGAAAAAAAAAAAAAAAGAAATCCATGCAGGTGGCACAGGAGTGAAGTGGTTTAGGGAGCGCGCTGAGGGAGGGGTCCCTTGTGCAGGCCACCAGACTCAAACACCGCTGAGCTGGGCCACGGACCTGGGGACCCAGAGCAGGGAGTTTCAGGCTCGGACACAAAGCTGGAACCCTCCATGTTCATGGCGGGTGTTTTGATGAAAACGACTGAACGGACAGCCAATAAAGAGCCCCCGGGAAATCCGGGGGGAAATGTGCCCGGGGCACTGGGGGAGGGCGGGTGGAGGCAGGAGGTGGCGCCCCCCGGACTCCCGCACGGGTGGGCTGGCAGGGCCAGGAGTGATGGCAGCCGCACGTCTAGGCTGTCTGTCCTTCACTGTTTTCTTCATTCTTTACAAAGTTTTCCAGACTCTCCTAC
Organism: Procyon lotor; assembly: GCA_028646535.1. NCBI lineage: Eukaryota > Metazoa > Chordata > Mammalia > Carnivora > Procyonidae > Procyon > Procyon lotor. The sequence goes on from CM053620.1 coordinate 806,920, forward strand.
CCCATCCTGCTTCATATCCGGTACAGAAAAACTACAAATGTTATTTAAGAAACGTCTCCCTGGGGCGCCTGGGGGGGCTCAGTGGGTTAAAGCCTCTGCCTTCGGCTCAGGTGATGATCTCAGGGTCCTGGGATCGAGCCCCATGTCGGGCTCTCTGCTCAGCGGGGAGCCTGCTTCCCTCCACCCCCCCCCCCCCGACTGCCTCTCTGCCTACTTGTCATTTTTCTCTCTCTGTGTCAAATAAACAAACAAACAAATAAATAATTTGGGGGGGAGAGAAAAAAAAAAAAAAGAAACGTCTCCCCTTCTGTGGGGAGATCATCTGCTACACTGACTAGCGCACACGCCCAGGGATCTTACTAATACTTGGTCTTAGCGACGCGTTCTCGTCTCTCACGGGACCTCCCTGCAGAAGGAAGGGGCTCCTGGGCTCCCACAGGCGCGGCCACAGGGCCAAGCGGCTCGGACGGCCGCGGACACTGACCCTCAGTGGCCTCTCAGCAGCACACCGGCAAGGACGGGAGAGAAGGCACTCTGCGAGGGCGGCTGAGTTGAACGTGACCCCGTCCACAAGGGAGCAGGGCTGGCGCGGCTGTGCTCTAAACCCTGAAGGGCTGTGCCCCTGCCCCACGGCTCTCCCTCTGCTTTCAGGCCAGGCCCCGGAGGGCCGACAAACACAAACACAGCACCGAAACGAGATGGAAAACCGCGGGCAGCTCGGCTGCTCAGCAGCCTGAGGGCGCAGGGGAGGCAGAGGTGGCGGGAAGGGCGGCGGCCGGCAGGGGCACCGGGCTGGCACTCGCATCGACCCTTCTGACAAGAGAGGAAACGGCCCCGCGGCCCTCTTGTCCCGAGGAAGGGGCTGTCCCCAGCACGGTGACGGCACACTCTTACCTTCCGGGCTCTGACCCTCTGCCCCAGGCCTCGGGGGAGACTCCGGGGAGCAAAGGTCAGCCGCAAGGCCTGCCAGACGCAAACGTCAGCGCGGGACACAACAAAGGGGCCGACAACTCACGACACGCCTTGCGTGTCCCGTCAGCGGACAGAGGCACGAGGGGTCAGGGACATCAGGGGCGACCGCAAGGTGTTTGGAAACTCCAAGCGGAGCGGCTGCCAGTTTGGATCAGAGATAAAACGAGAGAGAAAATATACAGGTGTTCTTCTGAAATCAAAAGGGAGGCATCTAATGAAGACCCAGGGAGGGAACTTAGCGGGGACTGGACTCCTTCCCACTCCTGTCGCACTCTGGTCACAGCACCTTTCACGGCCCGCGACGGCGCTCTGGGAGCCTCTGGGGGCCCTTTTTTTTTTTTTTTAAAGATTTTATTTATTTATTTGACACAGAGAGAGAGATCATAAGCAGGCAGAGAGAGGAGGAAGCAGGCTCCCCGCTGAGCAGAGAGCCCGATGCGGGGCTCGATCCCAGGACCCCGAGATCATGACCTGAGCCGAAGGCAGAGGCTTTAACCCACTGAGCCACCCAGGCGCCCCTGGGGGGGCCTTTGATGGAGGCCTGCGCCGTGGTCACCCCCCAACCCCTGGGCGGGAAGCACCCACGGGCGGCCGCCACAGCCCTCCCCGGGACTTCTGGGTGTGCCCCCGGGCACCCTGCCGGCCGCACCCCTTCCTGCCCAGCAGCACGGCCCTCGCGTGCAGAGCCCAGCTTTCCCCGGTCGCGGACGGCGCTGAGTCGCACGGCAGCGCGCTACAAGCCCCCCTCCAGCCTCGGCCACGCTGTGTACCCTCTCTTCAGACACACACGAAGTGAGGGGACTCAGACCTCCCGTTCGCGTTTCTCGGCCGGGTGCCCCCACCGACCCCGACGGAAGCCTGCCACGCAGGCCGATGCACGCCCCACGGGTGAGGCGCACGGCAGCACCCCGGAACCCTGACGTTTCCAGGGCCCGAAGCCGGTCCTGACGGGAGGGCGCCAAGGGCTGCTCACAGTCGTGGGCGGTTCCCCCGGGGGCGCAGCACAGACACGCTCTCCCAGGGAGGGGGCACGCGGTGACGGACCCACCACAGTTCACCCTCCAGCCGTGGAAACACCCTTGAACTTAATCAGGAACAAGTAAACCTGAGAGACGGGTCGCCAGCAAAGGGGACATGCAGCTTTCCCACCCGCCTCTGCTTTCATTTCTGGGTGAACAGAAAGAACAAGAGCCTATGGTTTCAAGTGGTGGGTAAGTGGCATTCACATGCTTTTTCTGACCGGCAGAGGCTCCTTCGGGCTCCCGCCCCTCGGCCTTCCCCGCAAGGAACCCAAAGTTCCCGCTGGGGACGGATCATGTTCGAGGCGGCTCACCAGCCGGTCCTTCTCCCTCGCGGCCGCGCCTGTATCCCTGCACTTCTCCAACCCCCGCCGACACCAGGTGTCCAGGCTCAGGTGTGAATCCACGGGGGGTGCTACCGTCTCCCTTTCTGTCTCTATCAGTCAGGCAACTTCTGGATCATTGAGTGGCTTGTGCCCCGGGCACAGTGACTCTCGGAGGCAAGCGTTCGGCCGTGCCCAGGACAGACGACAGGTCAGCGCAATGAACTAAGATCTATTACGTCTCCAGGCGAGCGCCTTTTGCCCTAACCGAAGATTAGTGACCGTTTTAAAGCCAGGCCTCAGACCAGCTCTGAGCAACCGCCCAGCGCGGAAGCACCAGGAAGCGCGGAGCATCACTTGGCGGGGAGCAGAGTGGGAGGCTGGGCCGACCTGCCGTCACACGGCCTCGGGACGACCCCCACCTGCTTCCGTGGGGCCACGCACACCCCGCCGGGCTCCTGACGGCCGTCTCTCTCAGGGGCAGCAAAAGTGAGGGACACCGCCACACCGGTCTTGGGCCGCGGGACTGACCGCGACCTGTCACGTTCAAATTCACGAAGCCGAAGAATTGCAGCACGTAAGTGAGAGAGGAGCTGAGGAACTGTGGGACCAAAGGCGAGGGTGACAGGCAACGGGAGGGGAGAGGGGCACCCAGAGAACCAGGGGAGAGGGTCGCCAAAAGCGGAGGGAAACCCAATGGGTAGTTTTTACAAAAAAGATAGCAGACCAGGGGGAGGGTCACCTTGTCTCTAGGGCGGCAGAGGGCCGCACAGCCTCGGAAGTGAGGCACAGGGCGGCGGTCCAGCGCAGCTCCCGTGGCTACAACCAACCTCCCTTGCCTCAGGGCTTCCCGGGCTCCGAGGGTGAGTCCAGAGCCGTAGGGGCCTCGGGAGGGGCTCGGGGACCCCCGTGAAGACGGCCGCGAATGCCGGCCCACCACGGGGCCTCACGCAGGCCGCCGGCACCCTGAGACCAGGAGCCGTCGGAAGAGACGGCAGGCAAAACAGAGCTCCCTGGTGAGGACGGAGGAAAGCTCCCGGGAAGAAAGGAGCCTGCTTTGTTGGCCCTGGGGCACCAAACCTCACGCGCGTCCGAAGGCGGAGCGAATAGCTCTCAGGCAGTCCGGACAACCCCTCCAGAAAGATCCCCATCACTGCCTCTATCTAGGAGGAAATTAATCTGCGTGCGCCCAAGGACCGCCTCAGCCCCACCCGGGGCAGCACGCCCACTGGCCTGGCTGTAAAGATTAGAAGGAGGTTTCACAAAAGGGACTTCCCTGTATTTACATAGATGCATCCCACAGAACTGCTTACAAAGTTCTGCTCAAAGTCTAATTCTAGAAGGTAAACCTAAAGGCAAAGAGAGACACCTCTCCCCCACAGCAACACTGCCCAAGCCTCAGAGATCTGGAGGAAAGGTGGTCAGAAGCCCCGGAGGGAAACGGGAGAAAGCCCCACAGGAGACTGCTGGCCCAGCAGCCGTGTGAGTGGCCCAGCCGGGGCGGGGGCCGGGGGGGGGGGGAGGGTGCTGAGACGCAGGGAGCCTGGCACTCTGCTGGCACACAGCGACCACCTGCGGTGCCATGTCTGTGCCCCGCTTCCGGGTCATGGGCGGTCTGGGTTTCAAGAGCCCTCACTGGCTGCTGAGAGACCACGGAGCTTGTCCTCACCGACTGCCACGTGTGCCCACCGGACTCTGCAAGGAGCACTCCCAGGGCCGATCCGCCCCCACTGCAGGGTCCCTCGTACCCTGGTGAAGATGAAAGCTTCCCACGCCACTCTGAATACAGTCATGGCTGTCTCCTACTTTAGGTGAGAAAAGGTCTTTCTTGTCCAGTTACTGATGTAAAATTCCCAACCTGTGCTAGGTAAGTAAGTAAACCCATCTAAAAAAGGGAGCTGACGCAAACGTATTAACGCAGGGAAATTCAGCCACCCCTGAAGTGGTCGCGCCAGCTCCGGTGCTCAAAGGAAAAGGAAACAGGGGGAACGCGCTGGAAATTCTGCTCTGGGAAAACCCGAGCCCTTCAGGCTGGCGCAGGGCTGGCGGGGTTCCAGCCAGGGCGATCCTAGATCGGGCTCAGGATGCCCTGGCACCAACGAGACAGGCTGAACCCAGACAGGGTGCGCCTGCCTCTGCGCACAGGAGCACGAGTGAGGGTCTAGGGGAGGAAAAGGAGGGGGATGTGAGCCTGGCAAAAGGAAGCACACACCAGTGGGGAGCAGGCCTGCCCGGTTTGGTGAGAAAGCTGCGTCTCACTTTAGGAAGAAGCCACGTAGTCCCGCCTCCTGAACCCGCCCTGTGGCCCGGCGGTGTTCTCACACGCGTCCCTTGCTCCTGCCCTGGTAAGCTGGAAACACAGACACCTGACCTGGAGCTACCTGGCTTCTTAGAAACAAGCAGGATGTGCGAAGAGGGGTGGGGGAAGGCGGTCCGTAGCCAGAGTCAATAGGAGCCAACGCTCATAGGTCATCAGAGCACTGGGGTGGGCGGGCTCATGTTCGGGAAGCCACAGTTACAGGGGCCGAGTGACAGCCTCAACATCATCTGCCCCTCCTCCCAGGGGCTCTCCTTCCAGACCTGGCATCTGGATATGCATGAAGACAGCTGTCTGAGGCACCCGGGGAGCAGAGTGAGCCGCAGTCTCACCCACCCCACAGTGCCTGCTGCGACCGATGAAATAACAAGGGAGGCAGCTTGCTTACAGCAGCATCAAGTGTCTGTGGGCTCCAGCCCCGGGCCGGGCCCTCACAGCGGCCTATGGGGGACTCACCGTGCTACAGAAGGCAACCAGTGTGACACACGTCAACAGTGACGTGACATCAGGGAGTGCTCAGAGCCAAGATGGGCTATGGAGCAAGGTGGGAAGACAGGAGCGGGCGGGGAGGCCCCTCCGAGCAGCCAGATGTGAGCCGAGTCCCGGAGACACGGAGGGCCAGCAGGACAGGGGTGGGCGCGGCCGGGCCCCGCCAGAGTCCGCACCGGGCTTTCCCTGCGCATCTGGGGACAGGGCCGCCCTCAGAACGGGGCCTCGACGGAGCGACACCGGGGAGACCCACATCAAGACCTCCCACGCACACGGAGCGACACAGCAAGACAGCGTGCAAAGTGCTGCCGCACCGACACTCATCAAAGCTGAAAGAGCCAGGGTTTCAGGGCATCCAGAACGTGCGATTCACTCTGAACGTCCTTTAGAAACATTAGTTTTAAAAAGCATTCCCTAATGTTAGAAAGTATGGGAAACCACACCAGGCTACTGAGAACAACAGACGGCGGCCTGGCGGAAGAGAAGAGTCAAGTCCGGTGCTCGCGCGGACTAAGCGCCCTGCCGCTCACGGCTGGAAACACAGCTGTGCAGAGGGGCCGGGCCGGGCCGGACAGCAGAGGCCTGGCCGTGCCCGCCAGGAGCTGTGACGATGAGCGAATTCGGTACAAAGGAAACAAAGTCAACGTGAAAATAAAATCTGTTGTATTGTTACACACTAATGACCTGAAAAAACACCAAAGGACACAATCTCATTAACGACTGCATCAAAAACAATATACTGAGGGCGCCTGGGTGGGTGAGATGGTTCGGCATCTGCCTGCACTCAGGTCTGATCCCTGGCTCCTGGGGTTGAGCCCTGAGGGCGGAAGTCTGCTTCTCTGTCTCCCTCTGCCCCTCCGCTCCCTATTCACGCTCCTGGTCTTCCAAATAAATACAAATCTCAAAAAATTAAAAAATACGTAGAAATAAATTGAACCAAGAGAGTGAAAGAGACATATGCTGAAAATTATAAGAAATTAATGAAAGAAACTGAAGACCACACAGATAAAGGGAAATCTATGCCGTGTTCACAGACTGGAAAAAACGATACTGTAAGAATGTCCCTAGTACCCAAAGCTATCTACAGATTCGATGCAACCTTATGAAAATTCCAATGACATTTTCCATTAGAAATAGAAACAACCACCATACAACTTACACGGAACCACAAAGACCCCAAACAGCCACAGCAACCTTGAGCAGGAACAAAGCTGGAGGCATCATGCTTCCTGACTTCAAACTCTATCACCAAGTTTTAGTCATCAAGACTGCATGGCAGGGGCGCCTGGGGGGCTCAGTGGGTTAGAGACTCTGCCTTCGGCTCAGGTCATGATCTCAGGGTCCTAGGACTGAGCCCCGAGTTGGGCTCTCTGCTCGGCGGGGATTGAGCCCCCCCACCCCCCTGGCCTCTCTGCGTACTTGTGATCTCTGTCAAATAAATAAATACAATCTTTAAACAACAACAACAACAACAACAACAACAAAACTACACGGTATTGGTGTAAAAACAGACACAGATTACAGCGCCTAGTTGACAGAGTACAGGATTCCTGATCTCAGAGTCATGAGTTCAAGCCCCATGCTGGGGGTAGACATTACTTAAAAAAAACCCAAAAACCAAAAAACAAGAACAGACACAGATCAATGGAACAGAAATGAAAGCCCAGAAACAAATCCACACATATATGGTCAATCACAACAAAGAAAGCAAGAATATGCAACGGGGAAAGGACAGTCCCTTCAATAAATGGTATTGGGAACACTGGGCAGCCACAAGCAGAGCGAAACCGGACCCCCATCTCACTCGGTGCACAAAAATAACTCCAGGCAGACTGAACACTCAAAATAACGGGGATGACCAAAAACCACGAAATTCCTAGAAGAAAACACAGGAACAAAAGCTCCTTGACACAGATCTCAGTAATAACTGACTGACCAGGACATCCACAGCACAATACCCCCAAAACTATAATGCCCCATGCGTTAATTAGTGGACCTTAAATAAAAAATATATATCTGGAGATGAAAAAATAAGTTAATAAATAAATAAGTGGGACCACATTCAACTAAAAAGCTTTTGTACGGAAAAAAATAATAATAAAACAAAAAGACAACCTACAAGAATGAGAAAAAATGTGCAAAATGTGAAAAGAAAAAATGTGCAAACCGGATAAGGGGTTAACACACAAAACATGTAAGAAATCTGTACAACTCAATAGCCAAAAGCAATTTGATTTTAAAATGGGCAATTTCCCAACCATTTTGTCAAAGAGGACATCCTGATGGCCCACAGGTCCATGAAAAGATGCTCAACACCTCTCATTACCATGGGCCTGCAGATCGCACCCACAATGAGGCATCACATCCCACCTCACCAGGTGGCCGTCACCCAGAGCCGAGCTGGTCACCGCGTCACTGAGGGTGGAGGAAAGGGAAGCCGGCACGACCTTGTAGCCACTTCTGGGTAAATATCCAAAGAAAACGGACACAGAAAGAGATGTCTGCGTTCCCCTGCTCACATCAGCCTTCTTGACAGGAGCACATGAATGGATGGGTGGGTCGAGAAAATGTGCATGAGCCGAGTGTTACTTGGCCACAGAAAGGAGGACATCCTGCCCTCTGTGAGGAGACAGATGGCCCGAGAAGCAAGGCTGAGTAACTCAGACGAAGGCAGCCTCTCTGCTCTCACTGTGCTCACTCACAGGTGGGATCTTTCATTTTTAAGACTATTTATTTGATAGAGCGAGCGAGCAAGAGAGGGAACAAAACAGGGGAGAGGGAGAAGCAGGCTTCCTGTTGATTAGGGAGCCCGGACGTGGGGCTCGATCCCAGGACGCTGGGGTCACAACCTGATCCGCAGGCAGATGCTTAATGACTGAGCCATCCAGGCGCCCCTTACAAGTGGACCCTAACAGAACCAAGCTCCTGGAGGCGGAGAGCAGAATGGGGGGTGCCACCAGCTGGGGCTGCCGGACACGGGGAGCTGCCCCCATTTCCAGTTGGAAGAGGAGTAAATTCTGGGGATCTCGTGTCCGCCAGATGATACGCGGAAATGTGTGCAGAAATGCTCGGGGCTGTGGCAAGCATTTCTGATGTGCTGCCCCCACGCGCGGAGAAGGTGGTCCGAGCAACGATGCTGGCGCGGATGGACGGTGCAGACCGTTCTGCCGCCCGGAGGCACAGGTGCACATCACACCACGTCTTCTAAGTTTGTGCAATGTCACATGCCAACTGCACCTAATAAGGTTGGAAAAATACAAAAAAA
>CM053620.1:815404-827689 GCA_028646535.1 Procyon lotor
GGACATCACCAAGAAGGCAAAACCGGGAATGCAAAGCACTGTGAGGGGTGTGCACGTGCAGGAAGGGTATCCGACACGGGGTTTGTGCCAGGAACACGTACAACTCAGAAATAAAGACAATGAGCAAATATTAACGTAAGGAAGTGGGCAAAAGATCTAAATAGACATTTCTCTAAAGAACATACACCAAGAAGCACATGAAAAGATGCTGAGGAAAATGAAAATCAAGCCACAGTGAGCTACCGTTTCATACCCAGCAGGACAACTGTAACAGAAAAAAGGAGGGACAGTAATCAATAATCTGGAGGAAAATGGAACCCTCACACATTTCTAGTGGGAATGTACCTGCATCCCAGATGCAGCTATCTGGGAAGATTCTAGAAGTTCCTCAAAAGGTTAAACAGAGTTATCACGTGACCCAGCAATTCCACGCCTACTTGTATACCCGAGGGAAATGTAAACAATTTCCACACAAAAACTTGTACCCGTGAGTGAGTGAGTGAGTGAGCACTTGAACGAGAATGCTCACGTTCCCAACCGTGAAAGGCAGAAATAACCGAAATGCCCACGCACGGACGAGCAGGTAAGCGAAATGCTGCACGCACGTGCCCACACGACAGAATACCGGTCAGCCACAAAAGGGAGTGAAGCATGGATATGTGAACCCGGGAAGACATCTTGCCAAGGGCGAGGGGCCAACCGCAGAAGCCCACACGCGCAATCCCGTTTCTGCACGATGCCCAGAAGCAGCAAATCTATAGAGACGGAGAGTGGATTACGGGGCGCGCGGGGCCGGGAGGTGATGGGGCCAGTGAGCACAGAAGTGCTGTAGTGCCCCGGGCATCCCACACACCGCTGACCTCGTCCCCTTCCCACACAGGGACCGCGGGGCGCGCACATTTCCTCTCACGAAGCCGTAAAAACAGAGGAAACTTCCTCCAGTTCCCTGATTTTCTGAGGACCACGGGTCCTGCTCTAGTACAAGTACACATATGCACGTATTTTGTTTTTTAAAGATCTGTTTATTTTAGAAACAAAGAGAGAGGAAGAGAGGGAGCAAGCAGCGGGAGGGGCAGAGAGAGAAAATCTCAAGCAGACTCCACACCGAACCCAGAGCACTTGATCCCAAGACCCTGAGATCATGACCTGAGCCGAAACCACCAGCCGGGCGCTCTGCCGCCAGAGCCAGCCACGTGCCCCCCGGGTGTACTTTGAACAACAAGGGCCGTCTGAAGGCCAGGACCTGCTCGGCCTCTCGGCCACGGCTGTGCTGCGGACCATCAGCGCCCGCCCCAGCAGCTCCCCTGGTGCAGAGCACGCGGATGAGCACCCGGAGAACAAGCTGACCGGAGGCCCGCCCTCCACCGGGACACACGAGAGCGTCCTGCGGCGGCCAGCGACCCCCCACCCCGCTGCCCAAGCAGGGGCACCGGGAATTCCCGCCTTTCCTGATTTAGGGGGCCGAGGGGGGGCGGCTGGCGTGCGCTCCCACCGCTAACACACACCTGCCAGGATGGTGCGGCACCTGCTCCGGGACACAGGGCTACGGGGCCGCAGTCAGCAGACTGGGCCGTGAGCGAGCGGCGAGCCCCTCCCCTCCCCTCCCCGCCCCTCCCCTCCGGCCGGCGCCCCGACCCAGAGCCCAGTGGGCGGACGGCCTACCTGGGCGGCTGCGGGGAACGGGGCTTCGGCTTCTCCTTCTCCTTCTCGCGCTCCTTCTCGCGCTCGCGGTCTCTGTGCTGCCGGTCCTTCTCGTCCCGCTTGGCTCGCTCCCGCTCCCACTCCTCCTTCCTCCGCTGCCGCTCCTTGTCCCGCTCCCGCTCGCGCTCCCGCTCGCGCTCCCGCTGCCGGCGCTCCCGCTCTCGGTCCCGCTCCCGCTCGCGCTCGCGCTCTCGCTGTCGGTTCTCCCGCTCCCGCTCGCGCTCCCGGTCCTAAAGCCAAACACACGTGCGGGGTGGTGCCCGGCACCGAGGTCCGGGGTCTCGAGCGCGCGCTCTGTTTCCAAGTTTCTCCTTAAAACACAGCGTTAGGCAGCGAGCCGGACGCCAGCCTGGGCCCCAAGCTAGTGGTTCCGCGGCACCTGCCTCCCGCCCAGCCCTCCCAGCACCGGGTGGAGATGACCCAGCAAGGCCTCTGGCAGGCTCGGCCCAAAGCGCTCTGCTCGGCGGTCTGCTACAGAGTGCTCTGGGCCGAGCCAAAGCTCGGTGGAGTCTGGGCGCCCCAAAGTGGCGGCTCTTGCTTTCCAGAGGACAACCCTTGAACACCTTTCTGAACTAGCAGCCTGCACCCATCCGTTCATTTGCTCTAATATTCAGAGGTAAAACGATAATGCCCAAATCACAGCACACAGACAGGTTTCAGGCTCCAGGAGGCCTTGTGGGGAAATGAGCACGTGCCTGCCCTTCCCTTGGCCCGAAACCTTGGACGTGGTGGGGGAGAGAGGAGGCGGGAAGGGGCTCCAACAGGCTCTCTCCAACTTTCCGGGCTGCCCTGCCTGGCCTGCGGCCCCCGTAACCCTGCCCCACCGACATTCTACCAGGGGAGGGGCTCGCACAGGATGGTCCACCACGGTCCCACCCTCCATGGGTTCCCAGGGAAGTCACTGCCCTTTGTCCTCAAAACTCAGAGATCTGTCACCAAGACTGCCCCAGGGGCCCCACCCGACCTCTTCTCAGCGGCAGCTTTCCCATCGCTCTGAAAACATCAGGGACTCAAGGACCAAAACACATGCATTCATCGAAAAATACCAGTCCAGAAGGGTCCCACAGGGGACCACCACAGCATAGCTGGGGGAGGCCCAGGGCATGGAAACGGAGGCCGGCACGGTTATAAACGGTATTACTGAGGAGCCCGAAGGAGGAATCTGTTCAGGTGGGTGGAATGCACTCCGACGCCAGCTTATGTGAATATTAATAACCCCAGCCGCAAACCTAATTTTTAGTTTAAAATTTCACAACACAGTAAGAGCACAAACTGAAGCAAGTCTCCGCAAACCACCACCGAGTTAACCCGCGGCTCCGAGCTGCTGCTCCACCAACAGTTCACTAGAAGCACGTCGAGCCCTGCGAACGAAGAGGTCACCTGGCGGCGCGGCGAGCGCGCCCCACTTACCCGGTAATTGTGGTACGGCTCCGGCTCCGTGTACTGCACCCGGAAGTTCTCGTAGTGCCCGCCGCGCCAGAAACGCTCCACGTCATAGTCGTAATACGGGTCCGCGTACGGCTCCAGTCTGAAAACAGAGCCGGGGAACAGTGAACCTCGGCCCCTGGGAACCGCAATGCAGGGACGGCACACGAAACGTTAGCAAACTGAATCCGATGCCACGAGGCCACGGAAACCGACACCGTGAGTGAGTGCGCTTTACTGCAGGAGTGCGAGGCTGAGTCAGTGCGAGGGGACTCCCGACTCTACCACGCATCGCGGCAGACCTAGAGAGAAACCACGGGACCGCAGCGACAGCTGGCGGCAGCGTGTGGGACAAGAGCACCCACTCCTGGTGACAATACTGAAGGGAAGCGGAGGGGGGGCTTCCCTAACGTGACCGCTCATCCGTGTACACGGCGGAGCTTGAGCCGACCCCCTCCGGACAGGAGCGAGGGGCGTTTCTGTGAGGCCAGGCCGCGGCGAGAAGGCCACGGCCCCCGCGAGCACCCACCAGCGGGACAGCGGCCCGGCCGCCACAGCCTGCAGGCAGGAGACTGGGCAAGGAGGAGGAGGATTTACACCTGGAGACTGAGACACGGTAAAGCCGATCCAAGCAGCCGGAAGAAGCCAGTGAGGCAGACGGAGACCAGATAACCAGCGCTCGGGAGAGAGAGCAGAAAAGTCTGCGTTCACGACGGTAAGCAAGAAGATCCTGAGGAACAAGCTGCGATTAACCAGAAATGAACAGAATGTAGTTCAGGAAAATGTCACAATACTCCCGAGAGGACGTAAAGCAATGGAAAATGTTCCATGCTCATGGAACGGAAGGACAAACACTGTTAAAATATCTACACGTTTGGGGCGCCTGGGTGGCCCAGTCGGTTAAGCGTCTGCCTTTGGCTCAGGTCATGATCCTGAGGCCCTGGGATCAAGTCCCCACATTGGGCTCCCTGCTCAGTGGGGAGCCTGCTTCTCCGTCTCCCGGCACCCGGCTTGTGCTCTCTCTTGCTCTCTCTCTCAAATAAAATCTTAAAAAATAAACAAATAAATACAATAGCTACACAGTCCATGCAATCTGTGCCAAAATACCACCAGCATCTTACACTGTTGGTGGAAATGCGAGCCGGTGCAGCCACTCTGGGACACACCATGGAGGTTCCTCAAGAAATTAAAACCAGAGCTACCCAATGACCCAGCATTTGTGCTACTGGGTATTTACCCAAAGGATACAAAAATACAGACTCAAGGGGACACATGCACTCCAAAGTTGAGAGCAGCTTTATCCACAATAGCCAAACTATGGACAGAGCCCAGATGCCCACCAACAGATGACTAGATAAAGAAGATGTGGTGTATACACATAAGGGAATGTTACTCAGCCGTCCAAAAAATGAAACCTTGCCATTTGACGAGGATGGAACTGGAGAATATTATGCTAAGTGAAATAAGTCAAGGAAAGACAATTACATGATTTCACTCATATGTGGAATTTAAGAAACAAAACAGGATCATAAGGGAAGGGAGGGCAAAATAATATAAGACGAAATCAGAGAGGGACACAAACCATAAGAGACTCTTAACAATAGAGAACAAACCGAGGGTTGATGGAGGGGAGGTTCAGGGGGTGGGGATGGGACAGATGGGGGATGGGCATTAAGGGGGGCACTTGTTAGGATGAACACTGGGTGTTGTATGGAAACGATTTCTACTCCAGAAACCAATATTGCACTATATGTTAACTACCTAAAATTAAGACAAAAACAGGAAACACTGGAAAGACACAAAACACATGTGAATAAATGAGACATTCCTGTGTTTGGCTAGGGTGACTAGACCCTGCCAGAAGTCAGCCATCTGCCCGTTAATAGATGCAGGGCACCCCACGTACAAACAGCGCAGAGCTTCTTTTTTTTTTTTTTTTTTTAAAGATTTTATTTACAGCGCAGAGCTTCTGCACGGAGCCAGACGAGCTGGCCCCGGGGTGCACAGCGAGACCAGCCAAGAAGGACACACCCTCCAAGACACCACGCTAGGAGGCCTTCCTGGGGCAGAAAGGACTGGCCCGCGGGAATGTGACGGGAAGTCCAGGGACAGACCCCAGCAGGGAGAATAAAAGAGCCTCCCACAGAGATGAGGTAGGCTTGTCATCGATGGGGAAGGGAACACCGCTCACCGCTGGGAGGACGGTGAGGAGACCCGCGCCTTATCCACAGACCCAGAGGACCTGCTCTGGGGGTGCCTGGGTCCCCGATGGAGGAAAGAAGAAATGTAAACCCAGCAACACATGGGCATTCTGCCAGGAATTTCTTGGCTCCAGACCAACTCTCTGAGCCTTTGAGTAAGTTGGTGGGGGAAACCGAGGAGCCTACAACCCGGAGACGTGCCCCTCTAGGTAGCCCCTGAGGCCTCCACCAGGCGGAGCGTCTGGGTCACCTGATGGCCTCCAGCAAGAGGGCTGCTTTCTTTCTTTCTTTCTTTTTTTTTTTAAAGATTTTATTTATTTGACAGCGAGAAACACAGCGAGAGAGGGAACACAAGCAGAGGGAATGGTAGCGGGAGAAGAAGGCTCCCCGCTGAGCAAAGAGCCCCATGTAGGGCTCCATCCCAGGACCCTGCTGGGATCATGACCTGAGCCGAAGGCAGACGCTTAACGACTGAGCCACCCAGGCGCCCCTAGAGAGCTGCTTTCTGGGAGGCCTCCCCCCCGGCTCATGCAGGACCCCGGCAGACTCCTCCCAAGGCTGGCTGTAGGGGTGACACAGCTCTCTCATTCCAAGCAGCCGGATGTCTTCCTAAGTCCCTAAGCCCCACGCTACTGAGACCATATTTAAGACGAGAGTCAGGCCCGGCACAGGCTGCTGCGGCCAGAATGGGGCAGAAGGTGCAGGCCCCGAGGCAGCAGCACCGTCTGTAGTCCACCGAGGCCCAGGGGAGCACTTTCCCAAGTGGGGGTCAGGGTGTGTGCTCTTGAAGGAGGGCTGCTCCGGCCGATCTGTGTTTGAGAAGCAGAGTAGGCGGGGCGTGAAGGGCCCCTGTCCTGCGGGACTGCTCAGGGCCGAGGGCCAGGGACGGCGGCCGGCCGGGAGCCGGGGGCAGCAGTGGCGCGGAGAACGCACACGGGGAAGGGCTCCACCCTGGGCCCAGGTGCCGAGCACTCTGCAGGTGACAGCTTCTGCCGAGGCCCTCGTCCCTTGCGCTGGCACCCTGGGGTCCCCCGCCCGCCGGCTCCCACCCTCCTGAGGGCTCAGCGCGGCGCTCCTGGTTCACACCCGGCCCCGGCAGCCCGGGCAGAGGGGGTCCTCTCCTGCCCCCCTTCCTTCTTTCTGAAGTAGGCCCCGCGCCCCCCACGGGCTTGAACTCACGACCCTGATATGAAGAGAGGTGGGCTCCCCCGTCTGAGGCAGCCGCGCGCCCTGAGGGACACTCCCTGATGCCCGCTGCCTGAGTCCCCGAGTGGGCCCGCACGGGGCCAGAATGCCTCAGGCGGGGGAGAGGGGCGCTCACAGCCGCGAACCGCAGTCTGACTAGAAAGCACTATTTTCATGAAATGGCCCTGCTGGACACATTAACTGCAACACCAGCATAAAGAAAACACGTGTTTTCCTGTCCTTTCTGCCACCTCAGAGCTTCCTCCGGGCTGGGCACCTCTCCCGGTGGCCGTCCAGTGAGGCGGGCGGCTCCGCAGGGCCGGAGCCTGACCTCGCTAAGGCCACTGGGCACCACCCCGTGACGCCTACCCTCGGTGTCAGGCTAGGGCCCCAGGTCCCCAGGACACACGTCCCCTGTCTCGGAGCTCGGGGGAGGGCAGCAGAAGCAGCCAGAAGGCTTGGTAGCAGCCGGCTGGGCTCCCCCGGCCCTTGACGCTCTGACGGGGGCACTTCTGGTGTGGCCCCCGCCCCGCTGTGCTGCTGGGCCCGAGGCCACCCCCGAGCTTGGCCCGAGGGCCTGTTCCCGCCTTCCCTTGCCCAGTACACACGGGGACCTCGGTCACGGGGCTGTCGCACTGCCGGCTGAGGAGCACCTGGGCACAAACCTGGTGACACCACGGGCGCCTGGAAAAGGAGAACCAGTCGTGCTGGGCTTTTTGAACTTGAACTGCTGTTAAGTTACCTGCTTGGTGTCTTAGCCCAGGGCCTTGTTCTGCCAGCTGCTCCGAGAGAGCCTGGCCCAAGGCGGGGGCCGCGGGGACGGGTGAGGCCAGGGTGGAGAAGGGCTCTCTCCGTCCTCGCCCCTGCCCACTGCCGCCTGCACCCTCCTGCACCCCGGTCTCGTTGCCCACCTCAGATGTCAGCGTAGCTGGCAGCGTCCCCTCCTCCGTGGCCGGAGTCCCAGGGCCTCCTCCAGCCTCCCCCCTCCCTCCCTGCGGGGGTGCAGGCGCTGTTTCCTGCGTCACGGCTTCCAGACCCTTCGTAGACAGAAGGTTTTTACGTTAAATGCTCTCCATTAAAATAGCGGGGGAGGGGGGGCAGTTCCTCTGCTTCGTGGACCCCAGCTGTCACAGCAGAGGCAGCTTCCCACCTGACCCAAGCTGGGACCCCGTTCCCAGAGGTCCTCACTGACAAGGTCTGGCTGGGCCTGGCACATGAGCGTCACGGAAGCCCCTGGTTCATTCTAAGGCACTGATGTTCAAACAGCAAACACAAGGGAACACCTGGCTCCAAGGCCCATCTCCAGAGGCTGTGGAGGCTGAAGGCCCTGCAGCAGGAACCGTCCCCAGCTGAGGAGGCCCGGAGTCAGCAGCTGGCGACAGCCCGGCAGCGAGCCCAGGGTGGGGCCAGAAACACGGGGTCAGGGGCGAGCCTTGAGGTTCTAGACCGTACCGAGGGACCACCCTCGGCTCCATGCTTGTCCCGCATCCCTTGTACTCGCGCGAGCTCGCAGCGCTGTCCCCTCCCCCCACTCCCCGCAAGGCAAGATCATCACCCGCATCCGACACAAGGAAAACATGAGGCCTCAGGACAAGACAGGGGCCACGCGGCCTGGCAGATACAGTACTGACGCCCGCGTTTCTGTCCGGGATCCGACGCGCCTGCATACCCAGAATCAGGAAACGCAGAGGTCTGAGCTCCACCTTTCAATCTCTCCCCAGCGACCTCTGAGTCGTCCTCTAACACGGCAGGCAGGACCAAAGAGCGCCCTCCCCTCCTTTCTGCACATGTGATAGGAGGGCCCGACACAGCCTGGCGGGTGCAGGGCAGGGCGGCGGGGTCCTGCAGCATGAGCGCTGTGGGCGCCCCTCCCCTCCGCACCGTCTCCAGCACCACCACCCGAGCCAGACCCTGGCGACTGCCCTTCCTGGCAGCCCAGGGGGACGCATGTCGCGGCAGGCCTGACGTGAGGCTGAGGCCGAAGCTGGACGCCGCGTGAGCCTGAGCCCTGGGCCCACCCTGCCGCCGCCGCTCGGGAGAAACCCGCCTGCTCCTGCCCCTGAGCGGGGAGCACAGCCCGGCAGGCCTTCCCCCTGGGAACCGGAGCGCGGCAGATGAGAGCTTCGCTCAATGCTACACGATTCCTACAGCTCTGACTTAGGGTTTTCAATCGAGGTGCATCTACCTCGGTAACGAGTCTCTTAAAGACCGGCAGTAAAACATCTGGGAGAAGAAACAACAAAGCGTTTACAATGAACAGGGTCACACCTGCCAAGTTCCTGGGCTCTGGTGACAATCTCACGGGTGCCTGGAGAGGGCGGGCAGAGGTGGACTGACGGGGCTCCGGGAACAGCTGCGGAAGCTCTCTGAGCTCAGAGGAGTGCACGGAGGCGAGCCCTCCCCAGGCACGCGGCCCTAGCAGGGCCGGCACACTTCCTTCACGGAGCAAAAAACCAAGGAGAGTTGATGCCAAGAGCCGGAAAGGATCCTGGGGACGCCGTTCTCAGTCCAGGACAGGGGAACACGTGTGGGCCCCCGGGGCCTGAGGAAAACCTAAGTGCTGCTGCCCTCCGGAGCCCGGGGCTCGCACCGCCGGCGATAACGTTAACAGTCTATCAGAAGGAAAGGAAGGCCAGAACCGGTCCTTACACTGGGTCTCGGACGTCCCTGGTGATCCGGTAATTCCAGTCTCGGAAAACGTCATTCTCCTTGTCAAACTCCCGCTCGTCTTCCCCAATGGTCACCGTAAACCTTTTCTCTTCAAAATCAGGCTCCTGTTCTTTTCGAATGGTGGCTTTTTTTAAAACCTACCGTTGTAAGAAGGGAGAAGTTAGTGCTGGTACTGTCAGGAGAAGCAAAGGGCAGCTGATCCTCATGTGACCCACGGCGCCCCGGCCAAGCGGCCGGAGGGGCCCTGAGAGCGCACTGGGTGTGGGAGACGCGCCCCTGCTCCAGGCCGGCAGTCGGGAGGGGCCCGCTCGGCAGTGCCCCGGAGCTCGAGCACATTCCAGAAAGGGCGGAGAGAGCTGGCCATCTCCCAGAAACCGTCCTGACGCTGGGCAGGGGACCCCAGACCATCACTCGGGGAGGAGGCCCGAGTGTGGAGAGGGAGGCGAGGCTGCTATCGATTTGGGTAGAAAGCCCGTGAGATCTGCCCGCGAGCGGGACGGTGGGGTGCGTGCTGAGCGAGGGGGGAGAGTCTGGTGTCAGTCACCTGACCGGAGAGAAGTGGGGGCTCAGCAAGCGGGCCTGATGCTGACAGACCACAGCCTGGCAGCCGGGGCCCCGGTGTGGCCTGGAGCCAGGGAGTAGGAGGGGAGGGGAGGGGAGGGGGTGCGGGAGAGAAGGGCTCTCCACAGGCAGGGCCCCCTGTGCTGAGCCTCCGGGAAGCGGCTCTGGGCGGCCCGGAGCCACGGCACTAGCCGCAGTGGGGACTGCTGCTGCCAGAGCCACAAGAAGGCTGCAGGCCTGTGCCGTGACCTCGTGCACCTCGGAGAGACCAACGGACATCGGTCTCCGTTCATGACTCTTCAGAGAAATCACAGAAACACACCCCTCGCTTCAGAGACTTGACTGGGTTTTCAGTCCTTGTCTCTGAATCAAAAAAGGCTACTTTGGCTCAAGGACCGCTGCTGGCATTTTCTTCTCGGGCTGTCTGGTTACCTCCTTCGCGTGCCGGAGTCCTCGTTCCCAGGCACTCTCTGTGGGGGGCTCTGGAGGGGGTGGAGGCAAAATTTCATCAACTACTGGCCCACCCTATTAAAAAACAAGAAGGGAAAAGTTGAGAAAGCAAGCAAAACTTTAAACTTTATACAGAAATGGGAGCAGAAAGCCCAGGGAGAGCGTTAGCTGGCTGCACGGCACCCGCTCTCCAAGCCTCAGTCCGGCCCCTGACCCACTGCCCTGCCTGAGTCTACGATTACCTCCACACGGAGACACGGAAGCATCTGGAAGGCGACTCAGTGACTGTGTGACGTCACAGAAGTGCCTTTCACACAAGGTGTACGAACGTGCCGCGAGCTTAGCTGTCCCATCTGCTAGCAGTTAGAGAAAAGAGGTGTTCACGCACCCATGGGTTGGCGGGCATCAGTGGGTGAGGTCCGAGCGGCGGGGCGCCATTGGGCGGGAAGGGTTCGGCTTTGGTGATTAAGGAATAGTTGCCCTTGTCGTTGACTCCAGGATGTATAAACCTACAGTTCATTCCCCACGTGCAGTTCCCTACGGAGACAAAAGCCAGGTCAGAAAGGGGAGCAGAGAACCAGAGCGCACGGCTCAGCCGCCCGCCCGCTCTGCCTGCAGCGGCAGCCTGCGGCCGGGCCGGGCGCAGCAGCTCTCGGAGGGCCCGGGAGGGGCCCCTGTCGCAGCCCTGGCCCCTCATTAGCTGTGTATACCTGAGCACAGACAGGCCCGGAGGAGGCCGCAGAGTCAGAGCTGGGCCATGGAGCACAGCGGGGAACCACCGCCCCGCCCGGTCCCCATCTGCACACTCCCCGAGTCAGGGCAGGCAGGCCTGGGAGGGCGGGGCCAGAGGCCGGGGCGAGAACTTCTCACGATCGGTACTTCCTAGGGGCCCCCGGAACGAGCTGGGCTCACGCGGTCGAGGAAACACCGCCCCGGTTTCCAAGTCACTCTGGGAAGAGTTCCTTTCCCTCTAAAAACAGCGAAGTCCCAGAGCTTCCCAGATGATCCCAGGCCGCCCCCCGGCTCCGTGAGGTGGTCCCCCAGGTGACACCACACCCCCAGAAGGGCTCCGAGGTGCACGTGCAAGATCCTTATCCTGCCCCCAACACTGCGGTCACCTCGAGAATTCGGCCCATCTGTCTCAGGGCGTCTCTACCAGCTCTGTAAATCTCCATTTCTCCCACCAAGTCTCACAAACCATCCCAGGGTATTTCTGGGCTTAAAAATGTGTGAGAGACACAAGACACAGAGGACTGTAACATATTGGGTGCTCATACTTTACAAAAAATATAAAATAACATCATCTTTTAGCATTATTCCGTAACAGAACACCAAGATTATTCAAGGAAACCACTTGAGACTTTTCAGAGCAAAAGGCAAGAAGTCCAAATTTTAATTTAATCGCGAAGTGAATCACTTTTTTAAAAATTTCACATGGTGAGGAGGGCGCCTGCTCAGTTGGTGGAGTGTGCGACTCTTGATCTCGGGGTCAGGAGTTTGAGCCCCGTGTTGGGCGTAAAGATCACTTTAAAAAATAAATATATAAAACACCTGAATAAAAATAAAATTTAATTTTTAAAACACGTAATTTATACATAAATACAAAAATAAATACAGCATAAATATCGAAATTGTTTTAAAAACATTTTCAAGGGGTTAACACATAGTTAAATTTCAAACCATCTTTTAACATTCCCTTCTAAATGTAATATTCTACTTGAATGTTTTCATCAATAAAACACACTTTTCCTTGTATAACATAAATTAAAGAGAAATAATTGTTTGGTATTTAGGAAAAAGTTAAATTTACCTTTTAGGCATCATGAATATTTAAACTTGCATTAAAACCAACCTAATATACTGATCTGAATTAAATGCAAAATAAAGTATGCTTAAAATTAATTCCTTGGAGGGGCGCCTGGGTGGCTCAGTAGGTTAAAGCCTCTGCCTTCAGCTCAGGTCATGATCTCAGGGTCCTGGGATCAAGCTCCGCATCGGGCTCTCTGCTCAGCAGGGAGCCTGCTTCCCTCTCTCTCTGCCTGCCTCTCTGCCTGCTTGTGATCGCTCTCTCTCTCTCTCTCTCTCTCTCTCT
>CM053620.1:827789-838097 GCA_028646535.1 Procyon lotor
GGTAATCTCTGTTCTTTTTTGCAAAATATTTTTTGAAAAACTTTTAGAAAGAGAGAGCGTGTGCGCGAGAGCGAGTGTGTGCAGGGGAGGAGCACAGGGGGAAGGAAAGGGAAGAGCAAAGAAGCCCAAGCAGAGTCCACACTGAGCATGGAGTCCGGTGTGGGGCTCAATCTCATGACCCCGAGATCATGACCTGAGCTGAAAGCAAGAGTTCGATGCCTCCCAGGTGCCCCTATATGTAAAATATTTTCAAAACGAAACCAAAAACATCACCCGACAAGCCTACAGACAAAAAAGATCTTTTCTTGGTCCCACAGGCAGGGGAGAAAAGGGAAAGGAAAAACATCCGTCAGAGTGCCAGAGGCGAGAGCAGCAGCCTGTGCCCCACAAGACTCTGGTGGGTGACAGGAGCTTGGCCTCGTGGACCGTCTGTGCCTGGGTGTGCAAGGATCCTGGCGGGACGAGTCTTGGCTCCTGGCCAGCAAACACAAGGAGCAGGCTGCTCTGGGCAGGTCTTCAAGTAGCTACCACCAGCACAGATGCCCAGCACACGGAGGCAAGGGGCGAGCACGGGAGCTCTTCGCTCCCAGCAGACTTTTGATTTTATGATTTTATTTTTAAGTCACTGCTACACCTGATGTGGGACTTGAACGCACAACCCCAGGATCAAGATTTGCACACTCCACTGGCGGAGCCAACCATCCACTAGCCTTTTTAAAAGTGAATTTTTATCTGTGTAGAAAAAAGCCTCGAATAAAAAACCCCAAATTGTTGGATGGTAGAAAGACTTTTACCTTTTACTATCCTGTCAGTATGTATTACTTTCATAATTTGAAAAAGCATTTTATTTAGGGAAAAATATTCTCCAGAAAATGGAGGCAAAAACCTTGCTATAAAACTATCTGGTCTTCTACCTCCAAATGAAGTTCCACACACACTGGGTTTATGCGGACTGTGACTCTGAGCGGGGAGAGAAGCGGGCTCCTCACGACGTGAAGACTCCAGGCAGGGACCTGGCCGAGAGCCAGCAGGAACAAGGCACATGGGAGCGCGGTCACAGGGGCAGGACGGGGGACAAGATGCTTCACATCAGTACTCATGCAGCTTCGAAGGCACTGATCACGTTTCTTAACCGAATGGTGGGCATCCGAGTAACTACTGTTTTTTATCCTCAGATGTGCCTCTGTAGACAGTGTTATTTTAAATATATGGAATATTTATAAGTATGAAATAAAAGTAACATATAAAAACATACCCAAGTACTCTAAAAGGTATTCAGGGAAGTCCCCATGCTTCCAGGGCCCTCCACCAGAGACAGTCAGCAATCTGCTGGGATCGATCGGTCCATCCCTCGGTCGATGTGCCTGCCCCGTCTCCCCTGCTTATATTCTACCCTGTGTGCCGACCCTTGCGTCTCCGCACTAAGTCACAGATCTATGAAACAGGAACTGCGTGCACAGTACCCACACCCCCGTGACCAGTGAGACAGGCACAGCCTTTGCAGAAAACCCACTCAGGTTCTTGGACAGCAGTCCGAGCAACTGAACCCAGAGACGGTGGGACAGCGCCGTGGCAGCAGCCCACTGCTCACAACCACACACCTGACCGGTCCAAGGACCCAACTAGTTTTTCCTGCAGCGTGAAACGTCAGGAGGAGACAGCAGCAGGTCCGGGGCTCGCGAGCACGTGCGCGCACTGGATCCAGAGACACGAGGAGACTTCAAGATGCCTCGGTGTCAGTCGGACGGGTGCCGAGCACGGCGCACCGCGCGCATCGTTCACGGGGGGCCCTCGCTGTGTCCGCGAGGCAGCCTGCTACTCTGTTATTTCTAAATCACACGGGGTGGGCCCATCTCCTGGGAGTCTGAGTGACTCAGAACAGAAAATAAATGGAGGGACTGTAAAAACCAAGAGGTTTAAAGTGCTTCACGGTTTTAAGAAATTACCACTGAGAGGAAAGCAGAATATGAAAAAACCTAACCCTTCAATATTAAGGACAAACCTAGAATCCGCAAACATGTACCCTGACGGCCATAAAGTCCCAGGGACCATCACGGGCAGGGTTCGAATGCGAGAACATGAAGGACTACTCTCCTTTCCCCTTTCACAACCAACCAGTCACCTCTCGCGGTGTCTGACCCATTTTAACTTCTCTAAGCAATACCTTCATTGTGCCAACTGAAATAATTAAAATAGTATCTGGGCAGCTTCTTTGTAAATAATGTAGACTTGAAACCAGAAGTTCTTTAACATTTAGGTCTTAGGAGCCCAAAGAATCACAAATGGGTCCTACGTATTGGTATTTACTATAGAAATTAAGACTGAAACAGTTTCAAGACATCGTATGTGCCACGCACAACTTATGGTAACAATATAGTGACACACGCGTTTCGTGAGGACTAACTGGTAAGAATAGCCGGCGACCCCAGAGGCCTTCTCTTCCTCTCTGCAAAGCCCCCTCAAGCTGACAGGAGCACAGAAGAGGCAGCTCCCTGTTGCCGGCTGCCGCCTGCAGCCCGCCGGGGCAGCTGAAGGGATACAGCTGGGCTGGGAGGGGACTCTGCCACCTCCGCAGAGCCTCTCGTGTGTCCCTGAGGCCGCCTGGCCCTCGTCTCGGCCGTTAGCTGCCGTGCGGGGCCCAGAGCACGTCCGACTGCTCCGCTGATGCCGGCTGGTCCGCCTCCAAGCTCAAGTGGACCTTCCGCCCGGGTGTGATGGTGACAGCGCGCACCGGTCACTCGGGCAAGTCCTTCCACGCCGCAGGTGGAGAGTCAGGCTCCCGGACAGCCCGAAGCTCACGCCCAGCCACAGATGGCGGCAGCTGCTCTCCCGCAGGCGGCAGGCTCACCTGGTTTCGGCAGAGACCGTGTTCCGTGTCACTGCGGCGGTCCCCGCGCCCGGCCTAAGCCTCGCGCGCCCTTCCCGTGCTCGGGAAGGGCCCCGGCCCCCGTCTACACACAAGAGGGCTGTGGCGGCCACACAACTGGGTAAATTTAATACGAATTACTAAATTGTATGCTTAAAACAGGAATTTTAGGGCATGGATGTTATACCTCAATATATTTTTTTAAAAACTTATACTCAAATGTAAAATTTAATTATAATTCTTGGAGCCACCATTAAGTGCAATCGCTATGACCGAACCCTGGGTGTGTGGTGGTCAATACCCAATACTGGCGGGCTCCGGACCGCAAAAGTAGTCAGAACTACTGACCTCAGGGTCCCCTCAAAGAATTTTAAGAACCCCTCGGGGTCTGTGGACCACATTTGAAGACCTTCTGCTTTAAACAGAAAAGAGAATGCAGGGATTCAAAAATGGGCAATGAACATTTCTCCAAAGAAGACAGACTGTTCCAATGGCCGACGGGCACATGAGAAAACGCTCACCATCACTAATCATTATGGGAACGTAAATCACAACCATGGTGAGATACCACCTCTCATTAGGATGCTTCCTATCAAGAAGGCAGAACATACTAAGTGTCAGTGAGGCGGGGCTGCGTCCTTGTGCACCGCGGGTGGAGAGCCACCGTGCTGCCGCCGCAGGAAACAGTATGGACACTCCCTAAGGAATTAAAAATAGGATGACCGTATGATCCAGGAATTCCAGTTCTGGGCACACCCCTCCCAAATTTCCAAGTAGGGTCTTGAAGACACATTTGCACACCTATGTTCACAGCAGCATTATTCACGGTAGCAGAAAGATGGAAACAACCCCAGTGTCCACCGTCGGATGAATGGAGGAACAAAACGCGGTGTACACACAATGGAATACTAACCCCGGAAAGGAGAACTCTGACACCTGCTAAAACACATGAACCTTGAGGACACCAGGATGAGTGAAATAAGGCGGTCACAAAAAAACAATCATTATCATTCCACTCATATCGGGCACCAAAAGTAGTCAAATTCAGGCAAGAGAACGGCGGTTGCCAGTGCCTGACAGAAGGGAACTGATTATTTAATGGCTACAGAGTTGCAGCTTTACAAGAGGGACAGAGTTCTAGAGATTTGTGCTGACGGCAACAAAGTGAATACGCCATGAGCTGTACGCTCCAAAATGGTTAAGACGGCAAAGTTTACAGCAGGCGTAGTTTACCAAATTGTGTGTGTGCGCGCGCGCGTACGCACGTGGGAAAAGGAGGGATGGAAGGAGGGAGAGAAAGAGGGAGTCCAGGGAGGAGCAGAGTCAAGGTCTGGCCCAGAGTGGGTGGGTACTACTGACAGCTGGCTCAGCCTGAAACCCGAAGCAGGACACCATTTAAAGAAAATGTGATGTATGCTCTTATAAATTGCACTTTATATCCTGATGAGTCAATATAAATACAGCAGAGACAAAAATATACCATAAACAAAATAGTGGTGCTTAAAAATGTTTCCTTTTAGGGGCGCTCGGGTGGCTCAGCTGGTTAAGCCTCTGCCTTCAGCTCAGGTCATGATCTCAGGGTCCTGGGATCGAGCCCCTGGGCTCCCTGCTCAGCGGGGAGTCTGCTTCTCCCTCTGCCTGTTGCTCCCCTTGCTTGTGCTCTATCAAATAAATACACTCTTTAAAAAAAGGTTTCCATTTTTATTTCTAAGTACATTTCATTGTCAATGGTCGCAAATGCCAATTTATCCATTTGGGTAGTTAAATGATTGGTCTGCACAAATCTTTTAATAGAAATATAGCTAACACATTTTCTTAGGAAGAATTTTCAAATTAGAATATAACTCACATACCATAAAATACCTCCAACTACAGAGCATAACTTAGTGAGCTTTAGTACACACGGAGCAAGTGAGCGACCGCGGCCCTCGGAGGAGGCCGCACACTCGTTGGCCATCACCCACTGTCCCCTCAGGCTCTGTGGCTTAGACAACGACTAACCCAGTTCCTGCCTTGACAGATCCATTCTGGGTGGTTCATATAGATGCAAAGGCACAAGAGGGGCCCTTTAGTGTCTGGCTTCTCTACAAGGCAGAATGTCCTCAAGGTTCACCTGTGCTGTGGGGTCAGCCTCGTGCTTCTGGGCAGCGTGACATCCCGCTGTACGGACAGACTGCACCGCGTGTGACCATTTAAGAACCGCCGGACCCTTGGCCCGTTTGCCCCTGCTGGCTATTCTGAACACTGCTCTTCTGAACAGTCATGTACAAGTTCTTGTGCGGACGTACGTTTTCCTCTCTCGTGGGCAGAGACCCAGAAGCAGAGGTGACTGGGTCACCGGAGAGCTCTGCCCTCCCCTGTCCTCCGGCGGCTGCCCGGTGCCACGCTCCCACCAGCGTGTGAAGGTTTCACGTCTCCGCATCTCATCAAATGCAACAAACTCCATATTATTTTCAGAGTGACTTCTCTTCCTAATAAACGGAACTTACACAGACTCATCTCAATTTAATACCAAGCTTATAAATTGAAGGTAAGCAAAAACACTTTCACCCAAAAAACTCCCATAACTAAGCAAAGAGGCGAGAAGTATGTTCTAGAACACCCAGAGAATCCCCCGTTTCTTTTCGTACTGTATCACACTCAAACAAGTATGGGCAGAAAAGGTAAATATATACTTAGAAGCAAAGTCTGAAACAAGTTATTGATTCTGCCCAATCAAGTTGCAAAGGCGGCCAGTTGCCACGAGCCTCAGATTTCTCCGCAGAGAGCCCCATGCACTGGCCTTTGTCTCTGAAACCCAAGCTGAGCATTTCGTTGGACTCCGGAGGGACCTCCCTCCCACTGCAAAGTGGCCCTGGGGACCATGGGGTCCACGGAGATGGTCCCCAGTCCTTGTCCACGAGGCAACTCCTGGGGATGCCGACCTGCAGTCCCAGCAACAACTTCACCTGTCTGTGCTTCTCTGTCACTAAATTCTGGAAATCACTTGAGCGCCACGACCCCGCAGACCCCGCACACGTGGAGAAACTCGGCGGCGGGGCCAGACGGCGCTGCTCCTGCCAGGGGAGCCCCGGCGAGTTCCGCACCACAGTGGGACCACACCGCACACACATCTATGTACATGTATACGTACGGGTCTCCTCCTATTTAATCTAGAAATTTCAGACGTGAATTGACATCATTTATGCCCACAAAATTATGGAAGATAGGTCTTCTGCTTAAGTTAAGATTATCTGAAACATTAATATTTCAAACACCCAAACTTGTTTTTAAGTAGGCTCCACGCTGAGTGTGGAGCCCAAGGTGCGCTCTCAACGCCAATCCTGAGATCGAGACCCGAGCCGAGGTCAAGAGTCAGACACTTAACCGACTGAACCATCCAGGTGCTCCTCAAATACCAAAACTTTTAAAGAACTGTTAAGAAGTGACTTCCTAGAACGTACCACAAGCTTCTCTGCGTTCCCCGGGTGCCCACGCTGCCCACGATGTCACTGGCAGCACCCCGTCCCCCCCCCCCCCCCCCCCCCCCCCCAGGGCAGAAGGTGCAGGGTTGCACAGTGGAGCTCATCACACGCGGGCCTCCTTCCAGGGAGCATCTCCGTGGCAGGAACCACAGTTGGCATGTGACCGGCCCAGGCCCGGAGCGCATGCCCCGAGGAGGGAGCGGACCTGGGTCCTGAGTGCACCGGCTCCCTGGTCCCCACGCCCCCTCTGCACTGCCGGCCTCCAGGGGCCACTCGAGGGCAGAGCCTCCCTCTCGGGAAGCTGGGATTCCACCGTCCCCTGCTGTCCCCCCTCCCCGTGCCATCCGCAAAGCTCCCGTGAGCCTCCAGTGCCTCTAAGAGCTGAGGTCCACCACTGCTCTCTGCCCCTCAGAGCCTCCCCCTTCCTTCTGGCTGCACATCAGAATTCCGGATCCAGGAGAAAGGAGTCTGGCCTCCGGCGCAGAGAGTGAACATCGTATACTTTGTACCTTTAACCTGGCCTCTGAATGGTATGGAATGTGATATTGGTGGAAGAGGAGTGGACAATGCTGTCACAACATCTGGAAAAGAAGTACAGGAAGCTCTTGTGAAATTCAGACTGTAGGCGCAGGCTGGGCCAGTGAGCAAGGGCGCCCAGGGCCAGAGCGACACCAGGACAGACACAGACACCTTCCTACCTGGCCAAGGAAAACGTGCGACCACAGGGACTATGCCTGGACTACTGCCACACGGCGCAGAAACCCTTACAGACCGGGTCCCCGCTGCCACCGGGGCCGCCCCGCTCCGTGCCTCTGCGCGTCCCAGCCAGTGGGCTTGCTGAGCCAGAGCCCCTCCATTCCAAACAAGGATGTGCTTCCACTTCGATACATTTAGCAAACAAAGTGGCAACTCTCCTTAGAGAGGTGGGAAAACTCTGCCCTGGCACCTGGGGGGTCTTGGCCTTGGGGAGAGGGAACATACTGTCCCCATGAAAGCTTTGGCTCTCTGGAAACAAGTGGGCCTGGAACCCCAGGTGTGAAATGGCTAGGCGGGCCCCCTTCAAGTCAGTCAAGTGACGCAAAGACCCACGAAGGGTCGATGCCACCACGGCCACTAATGGTCACGGCCTGGCCCCAAGAACAGCCTCGCACAGCTTCAGGGCCGAACTGCCACCAGAGTCCCGGGGAAAGCCATGGCCACACAAGGCCCCTCAGACAATTACCTTTCATGAAGAATCGGCAGGTGGGACGCGGCCTCACCTTCCTGTCACTGGGGTCCTTTACTTCGCCCTCCTCCAGGTCATCATCCTGAAACAGAGGACAGCAGGACTTAAGTGGGAATCACCTTGACGAGAAAGAAGAGGTGGGAAGGGCATCTATCAACAGGTGCGGCCTCACCAGACCGGAGAGGACATTTTCACAAGACTGGTGTCTTGGCCGCTCAGCAATTCACATACATCTTCCCAACCTCGGATTCCTGAGCCCGCACACTGGGGCTGTGTTGGAGCTCGCCTTCCAGACTGAGGCATCATCCAGGAAACCAAGTAAAAACACGCTGGGAGGGAAGTAAGGCAGGGACGAAGCAGGGTTTCGCCACGGCTCCCTTCATTAGCAATGCTGGGCACAAAATGGTTACACTTCAGGTTTTTAAACTTCCTACATTTGAACAAGATTTATAGAACGAGGGGCACCTGGGGGGGTTCAGTGGGTTGAGGCCTCTGCCTTCGGCTCAGGTCATGATCTCGGGGTCCTGGGATCGAGCCCCACATCGGGCTCTCTGCTCAGCGGGGAGCCTACTTCTCCCTCTCTCTCTGCCTGCCTCTCTGCCTACTTGTGACCTCTCTCTTTCTCTCTGTCAAATAAATAAAATCTTTAAAAAAAAAAAGGATTTATAAAACAAAATATTTACGCTCTTTTAAAAAGATTTTTATTATTTTTAAAATTTTTATTTACTTATTTTATTTGACACAGAGAGAGATCACAAGTAGGCAGACAGAGAGAGGGGGGGAAGTAGGCTCCCCGCGGAGCAGAGAGCCAGATGCGGGGCTCGATCCCAGGACTCTGAGATCATGTAACCCACTGAGCCACCCAGGTGCCCTATTTTTATTTTTGATAGGAAGAGAGCGAGAGAAAGAAAGTGCATGGGGGGGGGGGTGGACAGAGGGAGAGAGAGAGCCCCAAGCAGGCTCCCCATCGAGTGCAGAGTCCCAAGTGAGATCATGAACAGAGCTGAAATCAAGAGTCAGACACATAACTGACCAAGATAGCCAGGTACTCTCAAATATTGTATGTTCTTAAAACTAAACATGGAGGGGGGACGCCTGGATGGCTCGGATGGTTAAGTGTCTGCGTTCAGCTTGGGTCATGATCTCAGGGTCCTGGATCGAATGAGTTCCACGTTAGGCTCTCAGCTCAGTGGGGAGTCTATTTTTCCTCACTGTCCCTATCTCTTAAATAAATAAATAAATAAATAAATAAATAAATAAAATCTTACACAAAACAAAACTAACAAAAAGAAACTAAACACACAAGGGTACCTGGGTGGCTCCATTGGTGAAGTGTCTGCCTTCAGCTCAGGTCATGATCCCAGGGTCCCTGGATCAAGTCCCAAGTAAAGGCTCCTTGCTTGGCGGGGAGCCTGCTTCTGCCTCTCCCACTCCCTGCCACCCCCTGCCCCTGCTTGTGCTTCCCCCCTCCTCTCTCACTCAAATAAATAAAACCTTTAAAAAAACAAGAAAAGAACAAAATGTTCTGGTATATTTCAAAGTGGTTCCTTTAAAAAAAAAAAAATTAAACACCAACATCCTCTAATTTAAAAGTCTAGGGCTGGGGAAGAGGGAGGTCAGACTCAGACCTGGCCCTTCTCTCCGTAGTCCAGAGCTCCCAACCTTGGCTATCAAGTCTTTTTTTTTTTAAGATTTTATTTATTTGACGGAGAGAAACACAGTGAGAGCGGGAACACAAGCAGAGGGAATGGTAGCGGGAGAAGCAGGCCTCCCGCCGAGCAGGGAGCCCGACGCGGGGCTCATCCCTGGGATCATGACCTGAGCCGAAGGCAGACGCTTAACGACTGAGCCACCCAGGCGCCCCTTGGCTGTCAAGTCTTAACATGAAGCAGGGGCTTTGAAAACACCAAAGCCTGGCTGGGTCTCACCCTCAGGGATTCCAAAGGGCAGCCGTGACCTGGACCACTGCTCTGTGCCCTGTCCAGCCCCCCCCCCCACACCCCAGGGCCTCAGTCACCACTGACCTGGAGAGACAGCCCCCGTGCCCCTCAGCTGAGCCCCCAAGCCCAGGGGTCACCCCGCTGCCATCTCTGCTGGGAGGTCCCAGATGGAGCTCCTCCCTGCCCCCGTGTCCTAGCCTGTTCCAGGGCACTCAACCCAGGAGGTCACACAGGGCAGGGTGTGAGGGTCGCTGGAGCACCTCCCCGTCTCCTGCAGCATCACCCTCATCCGAGTCCGGCCCAGCCCCAGCTGGTCTGGGGGCTACTTCCTGCCTCGCGCCCGCCCCTCTCCGGACTGCCCACACGCGGTGACCTTTCTGACCCCAGCCCGCCTTCTTCCTTCTCCGCTTCTGTTAACATGCAGCTCGTGTCCTATTCAGATGGCAGGTGAGTTTCCTTCCTCAGGGCCCCCCCCAGCTTCCTTTGTGACGGGTCTTGGCCACCACAGTCCTGCCCGACTGAATGGGAGCTCTACCACACCAGGCTATGTCACGTCCAAGCACAGCGTTGGGCTCACGGCCAATGGTAAGCATTTGTTGAATGAAAAAATACTTGGGGCGCCTGGGTGGCTCAGTCGTTAAGCGTCTGCCTTCGGCCCAGGTCAGATCCCAGGGTCCTGGGATCGAGCCCCGCATCGGGCTCTCTGCGCGGCGGGGAGCCTGCTTCTCCCGCTACCATTCCCTCTGCTTGTGTTCCCTCTCTCACTGTGTTTCTCTCTGTCAAATAAATAAAATCTTTAAAAAAAAAAAAAAA
>CM053620.1:847237-878448 GCA_028646535.1 Procyon lotor
CCCCCCCCCCCCCCCCCCCCCCCCCCCCCCCCCCCCCCCCGGCAGCCCAGGCACTCACGTCGAGCTCCCCATCGTCAAGCTCCCCGTCGTCATCCTCCTTGCTTTTCTCCTTGCCGGTCTCCAGGGGCTCCTTGTCTTCCGCGCTGCGAAGGCCCGCACCCCCCTCACCCCCAGGAGCTCCTTCCCCCTTCTCCTCGTCGTCCTCAGCACCGGCCTTCTCGGCCTCGTCCTCCTGCCCGGCGGGGGCCGGCTCCTCGGGGACCTCCTCATCGTAGTCTAACTCATGCTCATCCAGATCCCTGGTGACTGACGAGGCCTCGTCCCTCAGGTCGCTTGTGCGCTCTTCCTCCCCTCCGTCCCCCTCCTCCACAGGTGGGGGGCTCGTGGGGCCCCTGCTCAGATCCTGAGCCTCAGACTCCTGGTCCTGGTCCTCCTCGTCAGAGTGACTCTCCTCCTCCTCCTGGCTCAGTCCCGGGGCGGCATTGTCTTCATCCTCCAAATCAGAAGCCCTCCCCCCAGCTCCGTCCAAATCTGGATCGGACCCACTCTCCCTCAGAATGTCATCGTCCGAGAGTCCCTGCTGCTCCTCTTCTTCGTCCTCTGGAGAGCGAGGGTCCCGTTCAGGGCTCTCGGCCACATCCATCGGTACCCACAGTTCTGCAAAAGAAAGAGAACACAGATGCACAGCAGTCAGCAACACTGAAAGTCAATCTTGGCCTGGTTTCCTCGGCCCTGTGCTCATCCCCGACCTGCAGGGGGGGGGGGGGACCAGGACCTGCACCCCTCCTCCAAACCCCAGACCCCACCCCACAGACTGCTGCTGGCGGCTGTGCCCCCAGGGAGGCCGCAGGCTGGCCCCGCACATGAGGCCCCCACAAGGCTGCACACAGTCCCGGAGCTGAGTGCTGAGGGCCTCGCAACCGCAGCCATCCGGCAGAGGCCCGGACTGCCCCTTCTTGCCCTGCCACCCGGTAGGTAAACAGAAAGTGAGCGGTAAGAGAGGCATTGCAAGGGAGAGCTTTTCGGATTCTTAGATCAGTTTTAAAATCCAAGAAAAGATGCAATGTGGAATGAGGCAACAAAATCGAAGGCACGCTGCTATCTTTCTAGAGCCACCATCAAGGGTCTGGAGCAGAAACCCTGGCCGGCCTTGTCCCCAGGTCAGCGGCTATCTCCTGTTCCTGAATGCACATCTCCAAGAACGGCCCCGACTGCCCATCAGAAACACTCAGGATGATCTTTAAAAATGCAGACCTTGGGCCTTATCACAGATCTGTGTGTTGGGGCCACCAACAGATGCTCAGAAAGTGGCGTCGTTTCATGCGTGCTGCGGTGATCTCACAGAAAAGTGGAGAACCGTCACTCTAATAGAGCGAGGTCATAGAAAAGAACTCTGGCAGAAAATTGTATGTATCTGAGTAGTTTCGTACATAAAAAGACTATCACTTCAGAAGATATTTTTCTAATATTTTTACTAACTAGACAATTATAAAGTGGACACTTTTCTTTTCCCCACCTGCATGCTGAATGACAGGACATTGTTTCAATGTAAATTGCACACAGTGGAACAGGAGCACACATGCAAGGAACCAACACGACACAGTCAGCGCTCACCAGTACAGCCTGGAGCAAGTCACTGCTGAACTAGTGTGAAATTACAGGACCAGTGAAAGGCTCAGTGTTTACCTGGTTCTTCAAATTTTTAATTTAAAATAATGCATGTTGCAATTACGCAGTTTGGTACTTCAGCAAGATCTGGAAACACACACATATGATTACATACTTTAAATATGAAGAATTATTTTACGCATTCATATAACTAAAAACTAAACATATATCTTCCAAATTTATACTTTTTTTTTTTTTTTTTGACAGAGAGAAACACAGCGAGAGAGGGAACACAAACAGAGGGAATGGTAGCAGGAGAAGCAGGCTTCCTGCCGAGCAGAGAGCCTGATGCGGGGCTCGATCCCAGGACCCTGGGATCATGACCTGAGCTGAAGGCAGACGCTTAATGACTGAGCCACCCAGGTGCCCCCAAATTTATACTTTTGAAAGGAGAACCTGTGTTTAAAGATGCATATGCCAAAAAATATCTTAACCTACAGTTAAAAATACTTTTCTTTGTAGTTAACGGAAATCATAATTGAGTACAGGTTAAGACAAATCACTTAAGATTCACTACTTTGTAAACTAAATGGTTAACAATAAATAATAGAAATTTACAAACTGATTCATCCACAGCCACAGTTTTGAAAATGATTCACTTTTCTTTTCTTTTTTTTTTTTTAAAGATTTTTTTTATTTATCTGACAGAGAGAAACACAGCGAGAGAGGGAACACAAGCAGAGGGAATGGTAGAGGGAGAAGCAGGCTTCCTGCAGAGCAGAGAGCCCGATGCGGGGCTCGATCCCAGGCCCCTGGGATCTGACCTGGGCCGAAGGCAGACGCTTAACGACTGAGCCACCCAGGCGCCCGAAAATGATTCACTTTTCAGTCAGTCTTCCTAACTGCACTATTCAGAGGTAGGACTACTGGGGAGAATTTTTAAAAATTCAGGCGTCAAGAGACACCTGAGTGGCTCAGGCAGTTAAGCGTCCGACTCTTGGTTTTGGCTCAGGTCGTGATCTGAGGGTTGTGAGACTGAGCCCAGCACCAGGCTCGGGCTCTGCACTCAGCACGGAGTCTGCCTGAGATTCTCCCTTTCCATCTGCCCCCTGCCCCTCCCCAGGACTCAGGCATGTGCGAATGTGCTCTCTCCCTCAAAATAAAGTCAGTCTTCCAACGATGGACTCTGCTGAAAATCAAGCTGCGCCCTACCCACCCCAGGGCCGAGCCTGTCCCTGTGCACAGCACACCTGCCGCCCACAGTAAAGATGAGCGAGGGGCCCGAGAGCTAAGGGCGCTCTGTCCCCGGCTGTTGCAGACAGGGCCTGCAGGGAGGGGCCGCAGCACCCACTCAGGCTCCTTCCCCTTTACTGAGGAGTAAGATTCTCCTCTGTGTATGAGTCCTATGCCCATCTTTGCACAGTCTTCTCACACTGTATATAAGAAATCTCCCTCACAGAAGGGGCAGCGCCGCTCATCTTCCCAGCTGCTGAATCCAGATCTGGACCCGGCAGGCAGCCAGTCACGTGGGGCTGGTTCCTGGGCCTCAGACACCCTACTCGAAACCCGACAAAGTCTTTTTGTTTACAGGGGGAGGGGCAGAGGGAGAGAGAGAAACTTAGCCCAATGTGGGGCTTGATCTCACGACCCTGAGACCACAACCTGAGCTGAAACCAAGAGTTGGACACTCAACTGACTGAGCCCCCCAGGCGCCCCCCAGCAAATTCCATTCCCACATTTTTTAGTCCAATGGCAACCCTGAACACAAAATGACTTCTCACTTAAATCAATCAAATGTTATCTAAAATTACTTGTCCCTTCAAACTAGTTTAAAAATCTGCAATGGATAAGCTGCAGAGAAGAGCCAAGTCTCCTACTGGCCTCCCAACATCCTGCCCTGCTCATGGCCACAAGCCCCCACAGCCCGCGGACAGCCCTTTTCTGGGGCTCGGATGCAAATGGGTTTGCACTTTGGTTTCGCTGTTACGATCAGATCCAAACTGCTTTTGGTGTTCTGTGAAATTGAAATCAAATCCTCAAGTAAGAAACGGAAGAAAAAGAGCACCTAACTTCAAATACCTGAACCAATGCAAAAAGTGGGCCAGGCCGGCGGGCGGTTTACCCCTTGGTGTGTTGCAGCTTAATGGGGTACACAGACGGTGCGCTAGCGTGGGCTCTGCGCTAGCGCTGAGCCCCAGCTCCTCTGCTTCCTAGCTTCGAGAGCCGGGGCCAACTACGTACACTTGGCGCGCCTCAGTCTGTCCCTTCCCCTGAAATACGGGGACAACCGTATCTACTTTACAAGGCTGTTGCAACAATGGGAAGAGATAAGCCTGATAACATGCCTAGCATGGGTTCCTCATATCTGAATTTAAACTGAATCAGCGAGCAGAAGAGTGAAGGTAATCCTCACTGTCTAAGAACCAATCCCCTATCACCCTGTTGGACGCATCCCAGTCTCGGGGCGCACAAATCGGGGCGAGTAATTCATTCATGGTTTCACTCTGCAAACGGCTCTCTACTCAGCACAAGACTCTATCATTGCAAGGGTGTCTGCAATAAAACCGACAGCCGCCATTATCTGCTGAGACGACCCCTCTGGGTCATGCACCTGAACACTCCCTCGTGACAGCCTTCCAAATAAGTCACGTTCCCTGTCACGGATAAGGAGGTCCTAGGCCACACGGTACCACGGCCACAGCGGGTACCCTGGGACTGCAAACCAGAGCTGCCTCTAGGGTGCGCAGTCTGGCACAGAGCCCCGCACTGCACGTGAGATAAGCCGGTGCCACCTGCTGGGGAGCCAACCCAGACTTTTGCCATTGTTTTTGCAGGAAAACGGGACCTGAGTTCCAAAATGATCTTATAAACTCATATTTTGGAACAGAACCCACACATACGGGGGACTTCTACTGAACCAGATTTTGCCTGTTTTTCTTTTCTCCCTTTTGAAGTTTTGTGCTGATCCATCTACACTTCTATCTAGGGCCCTCCAGAAACAAGAGCCTTCTCATCTACGTGGAAAAGGTAACATATCATTTATATAGTCTATTAGTTAAAATAGCTACAAACATCAACTTGTGACACCAGTCATTTCTTTTAAACTTGTCTGAAGTTTGGATCTTAGGCACGTAAACCCAACAGGAATCCAAGAAAAACCCTAAAAGTGCACACGTTTATACTGACGCCCCAGGAATGCTGATTGAAATCACAATCCCGAGGGGCTGGTGTATTGTGGCAGGGAAAGTAATTTTAAGAAGTACTGAGCACATGCCCCCCACATTTTAGACATCACTTCAACATTCCCAGGACACAAAGATAACTGACTTCCTGACTCTCAGAGGCAGTTTTCAGAGCTGACCAGAAGGTGGCAGGGCAAAAGGTCCCGGGCGCACCTGCTTCTAGCAGGGCAGCCGAGTGCCCTAGGGTAGCGGTGCTCAGCCTTAGGGGAGCACGGATCGTTTTGAGAATCTGACGAAGGGGGTGGGATGGCTCCCCTCCCTAGAAAAACCTGAATGTATGCAACTTATCTCCCACTTTAGGGAGTTCAAAATCCCCTGAGGTTTACCCGCCACTCCCAAACTGAGAACTCTTGCCTTACATATAGTATGTTATTCTAGTACATATCCATACTCACCACGCCATCCACAACTACCTGTCTGCAGGGTCTGTTGGCAGACCCCCTCCCTTCTGTGAAGTGCCTGAGTACAAGGGTTCAGACTCACCTCTGTGTTTCCCAAGGTCAGCAAACAGCTGGCCCTTAGTAGCAGTGCTCCACGTAAATTATTGTCTAAGCTGGGTCATGTCTGAGACTGTAAAGGGGTCACTATTAACGATTACAACAGGTGGCTCAGTCAGTTAAGCATCTGCCTTCGGCTCAGGTCATGACCCCAGGGTCCTAGAATTGAGTTCCACATCGGGTACCCTGCTCAGAGGGGAGACTACTTCTCCCTCTGCCTGCCACTCCCCCTGCTTGTACTCCCTCCCTCTCTCTGACAGATAAACAAAATCTTAAAAAAAAAAAAACAAAAAAACAAAAAAACACACAACCCGAAAAACAATTACAACAGGCATGAAGAGGGGCTGTCCTAGGCACAATGGGAAACGCAATCACCCTTAGGAGGCCTTGACAATTTCCCAAAGAGTCACATCTTTTCTTTCCCCATGGACCCCCTTGGGATTTAACAGTATGAGGCCACAAACAGGTGAGCACCTTGGAGAGAAAAATGTGCCAAAGAATCTACCTATTAGAAACAACCTGAGTCACATCTTGCTGCACAAAAGAGAAACGTCACTGGGGTCAAAAGATGGTTTGTATTTCAGGCCCAGGGCTGGGCAGGTTCATGGTCTCTCTGGGCATCTACATCCTGTTTTGAGATGAATTCAGCTGGCAACGACCCGAGTGCACACTTTAGGTCAGGTGCTAGGGACGACGCGCAGCCTATCAAAAGCAGACAATGACACGGAGGGTCCTCTTGTCCCATCGTCACCAGCTCCTGGTCCATAGTTTTTGCTCAGCTGTTCTTCTCACACGATCGCCTTGTAATTGAGGATTCTTGGCAAAGTTTAGAACTACCTCTTCGGTTCTTTGACCCACAAGATGGTGAACTTGCCCAGAGAACTGAATGACAAGTCCATGACTGTGTTTCCACGGCACGCTGCATTTGGCAGACGATGCTTGATAAATGCTTGTTGAGTAAGTGACAAAATCTTGTTCCTCCATAAACTACCTGTTGCATCCCAGGAAGAAACTGCAAACAAGTGCCCTGTCTTTAGAAGACGGCCCCAGAATTCAGACCCGCTGTGGGTGCTGCCTCATCTCCCAGCAGCCACCCTGAAGGCTGCACACTGATTCCAGTGGCAAATGCTAAAGTGCAAACCATTTTGGGAACCTCTCTGTTTGACCTTTAGAACCTGCAAAGTTCCTTCCTGGCGCTCTAGTAGAAGCAGGTACCCCTCCTCCCAAGGCGGGTCGCTTTGAGAAACCACAGGAAACCATTGAGAGCCTGGTGTGGTAGTACACGAGGTAGGCTACCAAGCCAGGTAAGACGACTTTTGGTTAAACATAGGCTATGACTACTAAATGAGACCAATTTTCTTAGATGACTTATATATTTACCGCCAAAACAGAAGTTATGAGGAGGTTTAGGCAAAAGAGCACCCAGGAAATACAAGCATGACCTTTTAGGACTACAACTTTTAACAAAACAATTCCTACTTGAATGTTTAAGTTCTGGTACCTCTGGTTAAAAATTCTGATTCATAACTTCACAGATTTACAACATCTACAGGAGGGACGTCGAAGAAGACGACAGACTACCCCCAAACTGACTAAGCCTGACCAGCACAAACTCCCCAGGAAAGAAGCGCTCACCTTGAGATGATCTGTAGCTGTGAAGACGTGGAAAACCTCCTTACACACGAGCAAGCTCACAGCTTACCTGCTGGCTCGGTGGAACGAGCCGACAAAGCTTCCTTACAACATCTGGGCACTCCCCACCCCAAAGCGGAGAGGAGTTCCGGCCTCTGGGACACACACGTGTGCTCAGACTAAAATCCTCGGCAAAGACTCCAACTCCACTCCAGGAGCGGCAGGAGGGAGGTGAGTCGCGAAGAAGAGACGACCAGGCACTGCTGCGCCCCAGGCGGTACTGTCGATCCCAAACACCCCCTCCTTCCATTTCCCCCAGACGAGGGAACGCTGACCTACTGTCTTTCTTAGGAAAGCTCTGTTCCGCAAGCTCTTTCCCCAAATGATCGACCGCCCTACACGGCAAAGCGCCGTCCTCAAGTATTCGAGAGAACTTAAGTTCTGGCAGAAGCGCGGCGGGACGTGGAGTCTTAGGCTCCCCCAGCGCGATGGCTCCGGTTACTTGACCCGAAGGGCTCGGCACGCTCCGGGCCCCGAACTAAAGGAGCGAGGAAGTTTACGGCCAAGAGCGGCGCGCGTGGGGGCCCGGCCGGCACATCCAACCTGTGCACGCTGAGGCCGAGGGAGCGAGTTCCGGGAGGCTCCGGAGGCTCAAAGTTCCCGAAGAGCCCGTCCCCAGTCCGGGCGGGTCTCCCCGGGGGTGAACCTGTGTGCCTCGCCCCCCACCCCCGCCGTGGGCGGCAAACATGTGCCACGCGAATGTCCCGGAAGAGAAATGACAGCTTCGGGAGAATGGAGTCCGCCGCGGGGCGCAGAGGTTCGGGCTCCAAGTAGGTTCCAGGGCCCCTCGGGCCGGCGAGCCGCGGGCCGAACGCCGGATCGTGCCTGTTTCCGCGACCCCGGCCCACGACCCGAGAGCCACGCTCGGCCGGGGACACAGCCCGGAGCGCTCCCCGGAGGCGGCGGCGCCGGGTCTCCCGGGCCTCGGCTCCGCGCCGCCGCCACGCTCCCCGCCCGGCCGCCTCGGCCTCCTCCCCGCCGGCCCGGCCGCCCCGCCGCCGCCGCCGCCCCCGCTTACCTCAGCGCGAGGGCGGGGAGGGGGCCACGGCTCCGCTGGCGTCGGGGCGGCGCGGGGAAGACGTCCCTCGGCCCTTCCGCTCCTCACAGGCTCCGGCTTGAGGCGCGACGCGGGCGGAACAAACGGGCTCCACTACCCGCGGGGGCCGGCCATTGTGCGACGTCATCAGGCCGCGACGGCCGTCCTGCGGGCCGGCGGGCTTCCCTCGCTCGCCCCGCCCTCCGCCCGCTTCCTTCCGGCCTCCGCGCGGCCGCCTCCGCGCGGCCCCGCCCCCGCGGCGCGCGCCCGCCCGAC
Organism: Procyon lotor; assembly: GCA_028646535.1. Taxonomy (NCBI): domain Eukaryota; kingdom Metazoa; phylum Chordata; class Mammalia; order Carnivora; family Procyonidae; genus Procyon; species Procyon lotor. Next base: position 855,589 of record CM053620.1, read on the forward strand.
CCCACCACGGCGCAGGCGCCGCCGAAAGGCCCCGCCCCTGGGCGTGTCTCCGGCTCCGCGCGCCGCCGGCCTCGTGACCACGCCCGCGGGGGGGGGGGGGAGACGGGCCGCGCCGCGCGGTCACGTGACCCAGCACGCCGTCGGTTCCCGCCCGGAGGACAGCGCGGCAGGCGGGGCGGCGCGGGCGGCGGCAGGTGCTTCGCTCCCGGCGCCGGAACCCCCGCCCCCCCGGCCGGGCCGGCGGGCTCCCTCCCCGTGCAGCGGACGCGCCCCGCACGAAGTTACGAGTTTTCGGTACGGAGCTGAGCGGCCTGGGCGTGTTCAGCGTCTCCGTCGGTCTCACCCGCTCCCGCTGTGTTGAGCGTCGTCCGTTCAGCGCAGAGGCCCCTTTGGGTGTGGAAGTCCGACGCTTACGACTTAACCATTCCCGCCTTCCTAACAATCAGCCGTCCAACCGAACACAGTTGTTTTGTAGACGGGAGACTCTGCGTCGGAGCCCGACCGCGTGGTGCTGAATGTGACCGGCTCTGGGGGCTCGCCCGCAGGGGACCAGGCCGCGCTCAAGAAGAGTTCACTGGTGGGTGCTCTCTACCCCCGCGTGGGGCTCGAGCTCACCGCCCGGGGTCTGGAGTGGCACCTCCACCCGCGGGGTGCACTTGCCGTCATTTCTGAACAAAGGGCCCACGTTTTCACTTTGCACTGGACACTGCAAATTAAGGAGTTGGTTCTGGGTGTGATGGAGGGTTTGGGGAGACGCTGAGCAGAGCAGGCCGTCCCTCAGCCCCGCTCCTCCTCCAGAAAGCCTGCAGGAAACAGTAAGAAGAGCTCCTCCCTGGGGCAGCCTGCCACCACGGAGCCACAAATGGTAAGTGTCTGGCCGACTGTGAGGTTGCATGAACTTGTAGATGTTTGCCCCCTGTTGTCTGGACAAATGAGCAAGGGAAGAAACAGGCACGCACAGAGCGACCATACGACCGAGCAATGACCCTCTTAGCTAGCTAACCCAGGAAACCAAATACACACACAGACACCTGTACACTGACGGAAGTTCATAGCAGCTTTATTCGCCAGAGCCACAAAAGGGAAACAACCCACATGTGGAATCAACTGATGATAGATAAATATGGTCTATCCATTCAACAGAATATTATTCAGTCATATGAAGCAATGAAATCTTTATAAGGAGATAGCACCAGGTTCTCTCTCTCTCTCTCTCTCTCTCACTCTCTCTCTCTCCTCCTCCTCCACATACTACGTGGGGGCACAAGAAAGGGGTGCCTGCTTCCCTAGAGGAGGGCTTTCGCCCGAACCTGACCGCACCACTACCCTGTTCTTGGTCTTCCAGCCTCCAGAACGGTGACAAATAAATTTCTGTTCAGCTGCCTGGTCCGTGGTATTTTGTCTTGGCAGCCGGACCTAACTAATGCATTCCACATACAACCAGAAGAGGCAAATTGGTGAAGTCAGAAAGTAGAAAGTGGTCGCTAGGGTCCGGGGGAGGTGGAATGGGGAGTAACCACCACTGGGAACAAAGCTTTTTCTTGGGGGGGGGGGTGACAAGTGTCCAGGAATTAGTGGTGACCGACATGTACTGAGAACCACTGAATTGGGGACTTGAAAAGGGTGAATTCTGTGGCATATGAATTACACTCCAACAAAGCTACTGTTTTATTTCATTTTAAAAAATATTTTATATATTTGAGAGAGAGAGAGAGAGAGACAGAGTTAGCCACAGAAAGCACAAGCGGGGAGGAGAGGGAGAAGCAGGTTCCCTGCTGAGCCGGGAGCCTGACGCGGGGCTGGATCCCAGGACCTTGGGATCATGACCGGAGCCGAAGGCAGACGTGTAACTGACTGAGCCACCCAGGCGCCCAAGAGCTATTATTTAAAAAAAGGAAAGTAGAGGCGGACTGGGTTGGGGGCAATGCAGAGTGGGAGGGAGGGGCAATGGGGAGGTGGAGGAGGGAGGAAGCGAGGACCGGGGAAGTAGGCAGAAGGCTCTGTGCAGGAAGGAGAGGGCCGGACTGTGTCCATGGTTCTACCTCCTACACAATCTCCAGCTACCCTCCCTTCTCTCCATCCACCATCACCACTGGCCGGGGTTCATGCCACGGCTGCAGCCCCTCCCTTGCTTCCCATCCTCTCCCAAACACCAAGAGCCACCTGACTGTAGACTCACTACCCCAGCCCGAGGCCCCCCCAGCAGCTCCCTCTGCCCCAGGGAAGCTCCAAACCCTCGGGCTTGTTGGCCCTGCTCTCTAACCTGTCTCCAGCCCTTGTGCCCCCTCCCTTGCCTTCAGCTGGTTGCAACTTTGCTTTGCCCCAGGCCTTTGCACCTGCCATTCCTGCTGCCTGGGATGCTGTTCCCACATTTCCTCGCTGAACTTTGGTCATTCTTCAGGCCTCACCCAGGCTGGACCTTATTCCAGAGCCTTTTCTTTCTCTTCAGCATGACCACGAGCTCCTGGTCAGGCACCGAGCTGCCCATCACAGTGCCTGCAACATCCGGAGTGTGTGTGTGTGTGTGTATGTGTGTGTGTGTGTGTATGTGCGTGCACATGTGCGCGTGTTGCTCACACAGGCCAGGCGCTGGGCGTGGGTGTGACATCCCTGGGTGGCAGCCCCCACTGCGATCTCTGTTTTGTAGTGGGGGAAATCGACGCTGTGAAGGACAGAGCTGGGACCTCACCCAGGGAATCCGACCACAAACCCCAGGCGTTCTGAGTCTCAAGGTGAGGTTAGTCTGGCTGTGACCATTCTGTAGGAGAAACATAAATCTCTGTTGTAGCCACCCGGCCATTTGGACTCAACCGTCACTAGGGGTCGCTCTGACGCTCACTGGCAGGTATGCACCCCTGACATTCAGTGTCGGGGCAGGGGTGGTCCCATCTGGCCAGGGTCATGGCTTAGGTCAAAGCCAACAGGCCCGCATGAACATCACTTATGGCCGGAGATGGCTGCCACCACCTCCCCGAGCTGTGACAGGTGTTTGCAATGATCACGGGGGGCACTGAGGCTGAGATGAACACATGTGGCAGTCCACCGGGGGCGACAACCGCCTTGGAAAGCCACGGGCTTATTGAGAGCAGTGCTCTGTGACCAACAACACAAGCCTAGACAGAGGTTCTCAATGTTAGGATGTTAGGAATGCACATTCTCGGGCCCTGCCCTGAGCTGCTGGGCCAGGAACTCAGGAGGTGGGGCTGGCAGGCTGCCATTTCACAGACCTGGGGATCCGATGCCCCACGGAGGGCGAGACCACAGGACTGGACTCTCTTGCTCGTGGCCACAAGGAGCCATGAGCAAGGATACTCACAGAAGACCTCTTGGTAATCAGGGAAAGATCGAAGAGGAGAAAACGGAAGTGGCCCAGATGGTTATAGCTGATTGCAACATTGTACAATACGTCACACATTGTAACAGATGAGACTTGCGAGTATGTATATAGTATCTATAAGGATGACACTGTTTTCTTTCCACTCTGGGAAGCTGCTCCAAGGAGGGCATTGACTGCCCCGTGAGGAGTGAGCCACAGCAGATCTCGAGCAGGGAGTACCCTGAAGAAAGTGGCTTGTTGGTGTCCTATAGCTTCATCTCAAGCTTCTACATCTGAGTCACCCACGGAGTCTGTGGCTTTTCCTCTTGGTTTTCAGTGATCTGGTCCTGCTTTGTAGCATGACTTGTACTTCCTATTTGATGTTGGACGCGGTGGATTTTTTTTTTTTTTTATTTTACAGTGGATACATTTTTACGGGGTGCTGGGATGACCTTCTCTGCTCCCAAAGAGGGTGAGGCTTTATTTGTATGAGCAGCTGGTTTCCGCAGATCGCTGGGACCTATTAAGCTTTGCTTCCAGGCTTTGCAAGGCCTTGTTGTTTCTGGGAGTGTGGCCCATCCGTACTCCTGGGAGTGGAGCGTCTGCCTTCTTAGAGGACGGTCTGTACCGCCTGCCCCAACTCCGCGTCTGCAGGCTTGATCCACAGTCTGCTTCTCCTGCTCTCATGCTGCTGCCGCCCCTCCGTCCAACTCCCGGTCTCCCCAGCTGCTCGCCTCTGCCCGTTCTCACGGTTTCCCCAGCACGGGCAGCCTGGGGGCTGGCCACCGTGCCGCAGGTTTGCACTTGGGATGCTGGGCTCCTTTTCTCCAGGCTTTTCCCTCAGGTCCCAGATGGCTTAGACTCTGTCCCCTCAGTTCAGCAAGCCCATGCTTGCAGCTTTCTACCCTCCCAGCCTTCCGCAGGGTGGATGTTGTTGTTTCTCTTTGCTCGGGGGTGATAGCCACACAGCTGGCTGGCTTGGCAGCCCTCCAAATGCGTACATGCACATAGATCAGCCCGTCGGGGTTTTACAGCTGTCTTTAGCAGGGGGCGTGGAGTGAGGGGCCTGGGGGGTGGGACCCACATTCTCCCTTCTTCAGGGGGGCAGAGCCCATGCGAGCTGCTGCTGTTTTCCCAAGCTGCCACCAGAGGGCACACCAACCCAGGTGTTCTCCACTCCCAGGCCCCGGAGGAGTTGGGGCTGATAGTGCTTCCCTGGCTGCCAGTGCCCCTCAGCCCTTCTCATTCTCTGAGTGGCCCCTTGGATGATGCCGGGAAGGAAGGGCGGACCTCAGGCTCCTGGACATTCGGATGCTGTCCATCCCCACCCGGCGAGGGGCGCTCGTGCACGGCCCCTCCCCCACATTCCCTTTCGTCTTCATCCATTTCTTTCTCCAGCTTCATGAGAAAATCCATGGAACGCACGTTTATTTTCAGCTCTTTTATGTGTTTGGAGTTCCCTTCTGGGAGACAGCTGTGGACGCGGCTTGCAGGAAGGGCCCCCTGGTTCTGTGTGGGACCCTGACTCCAGGGGACCCCTGCCCTCTCCAGCTGTGTCCCGGACTCCCAAGGGCTGCTCAGCACTGACTCTGCAGGCCTCTTCCCTTCCCCTCCTGGAGGTGTCCAGGGATGACCCTTGGCCCCAGCCGAGCAGTGGCTGCCAGCCCCCTCCTCTCTGGTGTGGCTGAGTGAGTCAATGAACGAACGATTGCATGGATGGATGTTAGTTTAGTTCCCAACTCACAGCCTTTACCGAGAGCCGGGGCTTCTTCCCACAGGAACAGCGTGGGCACAGCTCTCTCGTTCCACGCTCCAGTATGACCCGTGGCTTCCCCGTCCTAGCTGTCAGGGACGCCCTTTCTGGAGGACAAAGGGACTGTGGTGGCCGGCTTCTCTGCTGGCACGGCTGCGTGGAGAGGGCTGGGCTTTGCCGGCCCAGCCAGCCCAGCCTGCCGGTCCTCCTCAAGAGGCAGCAGGTGCACGAGCACCGGCCAGGTTGTTGACCCCAGACACCCGAGGTCCCACCATCACCACGCACTGCAGACCCCCCAGGGGAGCCTCCTGCAGCCACGTGCGTGATGATGAAGTGCCTGTCCTTGGAGCCCAGCACCAGAGGACCAAGACCCCGGGGACTGTGCCGCACCCAAGACCCAGGATCTGCACCCACGCGGCCCCCCTGCTGAAGTACTGAAACGGCCAGACAGCATAGCTGTCCACCAGCCAGAACAGTCACAGTCGTGGGGCCAGACTTGAATCCTTCGGTTTCCGGGCCGTGGAAGAGGTCCAGAAGTCTCCAAGGAGGGTCCAGCTGGCTGAAGTAGAGGGTCCTTGGTTATGGACAGATGGTATGGGAGTCATGTGGTCATTTAGCCCTGGGGTAGCAGAATACTTGCATGCTTCTTTGGGGGCTCCCTCCAGCACACACACCCTCCCTCCCCAGGGCCCATGGAGCATGCCCCGGGAGTGCCCTTTGCAACATACATCTGGAACACCTCCTTCCCCGGGCCTCCGCCTCCCAGCTGGATGTTTGCACAAACCGCCAAGCTCCCAAGTCTAAGGATTGAGAGGTGAGATTCTAAGAAATCTCACTATGGCTCATCCCCAAATCCTTGCTCCCAAGAGCACGGCAAAGTGGCCTTTCCTGCCCACGCCCTGCTCTGCTCCTTGGGACTGCATGTAAGAACAGTGCCACGAAGAGGGCAAACGTTTTTTTGTCATTTTTTCTAATTACTGAATCAACCCACCCTTTCAGAGGCAGACAGATAAAGAAAATAAGGTGACCTGGGCTCTGGGTAGGTACCAGGATCCAACCGTTTCCAGAGTCTCGGGGAGGAGTGGCCGTCCAGCCCTGTGGCTAAAGACGCCTACTTTGTAGAAGGAGAAGTTTGGGTTTAAATCCCAAACCTGCTTTCCCAAATCTGCTTGCTACAGCCTCGCCTTCCCAAGACTCTGCTTTCCTTTCTGAAAAACAGTGATACTAATGGCTGCCAGCACGTGGGGCTGGTTGCAACAGCCACACAAGTTGCCGTGGGCCATGCCCAGGCCTGGCACATGGCACGCTCCTGGCGTGTGAGTGCTATTAGATAGGAACCCATTCGCGAATAGGAGTCGACGTGCAACTGCTCTTTACAGAGGCTTTGGCTCACGGTTACAAACACCTTGCCAGGCCAATCGGTACTTCTTATGACATCTTTTTTTTTTTTTTAAGATTTATTTATTTATTTGAGAGAGAGTGTGCACACAGAGGGAGAGGGAGAAGCAGACTTCCTGCTGAGCAAGGAGCCTGAAGTGGGGCTCGATCCCAGGACCCTAAGATCATAACCTGAGCTGAAGGCAGACGCTTTGCCACCTAGGCGCCCCATGACATCGGTTTTAACTGATATTCTGCTATGGGGACACAGCACTGAGTTCTTTCCACTCTGAATGGACATTTAAGCTGTGATGAGTGGTCTTCTTACAAACAAAGGCTATGTAACTGCTCACGAACCCCAGGAGATGCCCCTGGGCGTTTCTTAGGAGGCCGCTGGCTGCAGGACTTCTGGGGCACACACAGGTGGGGACACAGCATCTGTGGGATGTCTGTCCACAGTGCAGGCTCCTCTCAGAGAGGGGGATTCCCCAAGATCAGGGGCAAGGGGAGTAGGGTAAAGAAAGGCCCAGCTTGAGGCTGATGTAGCTTCTCCTCTGTCAAGGGCGTTCTGCTCTTCAGGATCAATGGGGACACTGTGCACACAAACAACACGACATGTGGGGTGTAGCAAGTAGTTCCCACATCTCAGCTGTCGCCGCCGATTTCATTGGCTACTGTTAGTGGCTCAGTTGGGCGGGCCACCTTCCCTCTCTGTACCTCCATGGGCCTTGGCGGAGATGAGCTTGTAGGCACTTGATTGCATTCTCTCCTGGGGTCACCGTGCCTGTGGCTCCTTCTGGAAGCTGCGTGATAAGGCCGCGGGTGGCTTCAGCACCATCGAGGGAGGACAGCGCTGGGAGCTGTCCAAGGGCTGAATTCACGGGGGTGGAGGGGCCCCCCGCAGGAGGAGGGCCACAGAGGTGTGGGCCGCGGGGAGGAAGCAGCAGGGATGGTGGGAGACGGACACATGTCCTGCGCCTGGGAAGTGACCCTGCCATGCGATGGTGGCTTACAGGACCACAGCCTTCCCAGAGATCCTGGCAGCCAGGCTGAGGGGCACGGGGGAACTGAGGCCAGCCCTGGACGGGTGCCTTCGGCCACCCTTCCTCCACCCCCTCCCACCGGCCCTCTCCCCTGATCTCTGTGGTCCTGAATTCAGCCCGACACTGAAAATCAGTTTGGGGAACAAGTGGTTGAAGATGCCGCTCAGCCTGAGCTTGCGTGCAGGCACGGTCTACTGTGTCTGTGAGTCGCCCAAATTGGAAAGCACCCAGGAGTCCCACTGACAGCCCGTCGTGCGCGGACACAGTGCAGAGAGTCCTGCAGCAGAACATCACCCAGCAGTGGAAACGGCTAAGGGACAGTCACACTCGGCAGGGATGAACCTCTCAACGTAATGCTGGGATGGGCGGGACGCAAACCATTCCGTGTGGTTCCTGTTACAGAAAACTCCCAGGCGGGCAAGAGGAGGGATGGCGTTTGGGGCTGCAGGCCAGGGAAGTGGGGGCCGCCTGCGGGGACTGGGAGGGCGGTTCCCTTTGTTCATTCAACGTTGGGTGCACCTCCCCATGTGTTGATTCCATTTCAAAAGGAAAAGTAAAAGAGGGAAAGTCCCTGGGCTTTCTTGGGAGAGGGCTAATAAAAACCCACATTCAAGGGCACTGCTGCTGGTCACTCAATGCGTGGCCAGGAATTCGCACAGTAACTGGGTCCCTCCTTGGTTCTGAGGCGTGTGCCTGTGACTCCTCGAACTCATGACCCCGGGTCCCCGAGATGAAGAGTTACATGCTCTACCGGACTGAGCCAGCCATGCGGCCCCGGAATCTGCATCTCAAACACCTTGGGAGAGCCAGGCCCCTGGCCATGGGGGGAAATAGTGTGGGACTTGTGCTTCCTGGGCCAGCTGAGGGGCTCCTTTGTGGTCCCCTCCCAAGGGCTAGCCAAGAGAAGATGTGTCAACCGTGCCCCCTTGTGGGGCACCCAGCAGCAAGGAGCTGGGGCACCCCTGCTTCCCAGAGCCCCCAGACTCAAGCTCTAGACTGCCTCTCGGCCTGAGCCAGCCCCCCTCCCACCCCAGGCCTCAGTCTCCCCTCTGGCACATGCTGCACGAGGGGCTTAGTGAGCATGTCATTCCTTCCTCTCACAGCACAGCACCCGACCCCACACCAGAGTCGCCTGCAGACCGCAAACCCTGGAGCGCTTCCCAGTTAATCCCAGCCTGGCCTCTCGGGGTAAGGGGGCCCGTCCGTGCCCTCCCCCCTCCTCCCTGGATTTCTGCCTCCTCCTGTTAGCCTGCCCATGGCTCAGCTGGCTGGCAGGGTCCTTCTCAGCCTGATGAACTCCCGGGGAGCCCCCGCCCCTGGCATGGGAGGGGCGGCAGGGCTGGCAGAGCGGGTCTTCTGCTGGGAAAGCCGCACTAGCGGCCACTGGGTTGGCAGTCACTCCTGCAGCGGGGAGGGCGAGGGGTGGGCGGGAGCAGGGAGAAGTTGGTGGCCCGTGCATCCGCGTGTGAGCACACTCAGTGCGTGTGCTCACACACACACTCAGAGCACACTCAGGCACTGCAGCCTGCAGGATGAGAAGCCCCCGTCCGTGGAACGCCTGCGGCGCTCCCTGCAGCACTGGACGGGGGACCCTCTGCTGACGTCCCCGCCGAGAGATGGGGTGCTGAGGCTCGGGGGGACTGGAACCTCAGTAGTAGCCAGGTGCCGGCCCACCGCGCCTGCGCCTTGCCGTTTCTCAAGAACGTCGCTGCGTCCCTGTGAGACAGGTGCTTCTAGTGTCCCCGTTTCGCAGATGAGCTCGTCCAGGCTGAGATGCTGTGTGCCTTCCTCCCAGCCCAGGGCAGCCGACGTCTGAGCGCTCGGGCTGTGCTAGTTCGAGGGTGGACGTGCACTCACCCGGACGACTCCTGCCCCTTGTGTGTGACTCACGGTTGTCACCTGTGCAGGGAAGGGCCCCCTGGAGACCTCCCCTCAGCGCTGGGGTCCCCAGGGGGCCCCTGGCATGGGTCAGTCTGGTAGCTGTCCCCCAGAGGACCGGACAGGTGCCCCTTCCCCTTCCTGATGACCCCAACTCCAGCAGACACCCTGGCCCCAGCAGACTGTCCTGGGCTGCCCGGGGTGGGCTTCAAATCCCCCACAGGCCTTTCTGGGTCTGTGACTGACACCCGAACTGAAGAATGGGATGGGGTGCAGGTGGGGGTCCCGCCCAGAGGGGCAGGGCAGCAGCAGGAGGGGGCCATTTGGACAGTCGTGAGCATGGACGGCTTTCGGGGAGGTCTCTCGCCCTCCGACCGCTGCTTCCCCATCCCCATGATGGTGCCACCTCCAGGGGGGCCCCCAGCATCAGGGTTTGCCAGCGGGGAGTCTAAGCGGAGTGGGGGCAGGGTGCCCCGGGGATGCAGGGCACTGACCCGGAAGCGTGACCTCGCGCACCTGTCAGCACGCAGGGGGGGCCTGGCACGCTGCCCGCAGGTGTTCTAGCAGCAGTCTCGTCGGTGATCAGCACACGGCTCTGAGGCGGGAGCGGCGGCCCCTTCCTAGGCCTGTGCTGGGCCGCCAGCCTGTCCCCGTGTCCCACGGGTCACCAGGATGCTGGTGGTGGTCGTGCCGCTGTTCCTGGCGCTGTGCACGCGGGTGCCACTCGACTGCCCGGCGCCCTGCCCCTCCCTGCCTCCACACCCTCTGTCTGCTCACGTGTGGGGGCCACCCGGGCCCCAGGACAGGCACAGACGCCCTTTTAGCCCCCGGGCCCCCTGCGGCTTCCCTCCCCGGGAGCAAGGACAGCAGGGCAGCCTGGGTCCGGGTGCTCGAAGTTCAAGTCTGGACTCCATGTGGGAATCTCTCCCCTCCTCGGGATGCAGGGGAGGAGAGAAACAGGACGGAGAGGCTGGAGGACCACCGGCCTTCACCACGGTGACATTGTGACCTACCCACCAGCACTTACTATGTTAAGCATCCTTTCCAGAGGAAAGCCCTGGGGGGTATTAAAGCCTGTGCCCCCAGTGTTTGTCAGCACAGTCCTCCGGGGCTGGGGGAGTGTGTCCAGGATGGCTCTTTCCCTGCAGAGAGAAGCTTCCTGGGGCCACACTGAAAGGCCCGCAGCTTCCCCTGCTGACACCCAGAGATGCTCCATGGGGCAGGGGGCCCCGACCCCAGGCCGCCCCCGTGCCCTGGTGGCCCAGCCTGGGAAGCGTCTCCCCGTGGAGGGGTCTGCAGGGCTGGCCCCCTCCCTAGCCCACAGCCATGCCACTGTCACTGCCAGTGTGCTGAGCAGGAGCTGGGGTGCAGGGGTGAGCAGGGAGCCCCTGGAGGCAGGACCATCCCCATGGGGGGCTCCTCAGTGATGGGAGGCTCTGGGCACTGCCGAGCCCACCACTCTCACCTCAGCAACGACCTGCTGGGCGGGACTCCCCCTGTCCCAGTCATGCGTGAGACCCGGACACCCTTAGGCGTGCAGCCCCTTGCCTCTGGCGGGTGAGCCGTTGTGGCCCCCACCTCTGAGATGGGTACGCGTCTCCAACCCTGTCCCTATTCCTTTGGAGATCACTTTCCTCCCGGCCTCTGTGGGGTCCGTTAAAAGCAGAATTTCTGTGGCGTTGTTGGGAGGAGGTGTGTCTCCCGCTGGCTAAAGCCCTGAGGTCAGGCGGGGAGGACGGGGAATGAGATGATGGGGCCTTGCCAGCAGACCAGTCCCACACCTGTGACTCTGCGGCCAGGCTCAGCGGGCCAAGGCACCTGGACATTAGCGCCTGGCCGGTCAAGGTCGAGGTCCGTCCTTGGTGCTCAGAGGCCAGTCCTGAGACAGTCTTGCTCTCTGAACTGCCACTCTACTCTTTATTTTTTGCACAAGGACATGTCACTGGTAGGGAGGCTGTGTTACTGTCCTTCCCCCAGGACACAAGAATCAGGAAGTAATCCATGCGCCCCGCCCACACCCCCCTGGCCAACACAAAGTGACTTCCGGACATCTGGGAGCTCAGCAAGCTGATGGCCTGGAGTGAGCCCCTTGCTCCTGCCTTTATCTCGCGCACAGCTGTCAAGGGTCCCCAAAGCCGGCCCTTCCCCATTCCGAGTGGAGGCCCTCGCACGCCCCGGCTTCTGTGTGCTGGTTGTGGAGCGCGGCCCAGGACAGCGATCGCTGGCGGGCTCCTGGGGACTGTGTCAGGAGTGCAGAGCGCCGGCCGGGCGCCGAGGCCTGGGCGTCTGTGACACACGGGCGGGGAGCTGCTCGGCGGCGCGCGCGGGAGAAGACTGAGGCGGGCGTCTCTGCGTTAGGAAGCATGTGGGTGGGGCGGGCTGACGGCTGGGCCCCCACCCCCAAACTGGGCTGGCGCCCGCTAACAGGCAGGGCTGCTGCTCAAGGCACCACCCTCTGGGTCTGTTTCCCGACCCGCGTGACTGACAGCTGAAAGTGTTGGTGTGCGAAGGCATAACCAGGGGTCACAGCTGATGGTGACATCGGCACAGACGTGCGCTGACCTCCGATTCCTGCATGAAATCCGTTCTGCTGCAGCCGGGATGCCCGCTGTGCCAGTGATGCCCGCCGGAGGAGTGGGGCGCAGCAGCCCGGCCAGCACCCACAGGGCGAGCGTGTGCCTGGAACACGCCCAGGACAGGTGCCCAGAGACTGCGGGGGAGGGCGGTGAGCCCCCAGGGCCAGTGTGAGGCCGGGGGGGGGGTGTGGCTGGTTCACACCAGCATGCTGCACACCGTCGTGGGGCTCACCACTCCGCCTTCTCTCTCTGGTGGGCGTGTGCGGCCTGCGTGGGGAGGGGACCGTGTGACCCTGGCAGAGGCTGCCCCTGCTCTCCCCCAGGGCCAGCTGTGAGGACAGAGGGGTGTGAAGGGCTGCCTTCTGGCACAGCGTGGGGCTCAGGCAGCCGTGGGCCTCCCACGGGGAAATGTCTGGACCAGCTGGGCCCCTCTAAGCTTCACCTGTGCCCGAGCAGCCCGAAAACAGGGGCAGTGAAGAGGCCTCCCCAAAGCTATTTTCAAAGCCCCCTGGGGGCCCGCCAGCTTGCTGCCGAGACCCCCCCACTCCCCTAACGACTTACAGGACACTCCTTGTGGCTCCATGAGATGCACAGAGGACTCCCTGGGTCCCCTGGGACCGGGCCAGGCCAGAGCCCGCAGCTCCCGTTCTTGGCCTCACGGTTGATTAGCTAGACGTGGAGACCATCCCTGACCCGCCGACCCAGATTCCCTGGGTTGCAGGTCCCGGCCGCGGACCGCCCTGCGCCCTGTCTGTCCCTCCCCCACAAGCCCGGGCACGGGATCCGCGGCCCCACGGAGCTCTCCCTGTTGCAACGGCCCGACTGGAATCAAGGTCTGCTTCAGGTCCTCTGTCTGGAGTCCCCTGAGCAGAAGACCCTCCTGGCCTTTCGCGCCTTTCCAACCAGCCTCTGCTCCCCCAAAGCTGGGCACCCCCACATCCTGTCGGCGGCAGGCGGCGCCTGGCGGCCCCTCCTCGCGCGCGCCCCGCCCAAACAGCCAGCAGGAGGAGGCAGGTGTGCCTAATGCGTCCATCCCGTTGTCCGAGCCCCCAGCAGGCCCCGCGGCCCTTTCCTCCCAATCCCCCTTGGCTCGCCTCACCCACACCTCGCCCGCCGGCTCGGGCGTTTCCCCGACAGTGTTTGGTGGTCTCGGGATTGCGTGGGGTCATTGGCATTGGAGCCGCATGAAGTCCCCCGCGAGCCCAGGGACCCTCCAGGAGCATGGTGACAACGCGCTCCCACGGCTGGACCCTCGTGGAGGTAGGACACCCGTTTGCAATCTCGTGTGCTCTGCGTCCAAACACTAAGCGCTTTTCGTGGCAGTTTCCTTGAGAGCAGGCGCCGGGCGGCCAAGGAGGGTTGCACTCCGCTTTGGGGGCTTCACAAGCAGCCGTGGGGGTTTGCCCCTTAGGGCGATGCTGGGAACCTCCTCCAGGAAGCCTCGGGGGCGGCTCCCAGCCTGCTGGCCTCTCCCCCCACCCCTCCGAAGACCCTAATCGGTGTACCCAATCGTTGACTTCTGTGGCTTCTCTCTTGTTTGAGACTGAAAATGCTGGGGGGTCGTGAGCAGTTTGCTCGTGCCTTGTCTGAATTCTTGTCTGGTGCTGGCGGCATGAATGTCCCCTGACCTCGGGTCCGGGTCTCTCTGGGGCGGCGTGTGTGGTCCGGTGAGCCTGTGGAGGCCCCTTTCCTCGGGGCTCTGCTGAGGGGAGGACATGGGCTTGTTCTCCAGGCGGGGCTGGGTCTGCGGCCAGCGCTGGCCTGGGTCAGAGCATTCGAGGGGAGGCCCTGCCCTCAACGAGCCTTGGGGTCTTCTCGCTGCCCTGTGTCAAGAACAGAGCTGGTTCGGGGGACTCTGAGGGGCCTGAAAACCCACGAATTAAATCCCGGAGAAAAACGCAGGGCAGAACCTTCATCCGGGAGATTGGGTGACGGAGTGATTGATAGACGCGAATGGCACCTGATTTGCCGCCAGCCCCCTTGCTCTGCACACCTGTAGCCCCGCCCCCGCTGTCCTAGAAGCGGGGCGACCACCCCAGGGGCCGGCTGTGGGGGGCAGGACAGCGGCTGCCTTGCTCGGTTCTGGAACATTCTCGGGCCCTCAGCAGCTGCCCACAGCGCCCTCCCACACTCCCGTGGCGGAACACCTGACCCTGTGCCCCGCAGCGAGATAGCTTCAGACCCCCGACCCCCGTGCCCAGGCACACCTGCTGTTCACTCCAGGTGCATTTCCCAAAGGCTCCCGCCCCTCTGCACCCACTGTCCGCTTCTAGGAGCAGGGTGATCTCTCCTTCCTCCTCCCTGCAAGGACTAGGTGCTGATGAGCGTGGGGACCCTGGTCTGGGCCACACCTGAGGGCCGCGGGAGCAGCCGGGGAGGGACGGGTGGAGGAGCGCAAGGAGGGGGGTGGTTCCCGGCAGGTGCGCCCCATCTAGCCCAGGCGATGAGTCCCCAGGGCCTCATCAGGGAGAACAAGGTTGCATCCATCAGACCTCTGAGTGCGTCTGCCTTAGGCCCAGGGATGTGGTGGCTCCAGAGGAGTTGTCCAGGAGGTGGGAAGCTGGCATCCGGGGGAGTGACGCTGCCTCGGTCACCCACCGAGAAGGGCCTGGGGACTCGCCCAAACTTGAACCCATCCTGTGGCTGAGCCTCGGGTCGAGGGCCAGTCCCAGCCCGAGACCAACAGCTGGGGGTGAGCACGGGGGAGGTGCCTGTGCTGATGTGAGCCCCCAGCCCTCTTCTGACCCGCCCCCCAAATCAGAGCTTGGAGGGACAGAGGCTAGGGAGACATGGGGGAGGGGGTTAGAGTCACGCCAGGAGCAGGAGTGGCTGGGCGGCCACATTGCCTCTCCAAGCCTCGGCCCCTCGTTGTCTACTTGCAGTGGCCCTCTGGGTGGTCCGGGGATGAGAGAGGAGGGTCCTGGGACGCACACTGGTGGGCAGGGGCCATTGGAGACTCAGCCCAGTGGCTGGGCCACTGGAGGCCACTTCCCATGCAGGGACGCAGGCCCCAGAGAGGTGACCTGGGAGGGAGGCCTTAGGAGAGGGAGGGGGTCAGAATGGGGGCTGGACTTGCGTGGCTGGGGGCTGCAGAGACTGTGCGGGGCGGGCGGTCTTCCCAGACTCCTGCACCGAGACGGGAGGGGCGGGGCTCCAGGGTCCCCCAGGCCCCCTTGAATTCTTTCTAATTTTCTTTAGTAACAAGATGGGACATCAGCCAAAATAGCACATGGAGCACTGGTAACAAAGCAGGGGGATGAGCGCATAGTGCGGCGGAAGGGACCGCCTGGGAGCAGGGCCACCTGGGAGCAGGGCCGCGAGGGGCTCTGGAGGCTGAGCTCTGAGCCCATGACGTCCTGCTCTCCTTCCGTGTGCCTTCCGCTCGCTCGCTTGAGCGAAACATGCGGTGCGGGTACAGACAGACTCGCCCGGAACGTGGACAGAAGTGCCACGGGGCCCTGCAGCCCCCCTTGGGGTGGCCCCAGCGAAACCAGAAGCCAGTCTCTCAAACAGGGGTTCCCGCATGGAAGGTGGACACGGCCCCAGCCCGTCAGCGGCCGAGCGGGCTCACAAGGTGCACGTGAAGCTCAGACTGTGCGGGGATACCACTGAGCCGTGAGAGGGTGAGCCACAGACACGTGTGGCACAGGAACCGGACACCGTGCCGGGCCACAGAAGCCTGTCCCAGGGCAGCCCATGGCCTGTGACGCCGTTCCTAGGACATGCCCAGAAATGCCCTCCACCGAGGCGCAGTGGCAGGCGGCAGGGCTGGCGGAGGGGAGGGAGTGAGCGGCGATGGGCACGGGCCTCCCTTGGGGGAGTGAGGCTGTGTGGGACGCAGCATGGGCCACGGGACACGAAGCTCCTGCAGGGGGAGGGACGGAGGAGGAGAAAGAGCGCAGGGCTGTTCTCGCAGCTGCGGGCCCTGGAGACGCCCGGGCTGACCCAGGCCTCCCCAAACACGGCTTCCGGCCGCTGCGCTCTGGCATCCGAGTCCACATCTCCCACGGTGAACGCGGTCCGGCTGACGCTCCCACGGGGCCTGGCCGACGTGCTCGGGTCCGTCCCCGTGACCTGGGGCAGGGTGGCCGCTGCTCTGCCGACGGCCGCGGAGGAGGATGGTCGCAGAGCCACGCACCCGAGTCCCCGAGCCCCGGCAGGGCCCTCCCTGCACCCTCCGCACATGCAGAGCTTCTGAAGCTTTAAAAAGTCGACCGTGAGCGCCACCCGACCTGGTGGTTGAACAAGAGGGTCCTCGGGGCATCAGGAGGGCAGCGCTGGACTCGGGAACACGCATCTCACAGACACAGCCCAGTAGTTCGGCGCTGGCACGACTCACGGCCGGCGGCTCAGGGCCCGAAGCAGCACGGAGCTCTCATCTCACGGCAGGGAAACTGAGGCCCCAGGCAAGGAAGGGACAGGCCCAAGGTTGTACACAGGCCGTGGCCCGGCGGTCCTGACGCTCATGGGACGGCGTCCGTCAGGGCAAGGCCTCGCCCAGATCCGGATGCTCCTGCGGTGTCCCCCGCGGCTTGGTGGCAGTGTGTGTGTCCTCGTGGACTCTGTGGGCTCTGTCATCTGCCGTGGGCTCGGTCATCCTGGCGAGCCGGCCGGGCTCCTTGTCCTCCTGGAGCTGGCGACGGGCAGCTGCCACGGCCCTCCTGGCCCGGAGTGTCCCTGGAGCCGGACGCTGAGGCCAGCCTGGGGAGGGGCCCCGGGGGCTCAGCCACGGCCAGTGTCAACAACACAATCCGAATCCACACTGCCCCCCTCCTGCCAGATTGATTCAGCACCTGGGAAACTTCCCTTGAGGTCAGGAGTGCACGGGTGCCGCTGTCGCGGGGCTGCTGTGACAACGTGCCCCCAGCTGGGGGGCTCAGAGCGGCAGAGCCCGAGTCGCTCACCGTCCTGGAGGCCGGGGTCTGGGAGCAGTCGCACTGGGTTGAAACCAGGAGTCGTAGGGCCGCTCTCCCTCCGAGGCTCCAGGGGACGGCCCGTCCGCCTCTCCCAGCCCCCAGGGCTCCAGGTGTCCCTGCGCTGTGGCCACGTGCCCCCAGTCTCTGCCTCTGTCGTCCCATGGCCTCTGGCTTCCGTGTGCGTCTCGTCTCCCCCCGCCTCCGTCCTGTGACGTGAAGGGACCCGGGTCCCCCCAAGTGGCTGGCATCACGGCCTTATCTCCGGGCCTCTGATAGCCGCACGTCGGCAGACACCCTGTTTCCAAATACGGTCCCGTCTGTGGGTTCTGGGGCACGTGTCTATTTCAGGGGGCTGCTCCTCCGCGGACCCCAGCGAGTGTGGATGACCAGACCAGATCGCGGTCTGAGGCCACCCCCTGGTCTGTGCTCCTGGCTACGACGTAAGAACCGCGGCCCCTCGGTGGCCCCCATGTGGCTCTGGGTGTGTCTGCGCCTTAATGTCTCTTCCCCCAGCAGCGCAGTTGGCTCAGGCCTGGCCCCGCATCCAAGTCACTTGCTGTCCCCACACCCCACCCCTGAGCCCGGTGACCGGCTCCCCGAGCCCTCTGAGCCTGCCTGTCCTCTCCCTGCAAATAGGGCTGCATGCAGAGCCTCCCCTGGGTGCCCTTCAGGCAGGACGCTGTCCGTACAGGGCTTGGTAGCCGCCTGGCCTGCAGGGGTCCTTGCGATGGGCAGCTCTTAGCACCAAACAGGGCTGAGAACCCACGTGGGGAGGGAGGCCTGGCCCCCTTGTGAGGTCAGAGGAGTGAGTTCTGCTGTGAAGTGCTTTGCCAACGGTGCTGTGCTCATCGGTGGGGCTGGGGGGGTCCATGGGGTGGGGGGGTGCCGCAGGGCCAGGTGGCGCGCCTTGGTAGTGACTGTGTCCTGAGCCTGCTGGGCCGGGGCGAGCCCTCGGTCGGCCCGTGCTCAGCTGCACAGCGGGCCTGGCGAGTGCGTCTGCTGGGTCAAGGTGGGCTGCCCGGGGCACGGTCCGCAGAAAGGGAGAAAACCACCCATCTGACCGGAGATCAAAACCCAAGCACAAACCCAGACACTCGATGCAGAAACGGGCAAGGGACGTGACTCTGGGTTTCTCTGGAGACAACGTACGTGCAGTCAGCGAGCACAGGAAGAGATGGGCCCCATCACGCATCGTCGCGACGCCGCCCACCCCCGTGAGAGCTCTTTGCCCTCATGTGCTCAAGAGCGCCGCTCACAGCGGCCCAAGGGCAGAGGCAACTCAGGAGCCCGTGTTTGGGTGGAGCACCGAGCAAAGCATGGTCTGTCCGTGCGGTGGCCTGTGACTCAGCCGTCCCCGGGAAGGCTATGCTGACACGGGTGACCTGGGGGGCACAAGGCTCAGTGAGGGCAGCCTGTCACGGAGGACAGGCATGGCAAGGTCCCACTCACACGGGGTCCCCGCAGGAGTCTGCCCCCCAGAGCCAGAGGGGTGTCCTGGGGACAGAGTCGGGGAAGATGGAGACATTTCATGGATGGACAGAGGGGGCCCTGTGCATGTGCTTGGGGCCCCAGCGCTGTGCCCTTGGAAGTGCCGGAGGAGGTCAGGCCTGCCGGGCATTTCTCCGCAGCAAACAGGTGTTTAGAAAGGGGGAGCCCGCTCAGATGCACTTGGAGGGGGCACTCGGTCACTTGCTCTGCTCTCGAACCAGGGCTGGCTATCCCAAGCATGTCGAGAGGCCCCTTGGGTCCCCTTTGCAGATGCTGGATGTTTGGGGGTGTTGCTATGGTGACACCAGGCAGCGGGTGTCCTCAGGCTCTCACTTGAGCTCTGCGTGCACCTCGGCCCAGCTCCGGGGACACCAGGTGGTACGTAAGACCTTCCAGGGGCACCCCTGACCTGCCCAGCAGGCAAAGCCTAGGAGCTTCGAGGGCACAGGGCATGGGGAGAGGGGAGACGGGAGGTAGGGAGAGAGGAAGCCCCTGGAGGAAGATGCAGAGAGGAGGAGGACTTAGATCTGGGACCGAAAAGTGGGAATTCAGACAAAATTCTGCTTAAAGCTTACGTGCTCCATCCAGCCGTGATTGAGCAGGATGGAAAAGGTCAGTGTTTGCAGAAGGAGGTGGAGGAAGTTGGGACGCTGCCGGAGGGGGGCTGTGGGGTGCGTGGGTTGGCCGGGGGTGAGGAACGTGGAGAGGGGTGCAGGCGGTGGGGGCCGTGGGCGGGGCTGGGTCAGAGGACCGGGAGGGGGCTGGGGGCCGGGGGCAGCTGGAGAGGGAGCTGGAGCCAGTGTGGACGGACAGACCGAGCCCGACGTGGGGGTCCTTTGTTCACTCGCTCGCTCACGTTAGTGCCGCTATGAGGGGCATAGGCACACTGGAGCCTGACGGGGGGTGGGCGAGGGACCCCGGGCATCACGTCACCCACGGGAGAGGAGCCTCCAGGCGAGGCCTCACCTGGACAGGGGGCCGGAGGGGGGCCCAGCAGCCCCAGGAAGCTCCTAGAGGAACAGCATCCGGGTCTAACCAAGGGCTCCCGGCGACCATCGGGACAGCTGCTCCTGTCCTCGCTGGGGGGCTGTCGATGTTTTCTATGTGCTGACTGTGTGGCCGGTAGGGCGGGCGCACGTGCAGCTTTCTCCAACGGCGCGGCCACGGCCTCCACATGCCTGTCTCCCCCACTTTCCGTGGCCACTTCGAGGGGCCGGCCGGAGCACCCCTTGCCTCGTGGTGCTGGACAGTGTGGCTTTGAGGAAAAGCGCAGAAGATAGATAGGATGACGGCTTTGGGAGCGCGAGCCTCGGGGTTGGTCCGGGTGTGCGGGGTGCGGTCCGGCCGGGATGGGTCTCCCCACGGCCCTGCCGCCAGCGTAAGCGTGGGAAATGCAGGTCTTGTCTTCAGGGAGCCTTGCGTGTGACCTGGGAGGTAGCATCTGCGTGGAGTAGCGATCGGTCCGGGTCTGAAGTTAGGGGCCCCAGGTGCTTCCTGCCGCTGCGGGGAGAGAGGGCCCCCCCCAGCCCGGCAGCCTGACCCGCTGGGACCCGGTTCTCTCCCGACCCGGCGGCTACGAGTCTGCGATCCCTGTGCGGGCAGGCCCCGCTGGAGGCTCTGTGGGCCAGAGGGCCGTGCTCTCCTCAGCCTGTGCCTGTGGGTAGGGCATCCTTGGCGTCCCCTGGTCCCGTGGACATACCACTCTGGGGGACACAGGTCACCCCACCATGGCCCCCACACGAGGTTTCCAAGGAGTGGGCAGGACTTTGGTGTGGAGACCACCTGGGAGGGCTCCCCAGGCAGGGGGGACAGCACACAGGAAGGTATGGGGGGCATTGTGGGCAGGTGGGTGTGGGGAGGGGAGAGTGAGGCTCCTGGGTGAGCAGGGGTCACGTGTCACAGAGGAGTTAGACCCTGGGGAGGGGGGGGTGCCGCGGGCTGAGTGTCCCACAACAGAACCCCTGCTTCCTGGACGGCCGGCTGCGTCCCCTGTCCCTGGGAAGGATGTCAGGAAGCCAGCAGGGCCAGCGCCCAGCCCTCCTGGCCCCATGACTCGAGCTGCCCCTGCCCAGGGGCCCGCAAGCACATCTAGAACAAGACAGACGGCCGTCCACGGATGCGCTTCAATAACACGTGGCTTGTCCACACGCGGAGCAGCGCTCAGCCTCCAAAGGGAGCAAAGCTCTGAGGCAGACGGCCCGGGAGGGAGGGGAGCCAGGCCCAGAGCCCATGTGCTCGATCTCCTGTCCAGAAGGGGCATCCCTGCAGCCCAGAAGTGGAGCGGTGGGGGGGGGTCGGGGGAAGGAGGGGAGTGACCCCAGTGGGTACGGGGTCTCCTCGGGGGCCATGGAATGAGAGGTGGTGTGGCGCGTCCCCGCCGATGGGCTAAATGCCGCTGGATCGGGCGCGTGAAGCGTGGACTTCGTGTCATGTGTGTCATGACAGTTTCATCTCCAAGACGGTACAAGGGGAGACGGGAGTGGGGAAGCCGCCCCCGCGTCCCTGGGTGGTGTGCACCGTGTGGGGCCGGTCGGAGCAGGCCACGTTCGCCCCGGGGGTGGCAGAGCGGAGTTCGGGGGGTGCCAGCCCCGGGCCGCTGGGAGACAGGCACGCACGGTGCTGGGGGCCGGAGACCCCAAACCAGGACGTGCCCCAGGGCAGGGGACGGCAGAGGCTCCTTACCTCTGAGCAGAGTGCGGGTGGGCGGGGCTGGCTTTGAGAGAGCAGCTGAGGGGGCCTGAGGGGGGGTCGCCTGCGGACAAGTGTTTCCGGCGAGAGGCAAGGGCATAGTAGGGGTTCGGTGCGCGAGAGAGTCCTGTGTCTCCCCAGACAGCAGGGCCCCTCGCCCCTCCCCAGGCCTCCGAGCA
Source organism: Procyon lotor (assembly GCA_028646535.1). NCBI lineage: Eukaryota > Metazoa > Chordata > Mammalia > Carnivora > Procyonidae > Procyon > Procyon lotor. Next base: position 876,803 of record CM053620.1, read on the forward strand.
CCCCAGAAGTTCTCACTGCTGTTTAAGCGAGTATTTCCGAGAAAACCGGCCATCTGACACAGGGTGCAGGTGACTTGCTCTGTTGTTTCGACTGAGCAAGTGAGGATCAGCCCAAGAATTTCAGGCGTCACAGTGAGAATGAGACGGCAGGGTGACGGCGTTTGTGCAATGACTCGGACACGGAACCTATTTTTGGGTGGAGAAACGGACTTTTATTCTGCTCCGGTATTTTTAGTGTATTTTGAAACCCAAGCCTCTTCTCCGTCATGTGAGTTTTCGTGGCTTCTGGCTGAAGTGGATGAATCTGGCCGCCCATTTGTGATAGATTTAGAGCAGCGCGGGGGCGGGGGGTGGGCGGGGGTCCTGCCTGGCGCTGACGCTGCCTGCGCCTTGAATCACTAGGACCCTCTGTTTCTTCTTCTGGGAAACGAAGCGAGGGCTGGAGGCATTCTGACGGGAGCAGACGTTCCCAAGCCTGGATCCGTGCACCTGTGCTTGTGTGCGAAGTTTCATCGGTCTGCCCCGAAATGAGAAAAAGGGAAGTGGGCGATTTACAAAGTTGAGTTAATTTCTTAAGAAAAACTGTCTTTTGTTCTCAGTTCTGTCTTCCTAACATTTTTGATGTCAAAATATGTTATTAGGAAGCACTGAAATGATTCACCAGTAGTTAAAAATTCGGTATCTGGAAAAACAGGAAAGAAAGAGGTCAGGGCTGGTGTGACCCCAGAGTGGCTGCTGGCCATTCCGTCATCGGTGATTTTCTAAAGCCTGAAACCCGGCGTGGGGGGGGGCTCGTGTCCTTCCAGCGTCCCGCTCCGAGACCCAGTGCCGACCCCCTCGGATGGGCCCCAGGGGCCCCGGCAGGGAGGGCAGGGCTGGGGGCCCAGCTGTCCGTGCGGCCAGATCGCAGGGGCAGTGGGCAGGTGGGATCCCCCCCAGACTGGGCCGCTCCAGGGTCCATGGAGCAGCAGTCCCACTCTGAGCTGGGGTAAAGGAGGGTCCCCAGGGTTCCACTGTCGATGCTGTGTGGGAGGAAGGTGCTAGACCCTGGGGGAGGCAAGAGGACAGGAGGGGGGGGCACTGGCCCGGGGGGAGGGCAGTCTTCGAGGATGACAGTAGGTCTGCCACCGATCTGGGAGGGTGTGGTTGGAGCCGGTGGCCGTCACTGTGGTCCCCAGGGGCAGTGCCTGTGGGACCAATGGGACTCTCCCATTTACAGACCAGGCCAGGCCGGCTTAGGGAGTCAGCCTTCATTTTCTGTTGTTTCTAGAGAGCGGGGCGAGGGGGAAAGGGAGAGAGAATCTTTTTTCTTTTTAATTTTTAGTAACATATAATGTATTATTTGCCCCAGGGGTGCGGGTCTGTGAGTCGTCAGGCTTACACGTTACACAGCACTCCCCACAGCACAGACCCCCCAGTCCATCCCCCAGCCCCCCATCCTTAACCCCTGTACCCCCAGCAACCCTGTTTGTTTCCTGAGATTACGAGTCTCTTATGCTTTGTCTCCTTCCCGATCCCATCTTGTTTCATTTCCCTCCCCCACCCCCCATGACCCCCGCCCTGCCTCTCAGATTCCTCATATCAGAGAGATCATGTGATAATTGTCTTTCTCTGACTGATGTGTTTCGCTCAGCATAATACCCTCT